>OY757915.1:53967621-54167621 GCA_963585895.1 Sepioteuthis lessoniana
GAGAGAGAGAGGGAGAGAGAGAGAAGTGAAAAGGAAAAAGGATTTTGTACAGCTCTACAAAAAGTTGATATAAATCCCTAAACTAAACATGATGGGCTCTTTAAAAAATAAAAAAAAGCAGCTGGTAATACGGAAAAAGAAAAATAATATTAGTCTCATGTCCTCTTTTCGTTAAGGCCTACGGGTTAAATACCTAATAATTCCTTTCATTGGATTCACAAACATTTTAACGATCCTACACACATTTCAGGCAATGAAATAGAAAAGCATTATTTTCCTTCATAGTCTCTTCTAAGCTACTTATTTACATTACTAAATTCAGTAAAAAAAAAAAATTTTAAATAAGAGAAAAGAAATGCCTGACAAGTTGTTAATAACATTTCTTGTCAGGCAAAAAATTACTTTTAAAGAGAAAAAACATTTACCAAAAAAATCTGTCAAACAATTTGCTTTTACAGTTAGAGTTCAATAAACAGTTTTTAAAAGTTTTAATAATTTTTTTTTTGTAACCAGCAAGACACTAAAAAAACAAATATTTTAGCCTGGCTCTAGTTCCTTTTTCTTTTTAAGAGGAAATTTTTAGGGGCGTATTTTAATTTCAATTTCTTTATTTTTCAAAATCTTCCATAAACAAAAAGGTACAAAGGAAATGCTGTGGAGGGCAAAGGTATAAACCAAAAATGTAAAAGATTTGAATTGTGTCTACTGAAAATTGTTTTTAAGTTGATATCAAAATAAAACCTGTTTACAAGCAAAATGAGAGCGTCAAAGGGGATTTTTTCTCAAATAAATCATATTGCAAGTATTTTAATAGATTAATATTTTCTTTCTTAAAAAAAATAAACAATTTTCCATCTTATTTTAAAAATTTTTAATTATCTATTTTGAATAAATGCTATTATTTACTGTTTATGAATCTCGAAAAAAAAAAAAAAAAAAAAGGCGCAAAGTTATTTTTCACATGACACACCTAAATCTTTTAAATCGTTTTTAATTTCATAACAAAACTAAAAAGTAGTATTGTTTATGAAACTAGGTTTTTTTTTTCAAGTCTTAAATAATTTGCGTACTTTATTCTCAAAACATTTTTTGATATGGAAAAAGTCATCATAAGGTTATCAAGGAAAGCTCGTAGGGTTCAAGAAAAAGATCATATTGAGTATTATAGCCCCCCGCAAAAAAACTGTCTAAAAAAATTCATTTGAACAAAAAAAAAAAAAACTTTCCAGAGTTCTAGGGAAAAATCATTTTGGGTTATTAAGAATGGACAAAAACAACAACAACAACAACAAAAAAACAATTCTTCGCGAGCACGTGTTGAGTGAGGACAACTAAAAATGAACAAATATCAATTTCATTTTGAAAATAAAGGTAATACTCACCTGAGACCTGACAAAAACTGAAGGGTCGTCATGGTTAAGCCCTGCATTTTCCGGTTTAAATTCATTTTTTAAGCACTGGGTACACGACTCCATGGTGATAGCGGCCCCACCAGAGACGGCCTCACCCTGACCACGACGAAATCGCCTTCGCCTCCGTCCTCCTGATTTATCTGCTTCCTCCTCCCCACTGTCGTCGTCGTCGTTAGCGGCACCTCCGTGAATATTATAACGACAATAATGATCCTTGTTGTGGTGATGATGATGGTGGTAGCGACGGTGGTGGCGGTAATGTTGATGAAGATTTTGTAGGTCGGGGGGTTCACCGTCGCCGTCACCTTCGTGATGTTGTTGGTGATGATGATGGTGATGATGGTGATGACAGATTTTGTTGTCCTCTTGGAGATGGGGGTGATGGTGCCGGCAGTGACGATGATGAGTTTGTTGCTGTTGTTGTTGGTGGTGATGATGATGATGACTGTAACGGCGACAATCTTGTGGGCTTGGTGTTCCTGTTATCTTTTTGTAGTAATAGAGATGGCGATGAAAGGGGTCGTCACCACCACCATCATCATCAACAACAACATTAGTTGGAGTACTATAAGGTGTTACTACTCCAAGACATTCGCCTCCACCCCCGGCTGATTCTTCAGGTCTGGAGTCTTTGAATTCCAAATCTTTTAATTCTTGGAGATTTTGCTTCTTGTTTTTTTTTAATCCTCTACCTACAACTGGCCACCAGCGACGATTTTTTCGACTACCCCACCACCGATTAAATTGTGTGTCTATTTTTTTCGGGGGATTACTCCGATATTTGCTTGAAATTAACAACTGTTGCTGTTCAGGATTTTCTATTTCTTCTTCTTCCTCCCCCTCTTCTTCTTCTTCTTCTTCTTCTTCTTCCTGGTTGAGTTCGTTTTCCTCTTCTCTTCTTCTCAATTCTCTTTCATCCCCGTTATCCTCTTCGACATCATTATCATCAGAAGAAGCGGCAAATTTTGTGCCATTTCGTTGACGACGATACTGGTAGGAATGATGGCAATGTTTATGATAGAAATCAATTTCCTCTTCCTCCTCTTCCCTTTCTTTACTGTTACTGCTACTACTAAAACTACTGACAACAGATCCTCCCTCTTCGACACCCCTATTATTATTATTATTATTATTATTATTATTACTACTACTACTACTAGTTATAATAGAAACGTCCTTAAAACCATTAGCAGAACTAGCCGAAGAAGGGCCAAAAGGAGCGTAGGTTTTAGGAGGGGCGTTATTTCTTCCCCCTACCCTCACCACCGATACACACCCTTCGCCTTCGATTCGTCCGCTCTTTCTATGACTTCTTCTTTCACTTCGATCGTCTTCGAGTCGTGATCTTCTGCAAACGGGAGAGGAGACACTTCCACCGACACGGCAACTGCCTTTCTTCTTTCTTCTTTTATTGTTATTTCTACTAACAGTGATATCGTTGTCGGGGCTACTATCACTACTACTAATACTACTGCAACAACAACTACTACTGATGCTACCACTGCAACAGCAGGTACCACTGCAAGAATCACTGCCACTACTGTTATTATTCACATTATTTTCTATCCAGTAACCACCACCTGCTCTTTTACAACTGCTTTTTCCAAATTTCTTGTGGTAATTATTGGTGCTAATAGTACCACTGCAGGTAGAGGCAACAGCAGTAGGAGTTGCAGTAGCAGTATATAAACGTCGAGCAGTATTGCCGTCAGCGTTAGGACTGCTATAAGGGTCGGTCTGACTCGGGGGATGGTTGTATAATTGGTTTTCTTGGTTAGGGTATATTGTTGTCGTCGTCGAAGGCAGACCAGTTTTTATTAACGAATTACTGTTGTAGTTATATTGCAACGTCGGTGAATGGGCAAGATAACGACAAATTCCTTCTTGTTCGTTATTTGGTGATTTCGAATACGAGAGGGGATAGCTGATGCTGCTCGAATGAGACGAGCGAGGAAAATAATTAGGGTGTAAAACACCCAGTGGAGAAGATTTGGAAACAGAAATTTGGGTTTGATCTTCTTGAAGATCTACATCAACCAATTCGAGCGGGGAGGAAGGTAATTTCGTGAGTTGCTGGTTTAATCCAAGATTTGGAAATAATTGGTTAGCATCGAAAAAATAATTCTTGTGGTTTGTTGAATCAAAAAGAGTCGTGGAGCCACCTGAGCTAGAACCAGAAGAAGTACTAAGGTTTAAAATATCAGAGTTGTTTTTGTTGCTATCTGTGGCGCCACTACTAAAAGAAGTGCCGATGTTGGCGTATGATGCAAATAGCAGGGGAGAAGCTTGGTGGTTATCATCATGGTCACCACTACTAACGACAAAGGTTGTTTTATTTTGTTTGTTAGTAGTGTCATCAATTATGATGCTATTATTTGCTGAGGTAGATGTTAAATAATTATTAATGCCAGATTCTTTTATATTAGAAAAGGTCGTCCCAAATTGTGAATCAGTCCACTTGTAAAGACCATCGCAGCCCGAATTTGTAGTATTAGTACAAGCAGTTGTCCTACTAGTGCTAGAAAAAAGGTCTTCTTTGGTTGTATCGGGAGATGTAATTAAACTCCCAACAACTGTTTTATCAACTTCATTATAAATGCCCAAACACCTGGTGGTGGTCAAAGAACTTGTAGTAGTAGTATCTGAAGTTGGTACAACAGAGAAGATAGTACCCTCATCGTTACTACTACTACTATAGCTACTGTTGGTAACAGAAGTGACACATTTAATAGTATTACTACTAGATGTAGCAACAGGTATAGTACTGCAACTAGTAGCAGAACTAAGAATACAGTTATTGGTAATTGTATTACAAGACGAATAGTCTACGATGGTCGGGATGACAGTGGTTATCTCTGTGGGTACTTCGGGTGGTTGTACCCCACCCGACTCGGGGATACCCAGCCCGACCGGTAATATTTGGTAAGCCACTTCCGACGATTCACTTTTCACAAACAACGTGGAAACAGCTTTTATTTCCGTAGGAATCGTTGGTAAAATGGTAAAATGAAATAAGTGTATTTACTTGAACTTTACACCTTTTTTAAACGTTTATATTACAATAAATACAACGAAGATAAAATATTTTTTTAAATAATAGAGTAAATCCTGGTGATGTTAAACAGGACAAATTAGCCAGATTCACACATTTCAGGTATTCTTTTAAAGAGCGATAATAATAATCGTTTAAAAAGTCCACTGAGAAGAAATTTTTGGTTGTTTTTGGCAAGGTAGGTACAAGTATTACACGTGTTTTGGAGTGTGTAATGACATCTTCCTCTTTCTTCCTGATGTTTTTCTACTGCGTATTTTAAATTAGAAAACCTCCTTTTCTTTATAAACAAGACACTTTTTTCTTTTACTTTTTTTTTTTTACCGACAAACACGTGCCCCTGAAGCTTGTCTCTTCGTTTGTTTCTTTGGTCAAACGTTGGCACAACTGACAATAAAATTGTATTTCCAGATATTCTTTAATCTTTGTGGATGTGTCCAATCTTAAATCACAATAATAATTATTATTATCGTTAAAATTTAGTGAATCTCGATTTTTACGGGAGAAGGACAAAAAACAGGAATGAACTTTACTCCCGACTTACTGAAAATGAGTGTCTTTTTTCTTTTTCTTCTTTTTTTATTTCTTTTTTAAACTTAAATTAAACGTTACAGCTCAAAATTATTTCTATCCTGACAACAATTTCTAGCGCTTTTTTTTCGAAAATAATCATCTGAAAAGGAAAAAACATAAAATGTCTATTCCAGTTTTCTTGTGTAGAATTTCAGAACGCAGTCAGTTAGTCACCATTCCTCTTGAATACAGTTTTTAATTCCGATATTTGGTAACAACAAAGTGAAACGATACGTCTCAGGTGTCCTTTTATATCCATACAAATAAACATCCTTTAAAATTAATATTATCAGTGATGTCATAAAACATCCATGATTTTTCTCTATTTCGGTTCCAGAAATCACTGATATTTCAGTCACGGACGCGCCGGTCAATTATAAAAGCGACTTGACTTTCATTTCGTATCTTCAGACTCACTTTTCAAAATAAAAGATCCAATTTTCATCTTTTACAATACTGAATGTAGAAATTGATATCGCAGATTAATATTTTCCAAATATGTTTTAGCGATAATAGGCCCAAATACAATGCAAGATTTGTAGAATTTGCCACGAGGTTTAGCCAAGAAAAGCCGCCAGTGTCTATGGTTGTCTAGGTCGTTGTAAGAAGAGGAATGTACGATATTACGAACCAATACGGGATACAATTTCTTTTTCTTTCTTTATTGTTGATTTTATATGTATATATATACATTAAAAGAATTAATTTCACCATTTTTTTGTTCAATTGTAATTGATAATAATAAATAAATTGCGATTTAAATCACTACATAAAGTTATTTGAATTTTCGTTTCCCTTTACTCTCTCTCTCTTTTTCCTCCTCCTCCTCTGTCCCTGTCTCTGTCTCTCTCAATCGATCGAAAAATGAAAAATGAGGACCTCTTAAATGTGACAACGTGGTTTCACTTTCTCTTTACGGGCCCGGCTTGAAAAATTTTTACTGGTTTTCTTAAAACATTATCTGACAGTCCACATATAGTTCTGTGACATATTGATGAAAATTTTATAACAACTTATCTAAAGCAATTAAATGGATGAGTAGTCGCAAAAAATGTGCACAAGTCAAAAATTAAAAAAAAAATAAAAAGGACTGGATAATAATGAATTGTTTTTCTTTAGAAAAATAAAATAGATAAATAAATCGTCGTAGTTGAGTGTTACAGCGTTGTTTGAAGACAAAGATAATTAAAAGTTATTAAAAAAAACTCTCCTTTCTAGTTTTTTTTTTTTTTTATCCTGGATTTAAAAAAAAAATGTCAAACAACTTGTTTTTAGTTCCTTAAATGAAACTGCTGGAAAGTTTGCTGCTGTAAATATTTTCAGCTAATACATTCGATAATTAAATAGATAATTCTTATTTGTCACCGCTTTTAACGGCTCGAATAAATAAACAACAATTCAGCAGGTGAACGAAACTCTTCTTCGTCAGTGAATTGAAATATATGATCGGTTTAGATCTAAATAAGAAATTTTACTTACTTCGTTTTGAATTATTCAGAATAAACTGATTGAGTGTTTAGATTTTCAGATTGACAATTTAAACACAGAGAAAGAAAAAAAAGAGAAGCGATTAAAAAGATTCAAAGTTGTCATTTATCAAGCTTAGCATTGCTTAGTTTGCCATAAGGCCAGAATTATTGAGTACTCAGTGAAGATGGGACACACTAGTAATGGTCATCTTTCTTACATCGGTAACTCTACTAAATAACAGTTGTATGGTTGGTTGTTTTTAATGTTGGTAAATGTGTATTTTAACTTAATAAGAAACTTCAGTACCAAAATATTAAACGTTTTCCATCTTTAGTTACCAAATAAATCGATTAGAATATTCAATCAAGTTCAGCTAATTTTTTTAGAAAAAGCCTCTAAAGTCAAAATAAAAGCGAAAAAAAAAATTATTTTTGTCGAAATTTATCTTATGAACCGACGGAGAATGTTGTGGCTAATTCGTTCTCAGTATGGGTGTAAAATAAAGTCGTTTTTGAGAATAAAGTTTACAATTCATTCTTATTTTAAAATGTCAATTTTCTACTTTCAAAATGAGCAATAACATATTTTAAAAATTTAGTTTCATGAAAATTTTCACAATATAAAACTTTCAAATAACTTTCAGTAATCCAGAGTCAAAATTGATTAATTATCTATTAATTTTTGAATGATGTAATGTTCATCACAGATTTTTTTAAAAAATAGTATTAACAACCTTCAGTTGTTATCCGCTTTATCATATTTTTAAGCGATCCTATCAACAAAGAAAAAAAGGTGAAAAAACCTCACTTTCCCAATATCAATGGTTGAGTTGCTTTTCTCTCATCAATAATCCTCGTGCCATTCACTTTATTGTCTTTTTTTCCCTCTACATCAGCTCATTTACCAGTTTCGAACTAAACAAACTTGTAACGCATTGATTTTTACAAACGTAAAAGCTCCTGTGTTTTTTCTTATTCCAAAGATGATCTCTGTCTCTCTCTGTCTCTGTCTCTCAGTCTGTCTGTCTGTCTGTCTACCAACCAAGCACGCTTACAAAGTCGTCTCTTTTTTTTCAATCAGTTATTTTTATACACATTAGTCATTGTAATTTGTATTATTGTCTTTCTTAATCTATTGGGTTAGGTAGTTTTTTTCTTACTCACCCTGTCACTTTAAGTCATTACATACCCCTGGAGAAGCCATTGTTAAATTCGTTCCTCAAGGTAAGGAACGTCTGAAGTCACCCAGAACAAAAATAACTTTCAAATTATCACTTTAATTTGATTTTTAATGATCTTAGAGCATACATATCTTGGAGTTGGGGGTGCATGACACAAGGGTTAGTGGATTGGACGAGCTGACCATTATTAGTGAATTCAATTCTCACTCAGTATTCCGTTCTATTGGCCTTGTATCAATATAAATTAAAATATATGATGGTACCTGTGCCTGTACGCACGCGTGTGGTGGAGTGGTTAAGTACATTCCTCAGCAGCAATTTTGACTTGATTAGTTAAACGATGAGGACCATGTGTGTACGTATGAGCAAGGTCCCTCATCCCATAAAAATGCCCCGTGTGTGCACGCACGTTCGCGCTCGTGCATATGTTTCTTAAGGTCGAAACAGCGGATATAAGGTGAAGTTGTCGCGACCTGTTCACTAACGTATACACATCGGTTTACTCGCTTGCCCCAGAAAAACAACATCCGGTTACGATCGGAAATGACGAAGCCCTTTTTACGACCTTGACCCTCCCTTACAGCTAAAAAAGGGGATAAATTAAAATTAATAACAATTACAGAACACTTCTGCCAGAAATAACTCTATAAAATGGAATTAATTATCTTCGCTAGCCTATATCAGACTAAAGAAGTACTTTATTTCTACACCTATTTTTTATCGAAGAACTTTCTATTTACGTGCCCGACAGGGTGATGCTGCGCTCCCTTTATATTAAAAAGGCTTCTGCGGCGACGCTCTTTCGGTAGGCCGTTCTAGGAGGTCTTCGGATGCTCTTTTAGGGCGTTTGTATGATCTTTCCTCTCCAGTTGTTGGGTCTCATTCGGTAGGCCGTTCTACCTCCGGACGGCTCTGCAACAGGACCCACCTTAAACGGCCTTGTGCCACATTCTTACACTGGTGGGACGTAGGATAAATAATCGGTAGGCTGTTCTACCTCCGGACGGTTCTGTCGGGTGTGCTTCGGTACTAAAGATTTCCTCTGGCCTCAGGGGGCCATCCCCCAGGCTTTTACCCCCTTGAGGGGGCAGGTTTATTGCCTAGCGCCCCTTCTAAGGGGACTGCCGACGGGGCCGAGGGTATTTTTGACCTGGCCGGACGCGTGTGGACTTCGGCCCTGCGACCGGACCCACCTTAAAAACAGCCTTGTGCCACATTCGTACGTTGGTGGGACGTATGATAAATATACGGAGGTCTCACGACGCTCTCAGGAGCTCGTTTGGACTCCGCAAAGGAACAATGGTAGACTTGAGGCAGTAAGGCTTCCAATTTCCGCTGGGCTACCTCCGGGTGGACGCGCTGCAACATTGACTCCTTTGTCCTCCATGTATAGCACTAGACCTTGCTGTCTAGTTCAAGCTATAATCCGGCATACGTGCCCGGACCCACATTTGGGTTCGTGAAACTGCTTGCCTCATTAGACCCACATTGCACTTAGTGGTTCAATGAGCAGCACAGACCAGTAGGGTTCGAGCCTCGGCTCCTTCCCGACCTTCCTCTCCCCTTTATCCTCACTTTAATCGGCCTTCGGGCTTTTGACCTTGTATCAAGCCTTCTGGTAGGAGACATTGGCAAATAGTCTCAGGAGCCCGTCTCAGAGCGGGCTCCGAAAGGCCGAATCCTACATCTAGTAGTTGCATTCGCCTTTCCCATCACATAGTTATGCACAAAAGGTCCTTTTAAGGATCATAAGAGGTCGCCTTCTGCGGGTTGGAGTATCTCTGACGGTCCTTAACGACTCGTCGAAGTAGACGGCCCGGAGGCAAATACGAAGAGGACTCTAAGACAATCCGGTCTTAACCATTCGGTCGGTTCCGTTTTCCGTTCGTCCGTTTGGCTGCACAGCGCTTAAGGCACGGGTTAGCCTTTAGCTACCGCTTCACTATCAGCGCAGCGCCAAGATACCGCCAATCTTAGCCTCGACCTCCAGGCCTGTCTGCTCGATAGTGCAGAGCTTTGGCACGGCAAAGCCTTAGCTACCGCCTCGATTCGTCCGCACAGCTTTGGCACGGCACAGCCTTAGCTAACGTCCGCACGGCTTTGGCACGGCAAAACTTTAGCCACAGTTTTCCCGTCCGTTCACTTGGTCCGTAGTACTAAGACACGGCCCAGTCTTAGTTGCCAGCTCGCCCGACTCAACGCGACCAAGCTGCCAACACCGATTTCGACCACGACGCTCCAACAATGCAGCATCTAGTACACGTACGACTCGCAGTTACGGACTTCCCTAGTATTGCAACATCTGGCCCACGTACGACTCGCTGTACGGGCTCGCAACTGTATCGACGCACCTCCGGTTAACCCAACGTACTGCCAAAACCGGGATTTCGATTAACCAACCACGACCAAAACCAACTTCCAGCAACGATCGTCCAGCTGCATTCGACGACTCGACCGACCTCAGCTTCCAGCAACAATCGTCCTGCTGCATTTTACGACTCGACCAACCTCAGCTACCTGCAACGATCATTAGCTGCATCCTTACGACCCGACCCACATCAGCTACCAGCAACGATCCTCTAGCTGCTTCCCTTCGACTCGACCATACCAGCTACCGACATCACCTATCTAGCTGAAGACACAAATACAACTGCCACGGACTTTACGCACACGTTTGTATATATTACAATAAATTGTCGCCTTTGTTATATTTGTTACCTCGCCTTTGTTTCCTTCATTGTCTTTGGCTGTCAATTACTCACACGCTTAAACTTAAATCATTTGCGGGGTCGACATGCTTATCGGCTCCGCAACAAAATGCATCAAATGGCATAATCCTCAAATTGAGAAAGACCATCTCTGGTAGAGACAAAGAAGCGGTTCTTTGGTAAAGACTATTACAAAAAAATATTAGTATTTTTATAAAGAAAATACATGAAAGATTTACACAAATAAAAATACAGGGTGCGACAGATATACCTCTCACATTTTAACTGTCCCCTGTGTGGTGCAAATGAACTTAGGCCAATGACAATGGCAGCTCCATCTAGTTAATGTCTTATCTTTTTCTACAGTTTTTATTTATTTTATTTTAAAAATTGTATTCTCAAAAAATTGACTTCTATTCACCATACATTGTTGTACACGATTTTTAAAGTTTTCCATCAGTTATGACATTATTTCAGTTACTTTTGGGCTAATTGCACCCTTTAATTTTTCAGTGGTTGCTAGCCGATATTTGTAGACGTCAACTCTCATGTAACCCCGATAAAATTACTGTGGGAGCAAGAAGGAGGAGCGTGAAGGCTATTCAATGTCGCTGCATAAGGAAATCAAATATCCTGTAAATACCTCTATTGAAAGAGTACTATACAAGTCCGATAACTTCTACTATTATCTCCCTTTTATTTACTTTTTTTCTATCCCATGAGTCCTCCTCTTTACATAGTTGTTTTCCTCTATCCAGGTTTGTCCATTCTTAATCTTTCTTCAATAGCGGAATATCAATTTAACAGGTTATGGGTCCAGAAGGGATAATGGAAGTCGCAGGAACAGACTCCTATTCGTCAGAGATGAAGAAAGATATGAAATTTATGAAATTAAGTTCTTAGGACAGCTACGGTCACTCGACATAAAGGATATCTGAGATGTAAACCTCACTGGAGAAGATGGAGAGAATGAGAGAAACGAAGAAGCCTATGCGGAACTTGTACAGTTCTTAAATGACAAAAGCTAATGAGAGAAGCCGCTAAGAACGGAAGAAAAGATATTACGCAGAAAAAGGAAAACCGAGAATTCAACTTCTCTCAAAAAAGAACACTAACGAAAACGTGACGACTACGTAATGAGGATAGAAATCATTTTAACAGCCCTGAGAAATACTGGACTAACAGTAGACGATGCTTTGATCATCGCAATGATATTGAAAGACCTCGACTTGTTTTCAATTCACATGACTCTCGGCAACAAGTAGTTGTCGTTCTCGGAATTCAAAACCGAACTCCATAGCTTCGAGAAAACGCTAAAACACAAAAACCAGTTTTGTAGAGACAACGACATGAAGTTAACGTCCTCTTTTTCAAAGGCTATGAAAAATGAGAACCGGACGAGACGTCTCATGTTTTACATGTGGTAAAAAGGGACACCTAAATCAATATGTCCCAACAACTACAACAAAAGACGAAAACCACGGTGCAGCTATTGTAAAAGCATCACTTACAAAGGAGAATCCTGTCACTATAAACGAAAGGACACTGCGAAAAATGTAACTGACGTGGAAAAAGGCTCGTTCGGATTCAAAATAGACGACTACTACTCAAGAAAGACGACAATACCCACGGGACTGATGGTCGATGCAGGAGCTACCTCACACATCATAAGAGGTGCGAAGAAGTTTAAAAATTACGACCAAACATTCCAGCCAGTTGAAAAAGAGGAGACATCAAAGTGTTCCTACTAGATGCAGATGGAAACCACGTGGTGGTTACTCTACAAAAGGTACTACTCATCCTCTTCAATGGCTCAGAGATATTTTATGTAAAAGTCGCAACTACAACTGGAGCGACAGTTACTTTTAAAGAAAATAAAAAACAACTCAGACATAAAAGTGGCACAAATTTAAAATTCACGTACATAAAAGACTGTACTACTTTATGACTGCGAAGGACAATAAGAACAGAGAGGACGGTTACCGAGGATGTTACGATATGTGCACGTGGCATGAAATACTGGGCAACTGCAACTACGACAACATCGTTAAATTACCCGACGTAGTTGAAGGAATGAAAATCAAGTGAAGAGATACCAGCAACTGGGATTGCAAAATCTGCATCAAAGGAAAATTCTCCCGAAGTAGAAATAGGCAGCCTGACACGCAGGCAACATCCACATTGCAGTTAGTCCACACAGATCAAGCCGGACCCGTAGAACCAGCAGATTTAAATGGAAACAGAAACGCTGTTTCATTTACTAATGATTTCTTCGGTGCTGTGTTCGTATATTTCACCAAAAATAAAGGTGACGCTGCGTTTGCAACTGAAAAATTTATCGCCGATTCTTCTCCCGACGTCAAAATAAAAATACTGAGATTGGACAATGGCTTAGAGATAAAGTCAAACGATTTTCAATCATTACTCCGCAGAAATAACATAAAGCATGAAACCTCAGTGCCCTATTCGCCCCATCAGAATAGAACAGTAAAAAAAAATTGACGAACATTATTCGAAATGGTGTGGTGTATGATCGTAGAAAGCAGTCAATCAAAAACTCTGTGGACCTATGCTGTTATGATGTCTGCAGTAGTCTGAAACAGATTCTTTAACAACTGCTTGACGCAGGCCCTCAACCATGCAGTAACAGGAAAGAAACCCGATCTTTCAAAAATGAATATTTTCGATTCAGCGTGTTGTGCTTACAAACATTCGAAAAAGAAATTAGACCCAAGATGCGAAAAAGGAATATTCATCGGATACGATAGAAGCAACCCACCATATCTATATAGTGTACTGCCCCCCAAATAATAAAATCCTCAAACACAGACAGGTTAAATTCATCAACAACGTCGCCGAGCAGGAAACCCAAAACTACCTACCAAATGATGACGACGATGATCTTCCCCGGAGAAATCCGACGAAAAATCCCAAATCGGAAGAACCTTCTAACAAGCAATCTAGCGTCGGCAAACAAACTAATACCGAGGAGGAGAGCCATTCTCGAAGATCCCCAAAACGGGAACAGAACCTCTCTCGGTACTTAAATGACGATGTACCAAAAGCTGAAGATGAAAACGACTAGGCCCTAATCAACATTAATTACTGCTACGAAGCAATGTGTAATGTACCACGAAACTATAGGGATGTCACGAACTCCCCAAAGGCACACCACTGAAAATCAAAGAAGCAACCCATGGTCACTTTATCCACATGTGAGGCTAAGCACATGGCCCAGGCAAAGGCCACACAGTAAGGGCTATACCTAATTTAACTGTTAAATGAGATGGGCCTTCCTCAAGAATACGCTTCCATAAAATATTCAGGGTTAATAAGGGTGCCATAGCACATTCCAGTGACTGTACACTGACAAATGGGTAAACATATAGATATAAAATATCACTTTATCAGGGACGCCCTGTACAACGGCAATATTAACGTTATTTACTGTCTTACAGCTGATATACTCGCTGACATTATAACAAAACCTCTAACTGGAACAAAGCTAGAAAAATTCAAATGACTTTTATTCGAACTTTAGCTAAGCCTACTAATGTGTTGCTCTCACAAGTGTAAATAAACAAAATAATATGAAAGCATGTGAGGGTGTTAAAAGAGAACTATACAAATCCGATAACTTCTAATGTCACCTGTCTTCTGTTTACCCTTTTTCTATCCCATTAGCCCTTAATAAAGGTTTCTCCTCTATACATAGCACACGTGAGTTGTTTTCCTATGTCCGAGTTTGTTGATTTCTAATCCTTTTTCTACGGCAGAATGTTAATTTTAATAACCCCTCGCAAAGCTTCCATTGATCTTCTTGCTGTATGTACGATAACTCTATCCATTTGAAATCTCACATCCATGGTTTTATGGTCTCTGAGTTTTGGTTCCAGAAAGGTCCACATCTCTATATACTGATCAGATGTTACTATAACCTAGTAATCTCCCCACCCTCAAAAAAGTAAAGACTCCATACACCTAGTTTCGTAACACAGTCACTCGTTCACTATACAGAAGTCTTTCATGAAGCTGTTTATGGTTATTTTCCGTCCTATAGCAAAAATTCAGCTAATTAACGCAGCCAGAGAAATGAAAACGAGCTTCGTCACGTGTGAGAAGAACTGTATTTGCAGGAACAATATGAAGAATTAAGACATTGTATGCCAAACGATTTTTTTAGTCATGTTCTTGGAGTTCGTGAACGACCATTAATTTGTATGGATAGAACTTCAAATAGGTACTTAAAAATGGTTGCTCAGACAATTCCAAAGCAGAAGCATGTTTATAGGAGATTGCACTGCATACTTTTTCACAGTTTGGATGTTTCCTGGAGCTCGAGCACTTCATGGTCTTCCAATGGCTTTCTTTTAATCGATGAATCTATAGTTCCGAAATTTTCAACCCATAACAGTATAGATTTTTTACCCGGAACTGCATCATTCCAACGTAACATGTAATAAGCATGAAAAACTCTCTGTGTTGCAATTACAGATTCACAAAGTTTTAAAAATGTTTCAAACCCACAGACCAGTACAGATCAGATCGAGGAAGACTAGAATCAAGAGAGACAGAGAAAGGCCCAGTGCAGAACCTGTTTGATCTGTCTCATTTCCGAAAGAACGAACAAGTTTCGTAAGACCTTTTTTCTTTCTTCCTTATCGTATTCTACACATTTTTGTAAATACATACATAGTTAGATAAAAACAATAGCTTGGAGAAATTTGAAAGCGTTATTTTCCTTCTTGTGTACTTTTGTGAACCGCGACAGGTACAATCTCTCTCCCAACAGCGATTTGATTTCGGCGTGGATTCCTGCCAAAATTGGAAACGATCTGAGGTAGCTAAAACACCGCCATTCGGATCAAAATACACAGCGTGGTGAATGGTAACAGTTATCTCGGATTGGCTAGCAGAGCCGAGGAATTGAATGTCGGCTAAAATTCCCAAGCGGAGGGGTTAAGTAAATACATACATAGGATTAACCTTGAATACATTCAACAAGGTGTGTAAATTTGGTTTGTTGAATTAAGTAGAATATATTATTTTTTTAACAAAAATATTTTTTAAAGATAATCTAGGTCTGCCACACTGGCAGTTTGATACTCTGGTAAAAGTGGTGTCAGGATAAATTGTAAAATTTGAATTATCAGATTATTCATTATACACAAAATATACCAGAAATTTTTCCTTTTTTTAAAATTTGGTCTGGCGTTTTTCCAAAGCTTTATTAGCACATTAAATTATGTACACAAAAATGATGTTTTCCATCAATTTCTATTGTCTTTTAGAACTTGATGTCATAATGGTGTTACTCAATTAACTTTCTGTATCCTTGTCGACGGGGGTTAGAATATGTTGATTGCATCCCCCCAAAAGAGTATGCTCTGGTTATGACACTAAACTGAATCCTGTGGTGAGATTCCAGCTCTGGAGAGTGTTGAGTACTCCTTTGTTGCCATTCTGACTCGGAGTGGTAGTACTTGTTTAGGTCTCATCTATAAGTCAGAGAAGTCTGTTTGAAAATTATTAGTATTGGATAGAAATACTTGAAACCATATAACCGTGTGCAAAGAAATCATTATTATCACTGTTATTATCCTATTTACCAACCCCTCCGCTTGAGCAGGATATGACACAAGGTCAATTTTTAAGCGGAGTTTAACAGAGTTTTCCATCTCCTAGACTAGTTGCCTAACCAAGGCTGAAGAACCTAGTCTGTCCTACTATTTACCCATAGCTGGAGGGAGAATAATTGGATTCATACCTTTCTCAAGGGTGTTAGTGCTATGTGAAATGCAATCAGTCTCGTCCAGTATTTGAACTCGTGTCGCCGTGTTCATTTCCTACGACGATAACAATTACACCACGGACACCTCCATATAATTATTATTATTAAAGAGTTTTTCCCACCTTCATTAGCTGATTGTTTTTCACTGGGGTTTGAGAGACAGAAACTCACCTCAAGTTTCTAGGACTCTTCCTAGTATTCTGGCCGATTTTAATATATCTGTGGTCTGGGGGGTCTCCACTTGTCCTCTTATTTCCAAGCCTTCCAGTTCTTGTACCAATCTTTTGGGGATTTTTCCAGGTGCACTTGGTATCAGCGTCGCCTTCATGCTCCATAGCTTTTTCAGCTCTCTAGCAGGATCCAGGTATTTATCTTTTTTCGCTTTCTTTTAATTTTACTCTGTGGTCTGCCGAGATGGCAAAGTCCACTATTCGGCAGATTCTCTTTTTTTTCTGTTAATTATCACGAGGTGTGGTGGTCTGGCCAAGATTAGGTGTTAGCATCTCAAATTATCCGAGAACTTTGTGCGTCTCATTCTCCGGGACAGATTCCGGTTTGTGCAAATACCATTTGTTCGTATGGTAAAATTTAAATTTCTTGCAAAATTCCTAGTCGAGTCTAGTCTTATACTCTTTTTGCACTAATTGGCTGCATTCAGTTTCTCTTAACCATATTCAGGTCTTCTCGTGTGAGATTTCACTTGAAATATCCATACAATTGTTTTTCTTTCTATTTTTGTTTTCTAGTTATTGTTGTTCTGTTGATCCTTGTGTTGTTTGTGGTATTTCTCGTCGCTGTAATTTGTCTTTATTCACTCTTTTTTATGTTGTCTTCGAATGGTCATATCGATGCATCGGCACTATCTTCAATGCTGGCGAGTCCTCTTCCTTCTTCTTTTCTTGACACATATAGTCTATTTATGTCATCTCTGGAATGTAAGGCCTAATGCATCGTCATTAGTTTTCTTGTTATCTGGTCAATTTGTTGAAGTTCTTCCCTTGTTCCCTTCAAGAATGGTCCCAAGTATCTTAAAGCCCAAGTGTTTATCCCTTTGATGAGATTTTTGCTATATAGTTTGGTTTCGAGTATTTTCTCGTTTACCTGAAATATTCTTTTTTAATTTTTTTTTTCTTTCCGCTTGTTTGTTGGTGTCTTCTTCCGATATTCCCAAGTACAAGTAAGCTTCCTTTTCTCCGCAAATTCTGTAATTTTTTTTTTGATTTGGTTGTTCTATTCCTTCCGTCATTTGCCGTTTTCCGCTTCTCGTTATTAGCATGGCACATTTTTTAATGTCACATTTCACCCCTCTATATATTCTGTATATTCTCACTACCTTTATTAAGGTTTCCAGTTCTTTTTCATAATTGGAAAACTGTTTGATGTCGTTATGTACATTAGGTGATAGATATTTTCTAGCGATTTCGTAAGTTTGTAGCCACCTGGGCATTTTCTAAGTATGTGATGGAGTACATCATCGATATCACAAATAGTAATGGATATTCCTGGAATATACCTCTCTGGGTTTTCACTTCAGCTAATCTTTTTCTTCCTGCTATCAATTTCACTCTCCAGTTTTTCATGGTTTTCTCAATAAACCTTATGACTTTATCGGCCTCCTTGTACATTTTGAAATAGTCTATAATCGAGCTTTGCGGGACTATACCTCAATTCATATAATTGTGAATGGATTATTAGTATTTGATAGGAGCACTTAAAACAATATAACCGTGAAAAAATAAATGATTATCATAAACAAATGAAAAAGTACGATTTCAAAAAATGATATCTATGAACATTGAAAATATAATTATGATTATAATTCGACATTTACAAATGAATCAAATTTCAGCGTCAGATAACCCAAAAGAATTGGTTATGCCATTAAAAACTAAATCAAATCAAATCAAACCAAACAATTTAACTTCTGGTATTTGAAGAATGATGGTTGATACAGGTTCAAATTCTATTTATCAATTCCACAGATGTTATTTGTTAGTAAACGTAAACCGCTTTTTAGAGCATATTTTTCTAAAACATTCTCCTTAGAAAATATATATGATCATTTAAAAGGGTTGAAACTATGCCCTTTTTTTAAAAAGTGTCAACCAAAGATGTGTGCAAACCGTCCTTATGGCTAACTAGTTCCATACTAATATTAGAATATTTTATTCTTGTGGAATAACCTGGCATAGCACAGGATAAAAAATATATTAAAGCAAATTTTGCTAAACAAAAATTCAGATTATTTGCTTTCTATATGAATGAATCCTCATCTTACATAATATTCTTCCCAGATCTCCCAATCAACCCAACCGTGAATGGTGGGGATGCATCTGCAGATTGCAATTTTATTAGCTTCCAGGACGAATTAAACATTTCTTTATAATTTCAAGCTAAAATGTCTTGGACTCCTCCGAAAATCAAGGGAAGATACTCCCGACAGATACCTTTAAACACTTTTCGGGGTCAAGGAAGGTCACATGCCAAGTTTTATCAACTTGGCCCATTAGCCAAGGAGTCTATCGGTTGAATGAATAATTTCTAGATAAATTCGCTCCCAAAAGTTCTGATCCCAACGCAGAGGAGGCACTTTTGCGAATGCCAGTTTTACTTGTTTTTTGCACAAATCAGATATTCTCAATAGGTTTTTAGTTAAAATATCACGGAGACTTCTGAGAGTGATGAAAGGGGTAATCTACTTCCACACCTTTTCACGGCCAACAAATACCATTAAATCACTTCTTAAGATGAAATGAGTTCACATACCTAGTTTAATTCAGATTGGCATATCAACAAAGGAGTAAAGATAAGTAGTATGTAAGGAAGTAAGCAAGAAAGCAAGCAAATTAGACGAATATTAAAAAAAGGAGTGAGTGAGAATTTTTGAGGCGTTGTATGAGTGTAAGTAATGAGAGTCTATATGGCACAAGGACGTGTATTAACTTCAGGGACCAAAGTCACAACTAGGTTGAGAATTTGATAAAAAGGTTTTGGTGCAAATAGGCTTCTATAGTATACATTAGTACACATGCGACACTAAAAGGCCCGAAAGTGGATTGCGATCAGTGCTGCTCTTCTTCAAACCGTCTTTATTGTTAACTAATTTCATTTATAATCCATTCATGCTTACAACATCTCTTCCACAATAAAAAAAATAGTTGTCCTTTGTTTTCAATACCTTCCATTCATTGCGATGTCAAATTTACTCCAAGGGGACTGTACTATTAGTTACTCGTGAAGTATGATACATTACAATGAATGAGATATCGACAATGAAAACCGTTATTTCGTAGGTAGGACAAAAGAAAATAAGGGGGGCCGGTATGATCCCGCTTTTCCTATTCTAAGAGGAGTGAAATGGTTGTTTTCTAGTGTAGAGACAGTAAACCACACTCTTTTATTGGAAAATGCAATTCACTGAAGGCCGGCCATTGAATTGACGAGTCTAGCTGATTACGTTGGACTTGAAGGCTCTGACAAGATTCCACTTATAGGGTTTCGAGAAATTGTTGATTTCTCTAACACTATATTTTTTAAGGCAACACAAATGAATGACGAAACTTTTCTTTAACAACACAACAAAGAAATTTTTTATTTGCGGCATGGAATATGGTTAGCTTTGATGCTGCAAGACTCGTGGAGTTTAGGCTTGTTAGTGTTGAAGACGAAATGGCTTAGCGGGATGTTGAAATGGCAGCGTGTGTTGCTGGACGTGTGAGGGATTGTGTTTAGAGTCACCGTGTAGTTTTGTGTGTCTGGTATTTTGGGGGGAGAGTCTGCGTTATCTCCATTAATGTGGACCAGAGGTGAAAAGGTAACTAGTGTGTCGAGAGCGGAGTTACGCGCGGATCGACATAGCCATTTTTTTGGGGTGACATGAAGTGGTGCCTGTGGAAGGCATGCTGAATGCATCCAATTCATATTCAACTGGGATTCCTTGTACGAAATCCATAAATTAGATGGTTCCCTCG
Organism: Sepioteuthis lessoniana; assembly: GCA_963585895.1. Classification (NCBI taxonomy): domain Eukaryota; kingdom Metazoa; phylum Mollusca; class Cephalopoda; order Myopsida; family Loliginidae; genus Sepioteuthis; species Sepioteuthis lessoniana. The sequence goes on from OY757915.1 coordinate 53,987,779, forward strand.
TTGAATGTCTATGTTGCTGCTGCTGGTGTTGCTATGTTAAAAAGCATCGCTAAGCAGGGACGGTCAGAAGAACATCTGTTCTGGTCGCCGTCTCAAGCCAAAAAGACTGGGTTTGGCCGCTCACCCGTTTTGCTAGCCGGAAATGAAGGTCCGGGCTGAATAGGATAAGTCATCCTGATTGGGTGAAATTAAGTGTCGAATTAAATTGCGCGCCAAACCAATAACGAGATTTTTCTCTTCTCTACATAGGTTTTGCCCCAGAATTTCAGGTATGGAGTACCTGATATTCGATCCATAAAATTGTAAGAGAATGGAAATGAAAGAAAAGAGCCACGAATCTCACAACACAAAAGAGCAAAATACAAACAATGAAAAATACATACATATATAAAAAACGAGCAAAAGCAAATTAAGAAAAAAGGCAAAGTGTCCTGTTTAGTTCTTTTTTTGTGTGTGTGTGTACCTCGTGGTACGTTTTTTTTTCAAAACAAAATGTCACTTTGGGAAAAAAAAATTAATGAACCGAGAAGCCTACAGAAGTAGCAGTATAGTTCAGAGGAGTAGTGTGAGTTTTTGGGGTCCTCTGAAATTCCTAGCAGTCGTTGGTGGTTTACTGGGGTAGTGGGAGTGATAAACCGTGTTGCTGAAGAAACCAAAATAGGAGTAGGGTGAGTGAAAGTTAAAAAGTTACCTATTTTGCTAGTTGGGAAGTGAAAAAGTGTGTTGATAGATAAGGTTTTGCTGAAAAAAATTCCACGTTGTTTGATATTTTCGTCAATTTTGCTTTCTCCTAGAAGTTAGGTCGGCGGGAACATTTGAAAATTTTTTTTCGATGTTTCGTTGGTTTTTTTCTTCCGCGGTGGAATGATACATGTTCGTAAGGCTGTGTTTCGTAAAGGCTGTATTTGGTATCAGAAGGTTGTTCGTTTACGAGGTTACCATTTTAGTGATGTTTGAAGTGAGTATTATTGTTTAGCGAGGGGAAACCATTTTTGTAGCCAGAGTTTTTGTTGTTGGTAAGCGAGGAAAAGTTTGTTTGGTTCAGCGAGGAAGATGGTGTAACGTATGTGTGTTTACGTTGTGTTGTTTCCTCGCTGAGTGTTGTAAGGCCTGTTGCAGAGCCGATAAGCACGTCGACCCCGCAAATGGATTATATGGTTAAACGTGTGAATGAGAACAGCCAAAACACAATGAAGGGACAAAGGCGAGGTAACAATTATAACAAGTGACAATTTATTTGTCGTATTTACAAGCGTGTGTTGAGTTCGTAATGGTCGAATATGATCTTCAGCTAGAATGGTAACGTTGATAGCTGTTATAGTTGAGACGTAGATGAGCGCAGCTTGATGTTTGTCGCGGGTAGCTGGCGTAGGTTGGGTCGTAGAATGCAGCTGGATGGTCGTAGTCGAAAGCTGAGGTCGTACGAGTCGTAGAATACAGCTAGATGATCGAAGTCGAAGGCTGGGGTCGGACGAGTCGTAGAATGCAGCTGGATGGTCGTAGTCGAAGGAAGCTGGTGTCTATCGTAGTTGGTAGATGGTCGTACGTGAGCCAGGTGTTGCAGTGGTAGGACAGTCCGTAACAGCGAGTCGTTACGTGGACTGCGTGGTACCTTGCAGGAGGTCGAGTTCGGTTATGGCAGCTTGGTCGTGTAGTGTCGGGGAAGCTAGTGACTAAGACTGAGCCGTGTCTTAGCGTCACGGATCAAGTGAGAGGTTGGAGACCGTGGTTAAGGTTTGCCAGGCCTCAGTACAGACGAGATCGAGCGAACGAGCCGAGTGAAGCTAGGGCTTTGTCGTGCCCCCTAGCCGTGCGGACGTATCGGACGGGAGCGAAAGCTTTGCCGTGTCAAAACCGTGCGGACGATATCGGGCGCTAGCTAAGGCTTTGTCGTGCCGAAGCAGTACGGACGGTCGGACGATAACGAAGGCTTTGCCGTGTCAAAGCCGTACAGACATGTCGGACGGGAGCTAAGGCTGAGCCGCGCCGAAGCTCCGCACAAACGAGCGGACAGGCCAGGAGGCCGAGGCTAAGATGGGCGTTATCTTCGCGCTGCGCAGATAGAGAAGCGGTAGCTAAAGGCAGGAACGTGCCATTAGCGCTGCTCAGCTTATCGGACAATCGGAACCGAGCGAGGGTTAAGACCGGCTGGTCTTAGAATCCGTCTTCGTGTTTGCCTCCGGGCCGTCTATTTCGGCGAGCCAGTTAAGGCTGCCAGAGATGCTCCGACCCGCAGAAGGAGACCTCTATTGGTCCTTAAAAGAACCTTTGTGTATACCTATGTAGGTGGGAGAAAAGCAGATCTACTACGAGAAGTGGGATCAACGCCGGAAGGTAAGGTGAATGCAACCGCACAAAGTGCAGGATTCCTCCGTAAATGAGCTTCGCCAAGAGCTAGCGGTATTTGTTGCTCGCCCCACCGAACGGGCAAATATGGCACAAGGCCTTTTTATGGTGGGTCCGGGTGCAGGAACGTAGCCCACACGCATCCGGCAGGTTCCAAAAATGCCCTCGGCCCCGTCGGCATTCCCTTTTTTGGGGCGTCTCAGGCGCCGGGCGATAAACCCAACCCTCCCGAAGGAGGTAAAAGCCTGGGGGGATGGCCCCCTGAGACCGAAGGATATTAACAAGAAATGCTTGCCGAGGGCTAGCCAACGAGTGTTGAAAAAGGGCTTGTTGATATGACGAAAGTGCTGTGACACACAGCTCCAGCCGCGTGAATATGAAATTCTTTTATAAAAAATGAGTGTAGCAATTAAGTATTTTTTTAACCTGCTATAAGCTGGCGACGACTATTAGTTCCATTTTTATCAAGTTATATTTGGCCGAAGTGTTTTGTAAATATTGTTAATTTTAATTTATCCCCTTTTTTTAGCTGTAAAGAGATGTCAAGGTCGTTAGAAAGAAAAAGGGCTTAGTCATTTTCGGCCGTACACGGATATAATTGTCCTAAGGCGGGCATGTAACCTGATCTGTTTACATTTATCGGCAGGTCGCGGCAGGCCCTCGCTAATTGGTGTGAAATAAAAGGTGGATGATGAAGAAGTAAGATGGTGAAGGTCGAAAGGTGTTGTTATGAATAGTTTTTATTTGTTTCGCAATTCAGAACGTGCCATGCGGGGTCACCAATTTATAGGGTTTCGGGAAATTGTTGATTTCTCTAACACTATATTTTTTAAGGCAACACAAATGAATGACGAAACTTTTCTTTAACAACACAATAAAGAAAAGTTTCGTAATTCATTTGTGTTGCCGAAAAAAATATAGTGTTAGAGAAATCAACAATTTCTCGAACCGCTCATTGTTCTTCAGCAATGTTACGATTGAACGAAAAAGGTTTTTTTTCCATCAATTTCTATTACCTATTTGAACTTGCTATTTATATTCCACGTGATTGTAAAAACTTCGTTTCTCATTTCCCTTCTGGTGTTCGAAGAATACTACAAATTCAAATACAACTCATAAAATCCACCATCACCGCGTATTATTTTCCGTCAAAGTCAAGTTATGCAAAACTGCTGGATATATATATATTCCTGAAAATTCCTAGAATTTTTGTGGAAGAATGGTTGTTTGTAGACTGCCTGATAGTGAAAAATTACCAAAGTTGTTGGCCCCAAAACTTCTACTAATAATCGTTGAATGGCGACACTCAATCTCTGCCATAGCAGCAGAACCTAGTCACTCTCTTAATTCACAGAATGGCCAAAATATGAGGACCCGTTTCTGTCCTTTTCTAAAAGACGTTCATCGCCAGCGAACTCGTGTAGAATTGGCCAAAATTCTACAAAGTAGAACAGTGTTCAATGCTGTAAGCTTATTTTCATACATAAAGGCATGTCTAATAATTCCACACCACCAACAACTAAGAAACTCGTCTCACAAACTTGTATATCTCTTATAAACTTAACACATGTGTTCCATAATATTTTAACAGATAAAACCTTTATTCAGTCTTTTTGAAACTCATATTTTCGTATATTCTCTTTTCTATTTAGTTTTGTACCGGCAACAAAATATTTTGAATCGTTGATTGTTTTTAAATTTATTCTCGAAAGGAAACTACATTTATGCAGTTGATATTCCTCAACAATATGGTATCCCTTCAACAAAAGTTGCAACTAATGAAACAGCATCGTCACCAATGTATTTACCTTTCAATATTGTTCACGGCTGCTACAGACAATATTTTAGAAGTTTCCGTGTTTTTTTGTTGTACAGTTGAAGGGAATTATATATGTAATACTTTTACATCTCCATTTGAAAAAAACACCTATAAACCGAATAAATAAATTTGAAATGACCAAATTTAACGGAACAACGGTATTTAGAAAGAAGCTAAATCAGTAAGTAGTTCAATTAATGAATTGTCTGTCCATTCCCTTTTCTGCAAACAAAAAAAAATCGGTCTAGATTCTTGTGTACCCACCACCCGATACACGGGTTTTCAAAGCAACAGTATTTGCTGTAATTTTTTTTTGCCTTGTTCATCCTCTTTAGTCGACATATTATAAATCTTATCGAAATATGGAAGAATTCCAAAAAACTATCATTCAATTACTAAAGACTAACTTGGATCTGCAACAAAAATTCGAAGAAAGACAGGAAAAATTGGTTATGGAGTTACATAAATAACAATTAGAATTCCAACCATTTACACTGCAGAAAACTGAACTACAGCAAAAACACTTTGAAGAATTATTCGTAAATTCATTAAATGGCTAAAAAAAAAAAAAAAACTCTGAAAAAGACACGATATTTTCCAATAGTTCAATCCATAATTCGATTGATACATTCGAATACGTACCAGAGAACGACAAAACGTTCGAGGCTTTTTACAGGCGCTATGAAGATATTTTCAACGTAGACTGTGAACAATGGCCTTTTAAGAAGAAGAAGGTACGTCTGCTATTAAGAAAACTGTGAACAACCGAACATAATAGGTTCGTAGACTTCATATTACCCAAGAAAACCACGGACTTGGATTTTTCAGTGACTATTAAGTTCCTATCGGAACTATTCAGACCTAACACAACCTTGTTCCACAAACGCTGGAAATGCCTAAACACAGTCAAGGACAACCAGCAAGATTTCCTAACGGTTCTCTTACCTTTCCTAAAAAGGTGATTTCACAATAAAGATTTTAACTACACATTAAAAATCAAATTAAATGTTACTTTTAAAGAACTAACGGTCCATGTAAAATAGAAGTCCAACCAAATACGAATCTGCGCCGATTTCTCCACAGGGTTAAACGATGCCTTGAAGGATCACCACTATCCTCTACCAAGCCCTGAGGAAATGTTCAACAAACTAAACATTAAGAACATGCAGAATTTGAGAGGACCTCTCAACGAACTTTTTAAAAAAGGAGAAACCATGGTTATGGACCCCTGAATGCAAAGAGTCATTCGAAAAGATCAAGAAAACCCCTGAATGCCAAGAGTCATTTGAAAAGATCAAGAAAACCCCTGAATGCCAAGAGTCATTCGAAAAGATCAAGAAAACCCTTACTTCGGATCTCTCCCTCACCCACTACGACCCTACCCTCGACATTATAGTCGCAAGTGATGCAAGCTCATACGGCATCGGTGCTTGCATTCTCCATAAACTGCCAGATTGTTCGAGAAAAGCTGTGGCACACGCTTTTAGGTCCCTGGTACCAGCTGAGAAGCAATATTCCCAAACAGAGAAAGAGGCTCTAGGGATAATATTCTCCGTCACAAAGTTGCACAGATACCTACACAGAAGACGGTTCATACTACAAACGGACTATAAACCCCTAATAACAATCTTTGGGTACAAGAAAGGTCTGCCAGTCTATACTGCAAATAGACTGTGGGGTTTGTGTGGCTGAGGAATCTGGGGTTAGGGGCAAGGCTGTGTTGCCGTAAGATATCTGACTTCATATTTTGGTTATTTTATTTTACTCCACGTTGACTGGCCGGCGCAATGCCTTGTTCAAAGAAAGTCCCAAAAGAATTATACAAAAAGAAAAGACAGCAACAGATAATAGACGAAGACGTTTCTTTTATACTTTCCTTTATTTACTGGGTTCAACAACCATTCCTTTCCTGAATACATTGAAATGGTTAAATCCCCCAGTTTAAGGTGTCAAAAATACGTTAATTCATGTATGTATATGTCCACATTTGATATTTCGGGCTTCCATAAGGATTAGTTTTCTTTTGAAGTTTTGTCAAAGTTTGGTAAGAGTTAGTTTACAGTTCATTCGTGAGTCTTGTATATTTCAGCATAATGCAGACCGATAGAGAGGGGACTGGTACTGGGTGAAGGGACTAACCGACGCTACGTCCAAAGACGTAGGCGTGGTGCCCAGACTCGACAGCAACGATGTTATCAGGATGCTGGTCACTGCCTTAAAGAGAAAGAATACTTTGCTCCCTTTGTCAAGAGGAAAATGCCTTTTTTCTTTTTACGCATGCGTCATCCCCTTTTCCTGTTATGAACCAGTGGTAGTTTTCTGCAAATTTGATTGTTTTCTTTTTATCTATTTATTTATTTTTTTAATTTTAATTAAATTTTTTTTAAATTTATTTATTCGTTCCCTACAAGACTACTTCGTGGGGGAACGATTCTCTTAAACTACATTTTCAAGATCGAGTTCCCAACATCTAAGAATATTTGCCACGCGGACAGCTTATCGCGACTCATTCCCAAAAATACGGAAGTCTTTGAAGGCTCCATTATTGCTACTCTAAGGACGAATTTGCAAAATCAGAAACAATGTTCGAAAGAAAAATCAAGTCCGTCTTCAATAAACTCATTCCACGGCAAGCAAAGTTCAAGAAAACCGTCTCGCCCCAAAAGAAATATTTCATTCCTGGCGATAAAGTTCTTTTCAAGGCCTACAAAAACAACATGACATTCTGGGAAGTAGGCACCATCAAACAAAGGATTGGAGAACTGGTCTATATAATCCTGGGAACTCTATGATTGCCCGTATTTTTTCTTCATCAGGCTTCAAGCCTGTATTAGTCAGTGTATGACCCATGTAAGTGACTTTCTCTGTGAGGAATTTGCATTTGTCGAGGTTAATTTTTAAGTTTCCTTCTCTGAATCTCTGCAAATATGCTCGCAAGTTCTGGTTATGGTTATTGATGGCTTGGCCTGAGTTGTTTCCAAATCCTTCAACCAGAAAGTCATCTTGAATAATGCTAACCCTGTTTATCCCTTGGAATTGTTCTATCATTTTTGTTTGGAATGCCTTGCTGGCTTGTGTGATACCCATGGGTAATCTTTTGTATCGATAATTGCCCTGAGGCGTTCCGAAGGCGGTCAGTTCTCTTGCCTTGTCGTTCAACTTGCAATGTCAGTATCCACTTCTTACGTCCAATTTACTAAATTTTATTGCGTTTTTATTTGCAAACCTGTGTGTGATGGATTCCAAGCTTGGTACCTGGCAGTGGTAGTTGTTGATCAGTGCCTTGTTTAATGGTTTGGGGTCTAAACATATCCGAAGTTTTCCGCTGCGTTTTCTTTCAATCATAGCTGTTGAGCCATGAGCTAGGTCCTTCCAGTTTCTCAATTATATTGTCCCTTATCATTTTTTCTAGTTCCTATTTAAATTGTTTTTCCAGTGCAAATGGGACACCTCTTATGGGTTGTTGTATAGGAATTGTGTCTGGCTCTGTTTGAAGTGTTAGTTCGCCTTCAAATTCACCAACTCTCTCTTCAAAAACGTCTGGGAATTCTAGCAAAATCCCTTCGATGGAATCATCAATGTCTAGTTTTCTGATGTCTTTCAGGGCTTGTTCTTTGAGGTCATCGCATTCTACAGCTGAAACTGTCGAGTCAAACTGATCTAGGTTGAACCGTATTAAATTTAACTTTTGGCAAAGACTACAGCTTAAAATTGGTTGTACCTTCTCATTCACAACCGTGACTGAGGCTGTCACTTTTCTTCTGTTGACAGGGTCGATAAGTTCTACCCTCATTGTTCCTTCGGTTCTGACCTTTTTCCCTCCGTATACTGAAATATCAAGTTTCTTACCTTTTTTTAGTAGGTGCTCCATTTTGTCCTTGACGAATGTTGCAGGAATTACATTTACAGTTGCTCCAGAATCTATCATGAATTTAATGGGCTTCCCGTTTAATTTTAAATTCGCATGAACTTTATGAATTGTCTCCCCTACAACGTGAAAACATTCGTTAACTTTTAGCTCGCTGTAGTTACCTTTACAAATTCTTGAGATGGCGAAATGTTTTTTTCTTTTGCATCTAAAACATTCCTGACCATAAGCTGGACAGTTTCTTGTTCCTTTTACATGGCTTCTCTGACGATAAATGCAATCATATTGTTTTTTTCTTCCAGTCGCATTGATATCTTTCTCGTATGTGTCGTCATCAACATTTAATTTTTCGTATTTTTCAATTTTTTGCGACTGGATTTTACTTTGTTCTGCAGCTCTGCATCGGTCAATACACTGTGTCAGGGTTAAATCTGGTTCCCTCAGGAGAATTTCTCGCGTTTTTTTTTATCGTGTATTCCTTTTATTATTTGTAATTTTATCATATCGTTCTCAGTGACGTTATTCCATTCACAATCTTTAGAACTCGATTTCAAATTTAACAAATAGTCCTCAAAGCTTTCATCTTTACTTTGTTCTTTCCGTAAGAATTCCACTCTGTCTACAGTCAATGTTTTCATAGGTTTGCAGTAGTCCTTAAATGCTTCGATAACCATTTCAAGTTTTTTTTTCGTCATCATTTTCAATCGTTTCTCCTTTTGTATTTTTAATTGTTAGGGTTTTGTATATTAGTTGTCCCTTTTTTCCTCAAAGGTAAATAAACAAACTTCTTTTTTTTCTTTTCAACATTTGCAGCTTTAGTGGCACTATCTCTACTCTACCCTTCAAATTTCTGAAATTCAAAAAAAAGATTCACTTCTTCAAGCCACTCGTTAAAGGCTTTATGCAAATTTCTTACTGTCCAGTCAAAACTTTGGGGTGGGTTGATTGACATCATCTTTTGATGTTTTAAACAAAGTAGCACTCACTCAGATTATCGTCAAGTTCGTCCTTCTGACACCATGTTAAGTAGAAATAACTCCAAGACTCACGTGTGACAACATACGTGTTTTATTGCTGCCATCTTTTTCTGATTGTACCCCAGTAAAAAGAGCCCCCTAAGACATTACCAATATTGGGCTGCTTATGTATATAAGTCGACCAACATACACGTCATTTTCTTATTTAACGAATATGTTCATTATGAAGGATCCTCTGGGGAGACAATATTGCTTATGGTGCATATGATCTCCTTGTTTGACCTTTTGATTTATGACAATACAGACTTGAACATGAAAGAAGTTGCTTTTTAGGTAGACACCAATCTGAAACAGAGTTTGTGCCTGTGCTTTGCTTGCAGTTATTCCAAAATGCACTCACAATGGAAACTGTCTTCTTTGTATGTGAAAGGGAAACAGTTTGTCGATGGGAAGAATAGGAATACATGGGACAGACCCACTTTCACAGAGAGAGAGAGAGAGAGAGAGAGAGAGAGAGAGAGAGAGAGAGAGAGAGAGCAAAATTTAACCATACTAGCAAATGGTAAATTCATAAAACAGAATCTGTCGATGCATAAAATTATCTAAGACTCTGAAAAACAAACGGACCAGCAAATCTCGGTCTGGTCTTTTACGAAGAATTTGCGGTTTCAGCGGATCATTGAGTGAAAATAAAAAAAAGGAAAAAGATAAACAAATACGAGTAACTTGCCAAAATCCTGAAAAAGTTATGAAACATGAAGGCGCAGGTAATAACATGGCTCTTCCCTGAAGAAAATTATTGAATCATCCATATTCTTTTTACAATATTTGTGGAGAATATACTTTCATGGAACCGACCATATCTGATTTTGTGAAAAAGATATACTTAAATAAAACTAGAGGACGAAGATATTAAGATCACCAGTGATTAATCTGTGTGGATGTGAAAATGGTGAATTATCTCCGGCAAAGTGGATACACCAAGTACACCTGCTTTATCTGTCTCTGGGAAAGTTGATCTGAAGATAAGAACTAGGGGAGAAAACAATGGTCTCAAAGAGAAAACATGATGGTAGGAGATAAAATGTAATTGCAGAAGCATTCGTTGACAGAAATAAAATACTCTTATCATCATTGCACATCAAACTAGGTTTAATGAAACAGTTTGTAAAGACTGTGAACAAATAACGGAGCTGATTTGACTATATATGTAGAAAATGTCCAGTGCTGAGTAGGGACAAGCTAAAGGCAGGTAATTTTAATAGGCTGCAACTCAGGAGACAAATTAGAAATACACATTTCCAAGATTTAAAGAACAATCCTGACGCATATGCGTAGTGTTTCATTCACTCTGGGAATTTTCTTGGGAACTTATAAAGCAGATAGGTAATCTGAACAAATGAAGAGTAGGTTATCTCTTTCCGTCAACATAGCTTTAAAATGAGCTTGCCTCTTGGAGACCTAAGTGAGGAATAAGTAGGTTGTTTGGTTGGTTTTTATGGTATATCAACCCTTGTTGGTTATTTAATGATTCAATGCCAAATCCTGTTTATACATATATATCAAATATATGATTTGTGAACGAATAGTTTGGAGGTAACATTTTAAACAAGCCAGAACTCATATATTTGCGAACAGCTAAATGACTTGAAGTATTGCTATTTAAAACTAACAATTCAATCTAACATTATTCGTGTTTGCTGTTTAAGGACAGGAATGATGTAGTTACCCATAAATGAGTGGTCCTGGTTGCCGTAGGAGAGAGGCATGAAGGTCTCCAGAAAGGGTTGACCAGGAGTGAGGTAACTGGATGTCTGAGCGAATTATCGCGTCGCTGTAGATATAGCAAAAGTTAGAGGCGACATAAAGGTATTCCTGAAAGTGGCGGATTGAATGCATCTAATTCATGTTCAACTGGGAACCCTTGGTCTAAGAGGGTAGACTCAAAAGGTCCATAAATTAGACGGCTTTCCTCTGCTGCTATGAAGGGTTGGGGGACAGAAAGTATGTTCGTCCTGCTCGAAAGTGGCTGTGGAAGAGATAGTTTGGCGGGTTTTCACCATTTTTATGTTGTCCGAGAAAATGGTCCGGGCTAAATAGGATAAGTCATCTTCATTGGGTGAAAATATGCGACGACCATAACCCGCCAAACAAAAATATGAAGTTCTTTCTGCTACAAGAGCTTCGCCCCAGAACGAAGGTGTGGAGTACCTGATGATCGATACAAAACATTAATTGTAACAGAAAGAAAAGGAAGGAAAAGAACTTCGAGTTTCCCAGCACAAAAGTGTAAAATAAAATGAAAACAAATACATACATAGAAGCAAGTAACAACAAATAAAGTGTCCAGGTCTGGTCTTATTGTGCCATCCTTTCTAATTTGACTTGCATAGTAGGGAAATAATAATAGTCTGTGAGGGCTAAAAGAATTTGGTTGTGTCATGAACGACAACTAGTGATGTCCAAACCAAATGAGCCTACAAGAATGAAAATATCCCAGGTAAATAAATTTTTCGTACAGTAGATGAAATTGTTAGATGATTGGACATCCCAGTTTTTGAGTTATATTACATGAACCGGGGAAAGGTTTAAAAATAGTTGCTAAAGTAGACCAAATAAATCAAAATGAGTACAAAAGAAACGTGACAGTAAATAGTCTTGCCAAAAACGTGAAACTGGGTGTGAGAAAAAATAGGCTTCCAAGACGAGAAGTGGTAGGTATGAAATTGACACTGACTTGTGTTATTAAGAAAAGGAAAAGAGTCCTCTGAAAATAAAATGAGCTCATGCAATTACAAAATTTTTCTTTTTTTTTTGCGTACCACGTGGTAAGTTTTTTACAAAATGTCACCTGGGAAAAAAATTGGCGGGCTGGAAAGGTAGCATCAGGAGCAGCAGCAGCAGTAGTAGTAGTAGTAGTTTGGAGGAGTAGTGGGAGTTTGTTGTTGGTCCAAACTTCACAGTAGTAAGCCTTGGTGGTTGATAAAGAAAGTAGAAGGTTGCAGAACAAGGTTCCTGCTGACAACCATGCTGCTTGGTTACGCGCGGCCATCTAGTTTTCTTCTTGGAGCCTGGTCGGCGGAAAAACTAAAAACTTCTATCTCGATTTTTTCCTTTGCGTAGGAATGCTGAGTGTTCATAAGGCTGCATGTTGGTTGTTATATGAGAATCAAATGAAGATTGTGTGTCTGTATATCGTCGTAAGGTCACCATTTTTATGTTGTCCGGGAAAATGGTCCGGGCTGAATAGGATAAGTCATCCTCATTGGGTAAAAATATGCGACGACCATAACGGTCAAATTAATTTACGCGCCAAACAAAAATACGAAGTTCTTTCTGCAACAAATTTAAGCGAGTACATAACGATCAACACAGAAAGGCCAAAATGTAAACAAATGAATTCATATCTTGTCTGCGACAGGTTTGATTGGGGAAATAAGACGGAATTTGGGACACGTGAGAGAAGACGCAATAATTTAGCAAGATGACATCAACTTACCGATATCCTGAATTCAAATATATAAAAATTGACGAATTTTAAACAAGTTGTCGGGCTGGGGTGGTGTGTCTCTTTGTGTCTGTTCATAGACCCTTACAGATTTTCTCTCTCTTTCGTGCTACTGTATGCAGTCTGAACAATAAATGATTGTTAATTGTTGACGGAGAATTCTTCTTGTTTTTGAGTTGCCAACACCCAGGCAACATTGTTCCAACGATCACTCCGACCGTCAGAAGAAGTTCTGGATGGATTGTGTCATTCCTTATCTGTGGATCTTTCAAACACAGCGTGGACACAAGAAGGTTGATAAACAAACTATTTAGAAACATATTTGGTACCGGACCAAGCGATAGTGTTAAAATTGGTGCCGGGCCAAGCTATGGTACTGTATTTGGTCGCATTTTAGTTCTATTTGACTCATAGATAGGACCCTATCAGCTGCTACCACTCCAGGCCAGAGTGGACCTGGGAGTAATAGCAATGAAGGGGTACTCTGCATTCCACAAAGTTCCAGCATTACTGGAACCTCACCATCATACCCAGGACATTCGTTGGGTGGGGTGGGGTTTTACCCCTCTGCAGAGGTGCTGTCGGTGTATTCTACAGCCCCAGCTGACTGGGCAAACATCGGGTTCTATTTGGGCTTAATCATGTTTTCGATTTATAATCCTCTGGCATTCTTCAGACATAGATTTTAGGGTTATATCGGGTTCCTGTTCCAGTTTTGCCAACATTTTTGCTCGTATTTCTTTGTCCCTAGGTGACCTCAGACCTAACACAAAGATTAAACATTTAAACTGGTCTTCCGTTAACGTTTTCAATTTACACCTTTCACTATACTATCCCAGCATGTGAATAAGTCATCTTTCGCCTTCTTAGCTTGGTTAAGAGCTTGATACCTTGTGTGAAAGATAAACAATTTTTCCCCGATTATCGTTAAAATTTTCACTGTACTTTCGAACGTAATTACAGTATTTTTGGTGTTCAACTGTTCTAAGCTTCCTCCGTAGGAGTCTGACTTTCTTCTCGTTTGATCACTTCATATATTCTTTTTCGAAGATGTCCTGAAACCGTCGGAATATGCCTCAAAGCTAACGCTATCCTGTCGTCATACTTGAATTCCGAGATCGACTCAGTGATCTATTCCGGTGAGAACGGAAAATCTCCAATGCTACTTTCTCGTTTTTCCTCAAGTAACAATTCCACTAATCGTGATTGTTGTTGAAGCTGCTGGAGTTGCATTTCTTGTTGTCATTGCTTTGTTGAAGTAGCAGTTTCAATTCCTCTATCTTGGTAACCAACAAAAAATTCCCCTTTTAACTATGTCACAAGTTCTTAGTATCCTCGTCGCCACTGTTGTGACCCATTGTTCGCGCTACAGGAAAGAACAACAATTCGCCGTAGTAAATCGTAGTGCATTGTTTATTTGATCAACTCCGAGCTGTTCCTGGCTGGTTTAGGTATTTGTTTAGCATCCCACCATGATAAAGTGCAGCACAAGACATTTTAAACGTGAGGAGCACGGCACAGGACCATTACCCAGATACGCCCAGCGGCTCCAAAAATGCATTGTGTCCGTTGATATTCCTCTAAAAGGGGTGCCTGAGGAGGCGGCCCCCTGAGGCCCAAGAAGTGTCGGTCTTAGCCGCATGGTACAAATCTGTGCTTCCCCGGCACCCATGCCAGGCGGCCTTGACCAACGAACCAGAGACACACACGTGCTGTAGCAGTCTGAACAACACGGTCGGCAAAAGTCTGTGCCAGGTTGGCTTAATGCTATGAACGTTGTAACTTCCACTTTATATTGAGCGTGGGGCAAGTCTATCTCAAAACTATGAGATCCTTTGACAAAAAAGAAAAAAAAAATCAACGGGATGATTTGCTGTTAACCAGAACTTTGCGAACAATTACATGTTTATCAGCATTTATACACGAAATTGCGGCTCTCAAGAGATCCTGTATGTTCCGTCAACCCTTTATTGACTGTTTTTTGCAAAATGTTTTGTACAATACCGATTTTTCTGCCTGTAATTAACTCATAAAGTCACTCGATTTATTACCACCAGCGTCATCTAATTCAAAAAAATCTATTTTCATCGACATAAATTGAAAGGATTTTTTCGCGCACTTGCATGTGTAAACGCACACTTACTTATGTATATTTACATCTGCTGGCGCTTTTGCCAATGCACGCGTGTGTTTTAATGAAAGCTTCCTTTTTTTTCATTTCTATACAACTCGACAATTTCTAATACTGCAAAATAAAATTCATCTCATTTTTCTTTCTCTCTCTCTCTCTCTCTCTCTTTCTTTCTCTCTCTCTCTTTCTCTCTCTCTCTCTCTCTCTCTCTCTCTCTCTCTCTTTCTCTTCGAGTGAGGTCAAGTAATGTCAAGGAATTTCTCATTTTTTGTAGAGTTGGGTGGTCTGCTAATAACCTTTGTTACTAGGCTCTCTTTCGCCACATCTCGCCTCGTGGAAATCCTAATCGCTTCTGCCTCTCTCCGTGCCCAAGTCACGTGCTTAAGTCTCTTCCATCCTGCCTTCTCCCTCTACCTTTATCCTCCCTACATCCGGGTGCGCAGCCGTCAAGAGGATAACTCGCAATTTTCTTATAAAAAATGAGTATTATCAGAACCCAACACTTGTCAATGGGAATGAAAGATAAATAGACAGCTTTGTGCTTTTGGTCTTTGTGTCACTTTGATGATCAGCGTTCACTAGAATTGTTCACGTTTTGTCTTCCTAAAGAAATACTTGAACTTAGCATTGAAAACGTCCGTGCAAGATTGAGATTCGATTTGGCTCTGACGATAGGGAGAACGACACTGAGATTAAAACAGGTTTTGATCCGGATTTAATTGAAAGCAAAATGTTTGACGTTGGAGACGATATTGAATAGATGTATAATCCAGCAACAGGACTATTATGTCATGTCCTTTACACACACACACACACACACACACACACACACACACATTTATTAAATTCTCTTTTTTGATTTAACGTTGAAAATTAACGAGATTAACAATAGTTCTATAAAAATAAAGAATTTTTATTTCTCGTAGGAGCTGGAAAGTTGAAGGGACTGTCATATGACAGTCCATATGTCAAGTCACCACTGTAGTGACGAATTCTGACAACAGAAACCTAATTTGATACAGTTTTTCTATGGTCAAGCGAATAGAGTGCTGATTGTTGAGAAGAAGTTGGGTACGAGTCATCCCAGGCTGGGGTGAATAACTGTTCTATCAGTATTTGTCGTACGGCTCGAGGATGCCGATCAAGGCGCTCCTCGACCGACTGCCAGCCGAGCCAGAACACACCCGACTAGATCCGTGTACCGACCAACATGGCCGGCCCAAGCTGGATTAAGTAACTGTTCTGTCTGTCTGTCTGTCTGTCTGTTCTCTCTCTCTCTGAAAAAACCTAGCTTTTATAGCATCTTGGTGGATCACGCACACGCACGTTGACATCGCAAATTCTTTGCGAAGAAAATGACCGCGTATTTCTTTAGACATTTGATTGGTCGAAAAACTGCGTGCGTGGGCGCTTGTTGGAGTTTTTTGCGCCAATCTTGATCCGTTTTTTCCAGATGTTTCTTTGAGGTGGAAACTGCATCATTTCCTATCGCTTAAACGTTGAAAAATTTCTTTCTTATTTCTACTGTATTTTTATAATAAGCTCTGTTACCTTTCCTCAGCGAATTTTTTCTTTCTTTCAAAGCTTTCCTCTCGAGTAAGTTAGAATAATCTAAACTATATAACTGTGTGCAAACAAATTATTTTTAATATTGTTATTGACTAGCGTATGGTAGCAAGGAAAATTATAAATTTTTGAGTTCAATTTGTTTATTGTAAAGTAAACAAAGGTTGTGTGGAATAGAATTCGTAGTCCTAGGAAGAAATAGTGTTCTTCTGATTTCAGAAGGCAAGTGAGTGTAAATTCGTTCTTTATCCGATATGTTTGGTATGAGTGACCCAATTCTGATAGGATCAGGTGCATTGGGGTTGTGTGGGTTCGTTGATAGGTCGGATGTCATCTCTACCCTTGTTCAAGGTGCGGCTAAATGGTTTTGACCGATTTCCCACCCAGTCGATATATGACACATAGTCGTTTTATACGCCTGCTCACTCGGCCATATAGTTTGGCCCGGGACGCACTTCAACCGGCCATGTTCGGTGGTACACGGATCTGGTCGGGTTTGCTTTGGCTTTGGTGGCAGTCGGTTGAAGCTGGGAAGCCGGCGTACATGTCACGTGACTAGGACCGACTCTTCATGGATCTCAGGGTTTCGTCCTCCGAGGCTCTCACCTGCTCCAGTAGGGCTCAGTTTATCGCTTGGCGCCAAAGGGGCCCGTTTTTAGAGGAATGCTGACGGGGCCCAAAACATTTTTAAACCGTCGGGCATGTGTGGGCTACGTGCCAAACTTTGGTGCACGTGGAGCATCAAACAAATACCGCCACGATTTGTGAATCAAGACTCATGCGCAGCTGATCCAAAAAATGCTTGATCCCATTGGCATTCCCCGATTGGGGCGCCGAGCAATAAATTCAACCCTGCAAAGCAGGTATAGATAGAAAGGAAAGACTCTCTGAAACCATACACTTAAATCTTAACTTCCCACCCGGCACGCAGGGTGAACTGCTTTCAAGTCTATCGGTGCTTCTTTTTATAGCTTTACTAGGGAAAGATTCAGCTCCTGAAGGATTTGGGGGAAATGTTTCTGATTGGTTGAAAAAAAAGTTTTTTATTTGTAAGTTTATTGTTTTGATTTCAACCGGATGCATGCACGGAGTTTACTTGCGCAACGATGTGCTTTATTCATTTCATCATAAGCCACCTTTCGGCATTAAATAATCTATAAGAAGTTGATATACCATTAAACAAATAAGCCAAATAAATTCAAAGGTGTTATGTAAATTTCTTGTCGATACTAACTGTGCAGGTGCGCTATGTCTCAGGTTGATTCAGACCTTTACCAGTATGATAGTGGAATTTAACGCCCATAGTGTTGAAATCTTCATTTGCGTTTCAGCATGTGGAAAATAAACCGATGTCGCCCTCCCCATTCTGTTTCCTCCCACTCCAAAAATCCTCTATGCAAATTACTTAAACTTTTTCCGAATATGTTTTTGTTACATAAATATATATTTACTTTTTTCCTTCATATTTTCTCGACAAATAAGATAAAGTTGGTTTGATTAATTGGTTTGACGACATATAAATCCTTGTCGGGGTATTTAATACCGAAGTCACGTCTTCAATTTTTGGTTATTATATGGTCTCAAGTAGCGATTTCTGTTTAATGATAATCATTTATATACTCGCTGTTATATGATTTCAAGATTTTCTATCGAATCCAAACAATTTTTACACAATTATTAGTTTCAAGAATTCCTATTTTATATTAATGATTTATAAACAGATCAATTTGATCCAGAGATGGGAGTCTAAAAGGTACTACGACTGTAAACCCATGATATCAGAGACGAGGTCAGAGAGATTTTATTAACCAGAAAAGAAAAAAAATCGACCGAAACGTGGGGTTAAAGCGCTGGACTGTGGAATCGTAGTACGCAAGTTCGAACTTCAGTTGTGCTATTACTTTCACTTTCAGACAAATACCCTTGGGAAATGTATGAATCCCCTTATTCTCCCATCTATTGGTTAAATAGTACCACTATTGTCCTTCTGAAAGGATGAATTTGGCATTAAATAACCTGTGAAGTTTGAGGTGTCATTAGATAACAAACAAACAAATCGACCGAAAAAGATTTTTGAAATGAAATGTAAATCGAAGTTCTATTATTATTTCTCTTTTTTTTAAAGAAAAGTAGAAAAATACATTGATATTGTTTGACTGGAGGCAGTCAGAAAGATAGGTGAATTGTTTTGACAACAGAAATTTGAAGGGAATTATTGTTTTGATTTCCTGAGAAAGCGAAATCAACAGTAGATTTGACCCTGAAAGCCAGGGGCCGTCAATCATCCAAAGCAGAAAACCCTGGATTTGAAAGAACATATTTTTCAAATTCGAATGCGGGAAATTTTCTTTAAAACATTTTCTGATGCAATAACACGTCAACATAAAATCAGTTCTTATTCCAAATTGGGGAGGGAATTAGACACCGGTGAGGGGTGCAAGCAGATCGAAGAGACGGGACTAATTATTGAAATCCAAATTAGGAAAAATTGATATAGCTAGTCAATAACTTCGCCACCTCACCCCTGAGATGAGATATATACGTAAAATGAGCGGGTTCGTCCTTCGCCAAGGAATCCAATGGAAAACGAGCAGAAGGCACCTGCTAGACTTCACGTCACTCTGGCCTTGAGTGGAGAGCCCGAGAAAAGTCATATTACTTGTTGTTTGGACATGATGTAGCCTTACCGATAGACAATTTTATAAAGAAGCGAAGGAAGATTGAAATAATAGTTACTTCGAGATGACCTTGTGCTAGGCTCGTGAAAATCGAAAATCGAAGATAATGCATCATCCTGATGTAGCCTTGTGCCAGACCTGCGGAAATAGAGAAGCGAAGTGAAATCGAGATTATATGATATTTCAGAGAGAGAACGTGAGTCAGCTAGCGGTTTCCACGATACTCTGATTTTTTTACCTTGTACCATATTACCCTGGATAAAGAAATCGAAATACGACACTTTTGAAATAATACTAAGGATTGAGAAAGGCAAGCATAACCGCCATTTGAGATTGCCTTATGCTAGACTATAGACAGGGAGGATTAGAAAGGCTTAAAATTTATACGATAAATTGAGAGGTCTTGTGCCTGACTTTGAATCCCGAAGAATTGACTTTGTGAAGTACGTCTCTGATTAAAACTCCCCATTTCTTGGATGAGTTGATATATGTACCATTTTTAAAGACACTTTTTTTACCAAATATTATAAATCTTTATTGGAGTCAACTTTTTGGTTTTCTTAATAGTCCGATTTCATTCGTCTACTTATCGACCAGCGACTCCGACTTGTGATTGATTTGTTGTCTGGATCTAAAGAAACACAACGTGGACAGATAGCGAACTAGTGTCGTCCGAAAACATAACCGACTAGCGGATTGGAAGCGGACTCACCCTCATCTTTTGTTGAGGGCGGGTGTACCTAGGAATAATAATAGTTTTTAGTGTCATATTTAAGACACCCCTTTTTGTAAGGGTCTAACTCCTCAGCAAGTAGATACCATCGGTGTATTCTAGGTCTTGCCGACAGTAAATAGTGATGACATATTGATTAATTGAACATGACAGCATAGAACAATATATTTCTTAAACATTTATATATTCACACGTAAACTTCTAATCCTCTTATTTGTACGTAACTTTTACAATCTACGCTAAGGACTTTTTAGCCACATAAGAACCTTTCTCAACATACATTCTCCCTGTACAACTTTGTATCTAATGGTCATTCATGTATTCCTAGTATTAAGTTTGCGCAGACAATAAAATACGTTGTTGTTGATTTATTGTAAAATGTTCTTGCACTCATACCATAAGAGGAAACAATATTCAATAACAATTCCTCTACTAATGGTCTGAACTGTTACTTGTCCCTCTCACTATACGTACCCAAACGTGACTGACGTACGAAACAAATTTTCAGTTGGTGTTACTTATAGCTCTCACTAAAACTACGACGCTTTGTATATACAAGGAACTACATACACATTGGAGGTGCCCGTCGTGTAATGGTTATCGTTGTAGGACATGTTCACGGCGACACGAGTTCAAATCCTGGACGAGACTGATTGCATTTCACATAGC
Source organism: Sepioteuthis lessoniana (assembly GCA_963585895.1). NCBI lineage: Eukaryota > Metazoa > Mollusca > Cephalopoda > Myopsida > Loliginidae > Sepioteuthis > Sepioteuthis lessoniana. Next base: position 54,008,074 of record OY757915.1, read on the forward strand.
ACTAATACCCTTGGGGAAGGTGTGAATCCAATTATTCTCCCTCCAGCTATGGGTAAAATAGTAGGGCAGACTATGCTCTTCAGCCTTGGTAAGGCAACTAGTCTAGGAGAAGGAAAACTCTGAATTCAAACCTGTTAAACTCCGCTTAAAAAATTGACCTTGTGTCATATCCTGCCTGAGCGGAGGGGTCGGTAAATATGAACTGCATACACAAATCGATGTTCACTTTGTCATTGTCTATCTTCGTCCAATGGATAAAGCGAAACCACGCTCACATTTGTCAGTATAATGGCTGACAAAGCTACACATAACTAATGAAGCATTCAGTTTCCTGTATAGTAAGATATTTTAATTCCTTTGACTCAAGTATTAACTAAGTGAAACCACATAACATTTAGCCGTATTTCTAATTGTGTAGTTTACTAATGTCTTTAAAATGTTTTCATGTGTATATATTTAGTCTTGGTAAATGCATTCTAAGTGTCCTATTAGAGTCAATTTTTCATTTTTTGCTTATTAAATGATATCATTTATCAAGATTAAAAGTCATTATTCATCATTATTCATCAAGATTAAATGTTATCAAAATTAAATATTACTATTTATCAAGATTAAATGCTATCATTTATCAAGATTAAATAATATCAAGATCAAGTGTTATCATTCATCCAGATAAAATGTTTAAATATAATTATTCAAGTTTGAATGTAATCATACATCAAGCTTTAATGTTATCCTTCGTCCAGATAAAATGTGATCGTTCATTAAATATTATCAAGATTGAACATTATCCTTCATCAAGATAGGATCGAATAGATCTATTTGAAAAGATTGTTATTTGATCGGAATCTTTTAAACTATATAACTATACAAATTATTTCTTTTTAAGATGAGTTACTTGAAAATATCATAGTTTATTAATTATTATTATTATTATTATTATTTACTCCTCTAGAGTTTTTCACATCAGTATTAGCTGATGGTTTTTCACTGGAGTTTGAGTGACAGCAAGTCTCATCAAGTCTCCATGACTCGTCTCAGTATTCTGGCCGTCCTCAGCAATGCTGTCGTTTGGATAGTCTCTAACCGTCCGCCAACTTCCAAGTCCTCCAAGCCCTTTAATAATCCTTTAGTTACTGTGCCTAACGCACCAATCACAATTGGCACAATCGTTACTTTCATGTTCCACAGTTTTTTCAATTCTCTAGCAAGGTCGAGGTACTTATCCTTCTTTTCACATTCCTCCAGATTTATTCTGTGGTCCGCCGGGACACCAAAGTCAACAATTTTGCAGATTCTCTTTCTTTTGTTGATTATTATGAGATCTGGTCTTCTGGCCGGGATTAGGTGATCCGTTTGTATGTTAAAGTCCCATAGGAGTTTATGCGAGTCATTTTCTAGGACAGGTGCCGGGTTGTGCATATACCATTTGTTTGTATGGTCGAATTGAAATTTCCTGCACATTTCCTAGTGTCTCGCCTTGTACTCCTTCTGTGCTAATTTGCTGCATTCGCTTATGATGTGATTGATCGTTTCGTCTCCGCATAGCCTACATTTACTGTTTTGTTGCGTCTTATCTATTCTCGCCTTGATATGATTCGTTCTTATGGCATTGTCCTGTGCTGCTATTAGGAGGGATTCCGTTTCTCTCTTAAGGTTTCCTTTTCTTAGCCAGGTCCAGGTTTTCTGGTGTGAGATGTTGTTTATTAGACGCTTAAAGCGGCCATAGAGTTGTTTTCCTTCCCATTTTTGTTTCCTAGTTGTCATTCTTTCGTTGATCGTGTTGTCCGCATCGACTCTGATAGTTGTAATTAGTTCTCGTTCGTGTTTTTCTATATAGTCTTCGAGCCGTTGTATGGATGCGTCAACGGTGTCTTCGATGCTGGCAAGTCCTCTCCCTCCCTCTTTTCTAGATACATATAGTCTGTCAACGTCGTCTCTGGGGTGTTATGCCTTATGCATGGTCATTACTTTTCTTCTCCTTTGGTCCATTTGTTTAAGTTCCTCTCGGGTCCACTTGAGAAAGGGTCCGGAATATCTGACTAGTGGCACAGCCCAAGTATTTATTCCTTTGATGAGGTTTCTTGTGGTTTTAGGGTGGATAATCCCCCTATAAAAATTCCGGTCGGGCGCCTCCTCTCTTTTTTCCTTTAATGGGCTGAAGGTGGATTATTGAAACAGCGGTGAGTATTTTTCTTTTCTTTTCTTTTTATCGAATCACTGACCTGCACGCCAGACACAAACGAACCCTCTTTTGTCAAGAGCTGCCGTTAGTCCCACTTTCATGTCCACATTTCTGCTGGAGAGTTTTGTCTCGAGTAGTTTTCGCGTTCTCCTGAGATATTCTTTTCGCGTCATGTCTTTCATTTGCACTTGTTTGATGGTGTCAGCCTCCAAGATGCCCAAGTATTTGTAGGTTTCATTTTCTTCAAGCGTCCTAATTCTGTCGTGATTTGGTAGTTCCATTCCGTCAGTCATATGTCGTTTGCCACTTTTCATGACGAGCATGGCACATTTTTCTATGCCAAATTCCATTCCTATGTCCTGACTGTATATTCTAACTGCGTGTATGAGAGTTTCCAGTTCTTTTTCATTTTTGCAAATAATTTAATGTCATCCATGTACATTAGGTGGTTAATCTTCTCTTGCGATCTGCTGAGTTTGTATCCGGCAGTGCATTTTCTGAGTATGTGGTTCAGTGGCATCATGGTTATTATGAATAGTAAGGGCGATAGTGCATCTCCTTGGAAGATGCCTCTTTGGATCTTTGTTTCAGCTATGCTTCTTCCTCCTGCTGTCAGCTCCACTCTCCAGGTCTTCATGGTCTGTTCGATGAAGTTTATGACTTCTTGTGATATTTTGTACATTTTGAGACAGTGTAATATCCAGCTTTGTGGGAGCATATCATATGCCTTTTTGTAGTCAATCCAGGCCATAGCCAGATTTTTCCGTCTTGTCTTGCTCTCATTTAGGATGTGTTGATCTATGAAGAGTAATTCTGCTGTGCCTCTGGATCCTTTGCGGCATCCTTTCTGTTCGTCAGGGAACAATCTGCGGCTTGTTAGCGAATAGTAGATTTTTTTCCTTATTTGTGCTGTTAGTATTTTCCACATCATTGGTAGACAGGTTATGGGTCTGTAATTGTTTGGGGCAGTTCCTTTACTAGGGTCCTTTTGGATTAATGTAGTCTTTCCTTTGGTCATCCATTCGGGTACGTGCGCGTCTTGTAAGCATCTGTTCATCTCTAGTGCTAGTCTTCCATGAATGGAGGTAAATTTCTTGAACCAGAAGCCATGTATTCCATCACGGCCTGGCGCTTTCCAGTGTGATATTCTTTTTAGTGTTGTTTTGAGTAAGTCGACGTGTATTTCGATTTTGTGGCCTTCTTCAAGTCCGTCTAGCTCTCTTGTAATGTTGTTTATCCATTCAGCATTTTCGTTATGTTTGTTTGGTTCCCATATTTTAGCCCAAAATCTCTCGGTTTCTTTTGCATCCGGTTTGTTTTCGTGTCACTCCCTCCCAATTGTTGATAGAATTTCCTTTCGTTGTTTTGGAATGTCCTGTTTTGTCTGTATTGTTTTATCTCTTTAATCTTCCTTCTTTGGCCAGTATTTTCTGGTTTATTTCCTCAAGTTGTACTGCTATTTTTCCCCATGTTGCCTGTTCCTTCTTCCCCCCGCTTATTTCAGCGCCTCTCTTGATCATTCAGGCTTGTTTTCGTAGTTTATTTTATTTGCGATTCCAGTCTAATTTCCCATCCCGGTTTTTGCTGTTTCTTCGTGCTTTTTAAAGGGATCCCAATATTCTCACGAACTAATTTCGCTCCTGCATATATTAATTCATTTAACTCAGTTATATTATTCGTTGGCTTGTAAGGTAGTATGTGATTTATTTTATTCGTTTCTATTTTAAGTGTTTTCCATTCTATGTTTTTTAATGAAGGTAGAATAGTCTTTTCACTATTCATGATTCTCTTAACATTTTCTAGATTTACCTTTTGTTCTTGCGATAGTGTTTCTTCCTGGTTATTTGATAGTGTATCGTTTGGGAGTGTGGTGTTTTCATTTGCCGAGATTTGCGGTTGTTTTTCCTCTGATTGTTTTTGTTTGACACCACTTGGTGTGTCTGGCACTGTGTTATAGTTTTGTTTCAGTGTTTTTTGATAGATTTCTAGTAATTCTAGGTCAGAAAACCAACCCTTCTTCGTTATTGTCCTAACCTGATCCGTTAACCTTTGGCTAGTTGTCTGAAATGTCGAACATTCTTGCCAGATCTCAATCATCCTTTTCCTGTAGCCTCTTTGTGAGGGGTTGCTCCTGAAATAGCATTCTAGCACAAGTTTATTCTCTTCCCTAGTCCATGTTCTACGTTTAAGTCTCTGTTCGTTGTGGTTTGTTACGTCGTCGTTTATGTATCTGAAAAAAAGATCAGCCAACATTCGTTGGATGACGACCGGATCTCCCATGTTGGCTATCAGGAGAGCACCTGCCGATCATGACACCCAAACCTGTTGCCTGGGTCCCACATTGTGTAATATTGTGATTTGACATTTTTATCATGGGTGGTATAATGTGGCTATACCTGGCCCAGGGATTGTTTATGAATAACACCTAACAAAGTAGCTAACAAAGAATAGAGTTGTCAAGAGAAAGCTAACACGTATAATAATTTAATATATGACAAGGACCTTTATGTTAGGAGAGGCTTTCTTTGATTTTGTGCGTTTGTTTGAAATATCCCTGTTTAACATGCTTGACACGAATTTTCAAAATCTTTCTTGTGACTAACTTCGAATATCAACAGATGACGTTGGGAGTAAAATCCCTCCCAAAGAACCTGTTCATTGGTCCGACCGTCTGAAAAAAAAAAAAAAAACGGCACAAAGACATAAAGGCAAAAAATGAGTACAAAGTTATTCAGTTCTATAAAGGTAGACCAGCAACGATCTCAAAGTCAGGGTGTCTTATCATATAAAAAAATAAAATTACTCTTGCCTAGAAAAAGATCCAAGTGTGTTATCTTTTCCTAAAATAATTGCTTCCTATTATGCCGCCAAAGTCTTGTGGGCTTGGGACCACCTGTCTCCTTAAAATGTATTCTCTAGTATTCAAAGAGAATAACCCTATTACTTTTTATTAGATCTGTTACTATAACTGCCCCACTAAAATATTCCAAATTTCATGAACGGTAACAAAATTTAATTGTCAAAGGATTTCAGGACACACAAGTCAACAATTTAAAAATATTTATGTACGCTGTATACATACAAAATTAACACATATACACACACGTACATATTTTGAGAAATGTCCACAATTCAATAAATATGCTAGATTTTAAGTTTTAAATTGCGACGATCAACATTCGAAAAGTTAACAAAATTATCGGAATGCTTGCTGCTATATTAAGTACAATTCTACCTAAATTACCTTGTAGACTTTATCTCTGCCTAGCCTAACAATATCTAGCAGTAACTGTCAGGCTTGGCGAAGGGGGAGATAAACGTATAAAAATAAAGGAGACAAAAAGGGAGATGGGAATGCTGACTTTTGCTACCTGAAAGAAAAGTGTGCCTATATTTCTTAAAAACTAAAATTAGTTGCCACAAAGTAATTTATTTCAAGTGAAATAAATTTTACAAAATCCAGCTTTGCATATTTTCTCTATGCTTGTCTAAAACATTGAATTTTCGGTAATAAAAATAACATACATTCAAATAACGACAATATTATAACCTAAAAAAAGAAGCGGGAATAAAAAAAAAACCCAACAACAACTGACTTAGACAAAGCAATGCTCTCAACTACCAACAATTAGTTTTACTTTTGTTAATGATGAAATAGCATTCTTTAATATTTTATGTCAAAGTTCTTTTTGAAGCCAATCTAACAATACATATATATGAAGGAAAAATTGACCTTGAGTCACGTCCTGCTCGTGCAGACGGGTAGGTAAGTACAAATACGTATATGCATAAAAGAACAACGTCCGTCCAATTCAACTTCTTGTTATTTATTTTCTGTTAGTATGTTCCATTTGTAATTCCTTTTAGCATTAACCTTTTTACCTTAGTAACCCGGATGACTCTTCTGCAACAATTTTAAGCAACATTATTTTACATTAACTCGTTATACTAATTTACTACACGTTCTACCATGGTAATAGAACAATATCCACCCGGTCGGTTGGGGCTGTAGAATACGCGGATGACATCTCTGCAGAGGGGTAAGACCCCTTTCCCAACGAGTGTCCAGGATATGACACTAAACAGTCTGATAGTGAGGCTCCAGTCACTGAGCTCTTGGGAATGTGGAATACCCCTTTATTGCTATTGCTCCCAGGTCCTCTCTGGTCCGGTGTGGTAGCAACCTGATTGGGTCCTATTTGTGAGTCAAGTAGAACCGTTTGACATTTAAACTATGTACAAACAAATGCTTAATATTGAATGGAATTATTAGCGTTAGATAGCAATAATTGAAACTGTTTAACTGTATAGAAAAAATAGCGATACTAATGTCCAAACAAATTAGTTATAACCCATTTAAAAATGAAATTACCCACAAACTGTGTGCAAACATATGACTAATGTTAAACTGTGACTGTTATATAATTATACTTGAAACCATTTAACTGTATAAAAAACGAGTTCATACTTGTTTAAAAATATCATCTATAAAATGTTTACAAATCATATATATTAAATGTATATTTATCTAAACAGGATTCGGCATTAAATAACCTACAATGTTTAATATACAAAACCCAACCAATCTAGGTGAATGTGTATTTTTCTGCATAATGTTATATACAGAAATCTCTTTTGATTTATAAATACATTCCGAACTAACTCACAAGCAAAAACAATAAATAAACAAACAAATAAAACACCACAAACGTACATTTCAAAAGCCGAATGATGTCTAGACGATGGCTGAAACCAAAATAAATAAAACTCATCGCTCCGCATATCCATCCGGTTGAAATGTAACTTTATATTTACAATTTAAAAGATCCTTTTCCTTTTTTTCACCTAATCAGCAACTTTCCCCTCCCAAGTTTTTGGGAGACGATTAGACCCAAACGCGACTATAAAATGGTCAACGGAAGTTCAAAAAGTCAGTCGGCTCCGAGACCTCGACATCTGCAACATTCAACATCATATAAATTCGTCTTAACCTTCTTACTACGGCGTTTGACAGAAGCTGCATGACCCGAGAATCACCATCCCATCTACATTCCACCTTTTCAACGCCAGCGTTTCTTCTTCCCTATCGACATAAACTTTGGTTGACCGCGTAAGTCTGTGACTCACCCCTACCAACATAAATATTGGAACATTATACTTCTCGATTTTCACTACCATTCAACACGCATCAAATTCCCTAAAATTAACTCATTCCTATCAATACAACTACGAACATTTTCTTCTCAATTTCATTAACATTCTTACATTCACCAACACAGTTGTTTGAACCTTTAGTTTCTTGTTTGTTAATATAATTGTTAAATTTTTCACTTGTCTTGTTTGATTTGCAACTCACTGTTTTGTCCTTTCCTTGCAACCATACGCTTGATATAACGACAACAATTATATATCTTATATGTATGTATGTATGTATGTATGTATGTATATTTATCTTGTACGCGCGTGCGCACACACACATACACACACACATATATATCGAAGCACGGTAGAGTAACGGGTCGAAATTGACTCGATGTCACCGAGTACAAAACCTGATCGAGGCTGTTTGCACTCACTTCGCGTAACATATCTTTAGTAAGCTGCACGAATTAAAATCAAATCAAAAAAGGAGAACAGATTTTAGAACCGTTGGTATAAAATTTGTGAAAAGGTGCTTCATTATTATAGCATCAATTTTCCTGTCTGGCTCACTCTAAAGTTTTCCATTTTTAAGAGTAACTGTCTTTCTCTCCTTCTGTAGTTAATGATTAAAAATCTTTATTTGTAACTAGTATAGATCTTCTTTTTGTACTGTTTGTAAACTTTTTGCCTACATTAGAAATGCCATCAGTAAATTATTTTTACCAAATCTTTCTTTTATCTCTTACATTAAGCCACTATTTGTATTTTCCCAATATATGCATATTGTAAATTTTGATGTAACATGTCAGAACCTTTTCTATATGTATTCTCCTCGACAGCCATCACTCATATGGTAAAGACGAATTGAAATTCAACTGGCTCGATGCACCCACTTCCAGCACGAACGTAGGAAAAAAATAAAAGGGTCGTAAAAATATTTTTCGGCTGATCAAAAAGCGAGTCACGTGTTTTCAAATGTTGTATGATAAAATATAAAAATGATCTTGAAGCAAGCTGAATACGTGATTGGATTCTCTCAATTGTTTTTTTTTTCTCTCGAAAGGATTGGCTGTGGCTGTATATTTATTTCCGTTGGAATTTAGCCACACCGAAAGGAAAAAGTGAACTAAGTCTGTTAAAAATATCGCAGTACTTTCTTCAATGAAGACGAGCCGACCAACTGTAGTTTTTGGCGGTAATGATTCAGTTAAGCTTACATGCATACCGTCAGAGGATTTCTGAGGGAATCTAACAATTATTTGAGGTAGCTCTTTAATTTAGACTTCGATACAACCAGTTGTAGGACAACTGGGGTGTATAGCGGGTTGATGAGAAAATGACAAAAATATGGGTCAAATGTGAGCGACATTTTCCCAGCACGTATCCTGCATTCATTTCATGTTGAGAAGTTATGTAAATGAAAATTCGAATGAAATTATATGGTTTAGAGGAATGACTTTTGGGTTTTGGAACGTAACAAAAAAAGGTAACATAGTTCCTATTCAAAATGTTATTTCATTATAAGAAAGAGCCATTGTTGCGCTTTTATTTTGTTTTTGTCTTTACTTTGTTAAGGTTATATCGTTCAAATTCCCGTGATTTCACAGCAAATAAAATCTTTCAGCTTGTCAGTTGTTTAGTCAACATTCAAAGAATTGAGCCTGCAGCTATCCAAGAGGAAGTAATCATACAGGGAAGGATCTGGTCAACAAGTCGGCCACGAGATTTTCCAACGTGAAATTTTAAAAAATGAGTTTCAATCACAAACGCAAAATGTTCACTATTCCACGCCATGAAGGTAACTAAAATGGCAAGACTGCTGTTGCTGTGCCCGCTGTATTAACCGCTATTAGCGCCTACGTGCAGGCAATTTGACATCTGGAAGATCATTCTACCTGTAAAGTCTTTATATCTGAGGTAATGGATACTTGCTAGGTATGGACTATTACCAAGATGAATCGATAAGATGGATGGTGATTAAAGACAGAGCGAGAACGAACATCTGCTGCTATGCCTGGTACATTCCTTTATTGACCAAATCCCCCGGATGTGGTAGGGGCCGTAACCCCTGTGGCATCAGAGGTTATTTCCCTTTTGTTAGTTAGGATATTACAATGCTCTTTTTTTTTTTTTTTTTTTTTTAAATAATGATAACAACAATGACAGTGGTGGTAATAATTATCTGGTGAGGGAGTTCATTCAGTCTGTGAAGTGATTGGGATGCTTGAACAGATGGCTCGGACTCTATGTCGGAGGAGATGTCTGTTAACCTGAATGAGAGAAAAGAAAATGATGATGGTTCAGACTATTGTGCACGGGTATGTTTATTATTATTTTTTTTTGTTAGTGGTCAAATCTTTTGGGTGGCCGTTTTGTTTTACTTGAACGCCTGAGGTTTAGAGTTGTGTGTTGTGTTTGGTTGTCTTTGTATTCTGGTGGTGTTGTCGTATATGTGTAGCTTTCATCTTCAGATGAGGGGTAATCCAGTAGGTTATGTGCATGGTTTGTTGTTGTCTTAGGGATTTTTTTGAAGAAGCTGGAATTTCTTGTAGTTTTGCTACCTTTGTGTGTGGCGGTGATCATGGATCCCTTTTTCTTTATAATAGTCATTGGGTTAGGCTGGTAAGGTGTGAGAGCCTTTGAGGTGTTGTCGCTTTTTACAATGACTGTATCACCCACCCTGAGATCATTGGGTTTCACGTACGCTTTTCTATCAGCGTATTGCTTTATTTTTCTCTTGGCTTCGGTGTCACGCTCCCTAATGCTGGGGTCTTCAGCAATGGGTGTGATCAGGTGTGGCAGGCGGTTTTTTATGGTCCGGCCAAATAGGATTATGGCTGGGGGTGCGCCGGTGGTGCAATGTGGTGTCGTCCGGTAGTCCAGCAGGAATTTGAATAATTCCTGCTTCCAACTTCGACCTTTATTTAAGGCAGCTTTAATGGACTTTTTTACAGTGTGCATGAAGCATTCTGTTTCCCCGTTAGCCTGGGGCCATAGGGGTGTTATTCTCCTGTGTCTGAATCCAGTGATGGAGGCATAGGTTTTGAATTCGTGGCTGTTGAATGATGGGCCATTGTCCGTTTTGAGGGAGACTGGCACACCAAATTCGGCGAATATCTTGTCTAGGCGGGGTATGACTGATGTTGTTGAGATGGAGTCCAGGATGTCGACAACAACATAGCGTGAGTATTCGTCTGTGACAACGAGGAGGTACTTTCCATTTTGGAGGTGTCCAAAGTCAGCACTGACTTCTGCCCATGGGGCTGCTGGTAGTGGGGACATTTGCAGTGGCTCTCTTGTCGGTTTATGGGTACTGATCTGACAGGTGTGGCAGTTCTTGATGTTTTCTTCCACTAGAGGCTGCATGTTTTTGAACCAGACCTTTTCTCGGAGGAGAGCCATGGTCTTCACAATGCCTTGGTGTCCAGCATGTGCTATTTTGACAGCTCTGTTTTGTAGTGCTTCAGGCAGTACTATTCGGTGCCCTTTAAGGATGATGCTATCCTTGTGTGCAAGTGATAGTTCGGCACGATTGGCGTGCAGAGTGTGGAATGTTGCTTTGTTTATGCCATCCTCGACACTATGCCATTTTTTGGGAAGGATGGCTTGGATGACGGTGGTGAGTGTCTTATCTTTTGCCGTTTCCGTTGCAACTTCATCAATTGTCATTGCTTTGGGGGTTGAGGTTGAAAGGATGTAGTTTATATATTCCTCTGATATTTTTTGTTCTCTGTTGCTTGGTGGTAGGTGCGTTGGATGGCGGCTGAGATAGTCAGCTGGGTTGTCATGGCCTGGTCTGTATATGACGGTCATGTCGTATGGTTCCGTTCTCAAAACCCAGCGTTCAATGCGTGCTGATAGTTGGGAGCGGGTGTTGTTAAAAATGGATGTTAGGGGTTTGTGGTTTGTAAAGACAGTGAATGGAGCTCCAAAGATATATATGTGAAAGTGTTCACACGCCCATGAGATGGCGAGTGCTTCACGTTCTGTTTGGGAGTATCTCTGTTCAACTGCGGATAGAGCACAACTTGCAAATTGTACTATCCGTCCATTTTGTGACAGCACGACAGAAATGCCTACTGGACTGGCATCCGTATGTATTTCAGTGTGTTTGTTCGGGTCAAAGTAGGCAAGTGAGCATGCTCTGCTCAGTGCCTCCTTAATGTTTTTTAGACATTCAGAGTGGCGTTCAGTCCAGGACCACTATGTGTTTTTTTTGTTAGTTGACGTAGTTCATGGGTGAGGGTTGCATAGTTTGGAATGAATTCTGCCCTGCAGAAGTTAGTCATCCCCAACAAGCTTCTGACTTCTGATGCGTTTTTAGAGTCGGGTAATCCAAGGATTGCTTTTATTTTGAGGTCGCTTGGGCTGATGCCTTCATTACCGAAGGTGTGTCCAAGGAACTCCAGTGACCTCTTGTTGTATTCACATTTGCTGCCATTTAGGGTGAGCCCTTTTTCGCGAAGTCGTCTGAATATCGCGTGGAGGTTTTGGTCGTTGTCTTGCTGGTCTGATTCGAAGCAAAGGATGTCGTCACTGATGTTGATGGCTCCCTTGATCCCTGTAAGTGCTTGACTAATTTCTTCCTGGAATATCTCACTTGCGAAGTTGACACCAAAAAAGAGTCTTTTATATCTGTACAGGCCCAGGTGTGTTGTAAAGGTGGTTATATATCGGGATTCTTCAGCTAGTTCCAATTGGTTGTAGCCTTGGTTAAGATCCAATTTGCTGAAAACATTAGCTCCTGATTGAATAGTTTTCAGTTCATTGAGTGTGGGGGTTGGGTGTCGTTTCCTTTTGATAGCTTTGTTTGCCGCCCTCATGTCGATGCAAATCCTGATTTTATTTTGACCCTTTTTGGGTACTACAACAATAGGAGATACCCATGGGGTTGGTCCGTCTGCCTTTTCAATCACTCCCAGTTTCTCATCTTTGGCTATTAACTCTTCTGTATCCTTCCTTACGTGAAAGGGGACCCTGCGGTATCTCTGAGCGATGGGTGGTATGTTTTCATCTATGTGTCGGTGAACTTTTTTTTCTTTGAGTTTACCCAGACCATTGAATAGGTCTGCGTAGTCCTCTAGAAGTTTAAGAGTGGGGAGTGGGGTCTGTGCATCAGAGTTACTGATGTGGTTGACTGAATGAGTGTTTGCTGACAGTAGTTTGAGCCTTTTACATGTTTCCTAGCCAATAATGGGTTTTTCTGGGTTCTTTATAACATGTATGTCCGCTTGGCAGGAGATGCCTCTAAACTTTAGAAGTGTGCTGAATTGACCTAGAAGTGGAGTGGCTTCCTTGACACCGAATCCAGATATTACGGTTTTTGTGGGTCGGAGGAGGGGCGTTGGTCTTAGGGATTTGTAATCTGCCACAGACAAAATGTTTATGGTGGCGCCAGAGTCAGCTAACACATTGAACATTTGATGGCCATCACCAAAAGATAAGTCAAAGTAAGGAAGGTTTTTCACTTTACCTGTATGGAATACATATTCCGTGTCACTGCCGCTGTTTGAGTCTCGTTGATGGTCTTCAATGTAGTTTACCGGTCGTTGACTGGTTTGAGCTTGTGGGCGTGGGGGGCGGTTTGTTCTTCGCCGTCTGTCCTCGTCGTTTAGTTTTCTGAAATAGTCAGAGGCGAAGTGTCCCCATCTCCGGCAATAGGCACACTGGTTCTGGAATGCAGGGCAGGATGTCGGTCCCAGTTCATGTGGGTATTTCCCATTGCAATTTCTGCACCGGTTTTGCTGGGGTGTTTGCGTGGCCATTGTTGTTCATGCGTGACTTTGTTGGCTACTGCATTAATGGATGTGGTAGGTTTTGCAGTAGAGTTGGCGTCTTCTAAGCGCATCTGTTCCATTTGTTTCGATATGGTTTCTGTCATTTTGGCATAGTTTATTAGATCGCCTAGGAGCATGTTTGGGTTCATCAGTCCCTTTTGGCGAACTTTTTCTGATAAACAGCCCGTTATTAGCTGGGATTTTATTTCTGCATTTCTATCTGTGAAACGGCACATAGCTGCTGCCTCTTTTAATTCCCGATGAAAGTCCTCTATGTTTGGGGTGGTTTTTTTTTTTCGGAATATAAATCTGTTATACTCAGTGTTGTTTTCTGGGTTGAAGTGGTTTTGCACAGCCAGGACTAGCTTATCGAAATGTGTTTCGTTTTTTTCTGGTGTGGTTTGTTCAGACGGTAGTTCGTCAATAATATCATTTACTTCTTCGCCCCCAAAAATTAAAAGCATAGCTTTTTTTCGTTCATCGTCTTCTATGTTGTATGCAGTGAAGTAATTTCTCAGTCTGTTGACATATTTTGTCCATTTTGCGGCTTTGTTTTTTGATTCGTGGTTAAATTCTGGGTAATGTGGTAAAGCGGCCATGTTAGTTTTTTTTTTCGGCACGTGGGCAGGTTTGTTCTTTTCTTTTTTTTTGTTGTTATTGGTGAGTAAACGACTCTTTCTTCGTCGCCAATGTAAAGTCTTTATATTTGAGGTAATGGATACTTGCTAGGTATGGACTATTACCAAGATGAATCGATAAAATGGATGGTGATTAAAGACAGAGCGAGAACGAACATCTGCTGCTATGCCTGGTACATTCCTTTATTGACCAAATCCCCCGGATGTGGTAGGGGCCGTAACCCCTGTGGCATCAGAGGTTATTTCCCTTTTGTTAGTTAGGATATTACACTACCGAACACTGTGTTTGTGAAAAAGGTATTTAAAATAAATAAATGAATAAATAAATAAATAAATGAATAAATGAAATTAATCAATTAAATAAAAGGTAAAAGAAATTTTAAAACCAATCAACATCTCTTCACTTTTTTATGAAATCTTTCTCAAATATGATTTTGATATTAATCTTTTTTATTCAAATTTAAATTCTTTGTATTCTAATATTTATTTATTTATTTTTTGTAAAGACTAGTTTCAAGGGAAATGTTACATCTTCGATGGAGAACTAGTTTCGATATAGTGACAGAAACTGTATCAATAACGACTACTGTTTTCTATCATTAAGTTTTTCGATACTTCCAAAAAGTGTTAAAAATTGTTAACACTAAGCAGGGTGTGGTGGAGTAGTGATAAGAAAAGCAATCATTTTTACCTCGGGTTCAAATGCAGGTGATATTAGAATACAGACGTGATTGATTATTAGCATTTTATTTTGTCTATAATGTGAATATTTGCTGTCGCTAGATGCAACCATTAAAAAGATAAAAGTATTTACATGTATTTTTAAAAATAAATATCATATATGACTCAATTTACAGAAAAGATGTATCATTCTTGCCTTATCATATAGACACGCAAAATAATTTAAGGTAGGTAACTCTGTTTGTACAAAGGCTTTTATAAGGGAGATAATTCTATTTAGCAATTAAAATCTGTTAGATAAATTTTCTATCTCATGCTTTAAATTTTCTATCTCATGTTTTAAGATCTATAAAAACAGAGTAATTTGCGCTGAGTCAGGTGATTAGAAAGATTTCATCAGTTTATCAGGGGCTGATTTTCGTGAGTCCAAATAAGTTGACACGTCATTTTTTCTTCGCGCAACATTCATATATATTCTCTTGGCAGAATATATCTAAATCAATATTTTAAGACTATAAAATAAAGCTATAAAAGTTAGTGAGTTAAAATGATTACCGATGATGATTCAAGTTTGAACGTTGAGTCCAACTAAAGCTAAGAACAAACCATCTGTTCTGATATGATTTTTATTATTTCAAAAATGATTGTATTGAGAGAATAGTTCTTTGGGTTGAGCCCGAAAGCGATCTGCAATGTGGTGTGAACTGATGTATGGGTGATAATATATATATATATATATATATATATATATATATATATATATATATATATATATATATATATATATATATAATCACCCATACATCAGTTCACACTAACTGCGGCTAAAATTACCCCTACATTGCAGATCGCTGAATGCATTCTCGCCTAAGAATACTGAATGCAGGATTATCACTTTTGCACATATTCCCACCAATACCCTTTTCCAAATGACTTTGTTCTTAAAAATGTACCCTTTCGATCGAACAGAATTTTTTGTTTGAACACTCTTTTGCAGAAACAAATATTTTACATGTTTTTTTGCTTGCATTGCACTTTCATTGCAATAATAATAATAAATACATGATTGTTATAATCTTTGAATTCATTGCAATAATAATAATAAATACATTGCAATAATAATAATAAATACATGATTGTTATAATCTTTGAATTCAATCTATGTAGTTTGGTTCTTCATTTCAACATATTTTTATCATTTTGTTGAATAATAATTACTCGCAGTCAAATATAACCACTTCAAAGGCTTCGTTTAGATTTATGCCTTTGATTTATTTAACAATTTTGTTTACTAACAAGACTTAAGAATGTACTCGAAAGAATTATGATGAAGGATTTAAAAAAATTAAAATAATTTAACTTACTAATGAATTTTTGTAGATATATTTAATGTATTTTGTTAAACATCATGTGCTATAAAAAAGAACAACCTAAAAATATAGAATTATATTAAAAAAGAACAACATAAAAATTTTCTTATTGCGCGTTTGTTTTGGTTTATTTGTTTAACAACATATCAACACCTTTTGGGTTATTTAATGTAACATTTGATACAAATAATTTCTATTTCAGTTTCGCGTAACTATTCCTATTTTATAACGAATTGTCTGCAGACAATTATATGGCATCAAGTATTCTTATCTAATACAAATAGTTTTCTGACGGATCTATTTGACCGTAGATGAGATCTCCATGGTTCAGAGAGATCCTGGGACAATGAAGGGATACTCAAAAATCACTAGAGCTCCGGAAATCTAATTTCACTATCAGATACATTTAGTATCATACCGATTACCCTGCTATTCCGGATGGGTCTGCTAGTTTCCGGACTCTTCCGCCGAAACAAGCCTTGAGACAGTTATTCGTAATTGATATAAAAGTTGGGGTCTCCCTCTCTCTCTCTCTCTACATACATATATATATATATATATATAGAGAGAGAGAGAGAGAGTGCTCGGAGTGTAACGGTTATCGTTGTAGGAAATGGACTCGACAACACGAGTTCAAATCCTAGACAAGATTGATTGCATTTCACATAGCACTAATACCTTTGGAAAAGGTATTAATCCAATTATTCTTCCCCGGTTATGGGTAAATAGCCTGAATTCAAACCTGTTACAGTCTACTTAAAAATTGACCTTGTGTCGCATCTTGCCCGTGCGGAGGGGTTGGTATATATATTTTGTTGATCTCCTTCACGCACAATGTATGAATGCCTCATGGTTCGGATGTAAACCGCTAGATATCTTACACAGGTGATTTGTTTCTAAGTGGTGAAGGTTTGAGTAGAAACAGCCACACTTTTTTGATGAGCTGATAACAAAAGAATGGCGCACCATTGTACAGAAGCTTCTTCTTAGAACACTTTTTTCTTCTCCTAGACCCGTTGCCTTACATATCAAAATTTACTTATGGCTGGGTCGGAGTCGATGTCGCAGAGATTGATGCATGCTTTTCCCAAGGGTATTAACGCGAAGTGAAATGTATAGGATTGTCCAGAACTTGAACTCGGCCGGTTATATATATATATATATATATATATATATATATATATATATATATATATATATGAGGGTCATTCATTTAAATAAGTGGAGCTTTTGTGAAATAAGCCAAATAACGTTTTTTCGGAATTTTTCCATAATTGTAAACTATTCATTGTTTGTAATTGGTTTATAGCAAAAACTATTTGTTTTGCTGGTATTCAAAATGCAACAAACCAAACATTATGAGGCATTCATACATCTGTACGCTTGTACAGAAGTTTTTCATAAAATCTTTGGTGACTGAGAAGTGTAAAACTTTTGAAATTTACTGAAGAGTGTGTAATATGTGAGGAGAAGCATGTTTTAGTCAAAACATGTTTACAAATGAGGTAAACACAAGTTTGGCGCAGCGATCCCGAGTCGAAAATGGGAAAGACATGCAGTAGTCGATATTGGGATTCATACACAAAGATATAGTAGTTGCAGATACCGTTGACTCCCCTCTTAGGTGCAAATTTCCTCCGCCACTGTGGCTTCATATTAGACTGCAGTAACGGCAGACTTATCAATGCAACAGCACGCCGTTATATAAAAGGAGGGTAAATCTAAGCAAAGATTCAGAGAATAACCACAACTTACCAGTAGAAGTGCAGTCCCTTTTCTCAGAATTTCCGAAATTCACCAGACCATGTACGGAGCAGCTTCCAGAGTCTAACACGAAAGTAATACACGTAAAAGACACTGAAGATAGCGCTTTTACTTATGCCAGGGTTCGGCAGCCGTCGGATTGTTTTGGTTTAGTTTTATGGCATATCAACCTTTGTTGGTTATTTAATGCAAAATCTTGTTTTCACATATATATTAAATATATGACTTCAAACACATTTTGTAGATACACAGTTAAATGATCAAACAGTTCTCTTTCTAACAATTCAATTTATTCAAGTCAACAAAGTTAAATGGTCCCAAGTATTGCTATGTATCACAAACAATTAATTAAAAATCAGTCATTTGTTTATACAGTGTTAAATGATCAAACAATTCTATTTCTAACAATTCATTTTAGTATGAGTCATTTGTTTGCACTCAGTTTAAATGTCAAGCAGTTCTATTTGGCCCATAGACAGTACCCTATCAGGTGCTACCACTGGGAGCAATGGAAATGAAGGGGTACTCTGCATTCCCCAAAGTTTCAGCATTATTGGAGCCTCATCATCAGATTGTTTTTAATGTCATATCTAGGAAACTCGCTGGTCGGGTTTTTTTTCCTCCTCTGCAGAGATATAGTCTCTTTAGCTCTAGCCGACTTGGCTGGCACAACTGTAGGAAGAAAAATATGTCAGCACAACACAAGTTCATGGCACTCTTGTGAGCTGGAATTATTTGATCGTCGAAATTCCCATGGTCCTCTTCTCTACATTTTGTTCCAAAGTCAACCCAAGGAAAATAGCGTGTATGCGGTGACTTTAGATATCTTAACCAGCCGACAATGACTGTAAACTCTTAAAAAAAACGGTATTTTCAAAGATTGATCCTTACAAGTTTATCACCAGATTCCCATGAATAAGGCAGATATTGAAAATCTGCGGTTATAACACCATTTCGTCTCTTTGAATACTTGTTTGTACCTTTTTGTCAACAAAACAGCGGTTCGACGTTCCAGAGATTTATGGACAATATATTTACGGATGTGAGTTGTATCTTCGTATATATCAATAAAATACTTTATTTTCCAAACCTAAGGAACAACACCACATAGATCTAAAAGAAAGTAACCGTCAAATCGAGGTCGAAAAATGCCAATTTTATAAAGATATCATCGAATTCTTGGGCCGTAACGTAAGCACTGAATGGCTGAACCTAACGGCGCAGAAATCGAAGACATAAAAATTCCCAGAACCCATAGATTTCATATCACTGAGTTGCTTTCTGGGAATGGTTAACTTTTACACGAAATGAATCCCACATGTCTGATGTGGATGTGCTACTGTTTTTAACTAAATTCATTAAACATAATCCATTAGAAAAAAAAAAATACTTCAACTCGGTCCGGCAGGGCATTTGTCGCCATTAAGGATATTCTTGCCAGGGTATTGTCGAAATGTTTTGGGTCGTCACCAAAATCTGACTTTAAAACAAATTAATAAAACAAAAAAACTACTGGGCGTAAAGGTCCCAATGCAAAAAATAAATGAGTCGATGCTAAAAACAAACGAGACACATTAAACACAAGTTACAAATGCTTTATTCTATAAAGCAGACAAAAATAGACTACAGCTAGGACAGCATAAAAGTTCTCATGCAGGAAGTTATTTATTAACAAAACATAAAACGAAAGTAACATTAACAATATTAGCAATAATTACATATCTCTTACATTCATTAACAAAACACAAAATAAAGTAAACATTCAAAATAGTATCAAAAATTACATGTTTGTTACTTCCCTGTAAGTGTCTGAAACCGGCACCCCACTTTATTATCTCCTAGTAAGAGAAAGCTTAAAATTTTTAGTTCATGTTGTCTTGTGAGGAGAGTTTGTAGTTTAGTCGAAGACTTCTATTTTCTTTAGTTTCTTTACTCTTTTCTTTTTTCTTTCTTTCCTTTTCTTTTGTTGTTGTCTGTGGTCAAAGATTGTTGTTTAGTTGGAGACTTCTTTTTTCTTTATTTTCTTTAATTCCCTCTTGAAAACTTAGTTGTAAACTTCTATAATGATGAAGTTGATTCTGCATTGATTCACTCGTCTCTTTGTCTCCCCTTCCTTCCTTTCTTCCTTCTTTCAATATCTGCTAACGTGACAAGCAAAAAACAACAACATTCATTGTGGTTTGAAAGAAAAATAGCCAACCACTAACCCATTAACACATAAACCCATAAAGCTGTAACCCCCATCATCCCCATACATCTGGCTTTGTGCCACAACTAAGCAAAGCTTGATACATAAAAATACATATATACAAATCTAATGAGAATTTTAATAATATATAAAAGATGTTCAGTGTGAACGGAGATCTCAATAAATTATCATTTAGCTGCAAAATGAACTCGAAATTGTTTTATTTTCTAAGATAATTTGTGAAATATTTTTCTAATAAAAATCTCGTCATGGTGTATCGTTTTTGCCCGGTTGCACATAAACATAATAAAGATTTTACTAATTTATAAATAAGGATTGACAACGTCAAGAATAAAAACGAAAATAAATAAAACATTCTCTCTTCAATGCATGTACAGTGCTATTTTGAGGCATTGTTACTGAATTTTTGGGCACAAGAAGTAAACTTTGATGTTAAGGTTTTTCACGGGCTAAAACTTCGTTCGAAGTTGAAACGATCGACTAATTATCATTGAAATTTAGGTCGGCATTTCAAAGATTGAATGTAACAATTCTACGAATTCTTATTCATATTTTTTATTCTTTTATTAGATTTTTAAAAATGGCAACTCTCAAGACGTTGAATCGGTGGCATGGAATCAGTATAAACCTTAGCAAGTTTTAAACTCTTTGGGAACTTGCTTCACCGTCACAGCGCCATTACCGGTTTGACAACGGAGTCTTCTCAAGTAGATGTTGTTGGGAATAAATAAATAAATAAATAAAAATTTAAATTGAATTAAAAAAGAAAATTATTAAAATATATATAAACTCCTAGAGGCCTCTGACAGGAAAAAGGGGCGACGCATGCGTAAAGAAAAAGGGACCGCCCCGACAAAAGGAGAAAGCTCATTCTCTTTCAGCAGTGACCGGCGGGGTGACAACATCTAAATCTCCTGACTGCTAGTGAAGCCAACGTGGCCGCTCTAAGGCGCCACGCTGGGCTAACCTTTCCCTAGTAGCAGCCGTCTCGGCTAACAGTATGACAAAATATAAAAAGCTACGAAATGGATCTATCGAACTACGAACTAAAACACTGGACTTGGACAAATTCCCCAAATTCCTATCAGTTGTTATCTTCTTTCGTAT
Source organism: Sepioteuthis lessoniana (assembly GCA_963585895.1). Classification (NCBI taxonomy): domain Eukaryota; kingdom Metazoa; phylum Mollusca; class Cephalopoda; order Myopsida; family Loliginidae; genus Sepioteuthis; species Sepioteuthis lessoniana. The sequence goes on from OY757915.1 coordinate 54,028,947, forward strand.
AATTCTTTTTAGGCCTTCTTGTTCAAGGAGTTACATCAACAAGGCAACGTGAGGTAAAAATAGAATAACCTTAGAATGGAGTCAGATAAAAAAACGTTAACACAGCTTGCCTTGACTTCAGCCTGATCCCACAGTGTCACACACTTAAGCCATATTGGATATTTCTACTTCTCTCTTTACTTAATGGTCGTAGAATAATGATCCGAGGATTGTAATAAAGAATAACAGAAACAAAATTTAAAAAAATATCTTAAAAATAACAACAAAAACTGATATTAACTTATTTTAAGACCATCTTGTAGAGTAATGATTATTATTTAGTAAGCTTTAACAAGCATGAGGCGCCCTGTGAGAATTGAACTCATTAACAATGATCTGTTTGTTGACCATCCCACCATATTAGGCGAAATGATTGTGGGTTAATGGTCACGTAAATCATAATCGACAACTGACTTTAATTCTCTCTTGGTGTGGCATACTTGTTATCTTTGATCAAAACTAAACCATGCTTAGTAAGCAGCTATTGGAATTCTAAACATTTGAGTCGTAAATGTATTAATCAATCAAACAATTATAACAAATAAGGCAACGTATACGAATTGGCAATTTTAAAGACATTTAAAAGGCATCAGTTTTATTATATATATATATATATATATATATATATATATGATTAATAATCAATCCAATTATTCAAACGAACGGTTTTGTTTGTATTCCCATTACATTGACCTCTTTTTTATGTAATTTCATCTGACGTGATATTGTCACTTTAAATATTGTTTTCATTATATTGCTTCTTACGGGTTTCTCAAACTGGTTCTAACTGGAGGTTTTTATTGGAGTTCAAATGATAGCAAGCTAAGTATCCTAATTAAATTCAACAGTGCTGTGGTCTGGGTGGAATCGATTTTTCCACTGATCTCCAGTTTCTTGTTGCATTGATACATTTCCCAAGGGTATTAGCGCAAAGTGAAATGCAAACAGCCTCACCAAGGGTTTGAACTCGGGTCACCGTGTCTATTCCCAATGACGATAACCATTACACTAATTAAATTTTTTGAAAATAATTTTTAAAAATTAAACATACATACAGGATGCGATGGATAAACGTCATTTAAATTAAGTAAAATGAAAATAACACTGACATCTCACTTTTTCGGATATATTTACCAAAATTACATGAAAATATCTTGAAATTCAATAGAGTTAGCTTCAACCTTACCGACGGTCTTGTTTAAATAGGTAAATACTGCCGTTATCCTTGCTTTCAGTTCATCTTTGATGTTGCACGGAGTTTTGTTGCTCAACCACACCCAACATATAATAATAAAGGAGATTGCAATCTAGGGAGTTAAGCGGCCAGATTTTAGAGGTAACGTGGTCGAAGAAATTTTCTGATATTAAAGACTGGGCTATTCTGCTTGTATGGTATGGCGCAGATCCTAACAGATACCACCACTTTGATCTGTGGGGATTTAGGGCTAAGAGCAACAAAGGACTGACTCTATATTCTCCAGAGCTCCGGAATTACAGGCTCACCACCCGATGCAGTTTTGTGTCATAACTGGAATACCCCTTTTACGGCGTAATCTAAGAAATTCCTTTTCGTAGAAGAATAGTAAGAGGTACGATTTAACCCATTGCTGGAGGTGGGTATGGAGGTTCATACATTTTCCAAAAGTATTAGTCCGAAAGTGAACGTAATTGCACGACTGGAGTTCGAACTCCTGATGATGTAGCAGTCCAGCATTTTAGGCACTAAGCAACGGGGGCTCCCTCTATTGATACGCTCGTTTCGTTGATAATGGTCTGTCTGGGATTTGGTGACCCATTTCCATCTCAAAATCTCAGAGATTTTTGTGAGTCTTATTTTTCGGGACAGTTTCTGGTTTGTGCGAATAAAATTTTCATGTATAGTTAAAATTTAATCGCTTGCATTATTCCAATTGAAGTAATATTATTTTACTTTTTAAAAGTTTTTCACACTCGTTCTAACTGGCTGCTTTTCCCTGAATGACAGCAAATCTCCTTAGGTCTCCGGGATTCTTCTTAATGCTTGTGTCTGGATGGTCTTGATTTTTCCTCGAACTTTCAGTTCCCCATTCTATTTTATAGGCCTATGGGAACCGTTCCAAGTTCTCACTACAATTGGTATCACCGTCACCTTCAAATTCCACTGCTTCTTCAGCTCTTTGGGATGATCCAAGTATTTGTTTATCTTTCTGCTTTCTGGTAATTTTACTCTACGGTCCAGTAGAACGGTAAAGTCCACTAGATGAAAAAAATCTTTTCTTGTAAGGAATTGAATCTTGTCTTCTTCAGAAGACAAGATTTAAACTCTTTTGGCCAGACGACAAGACTTAAACACTGCGTCTCAAAGTCCCAAAGAACTTTATTCGTATCATTTTCGAGAATAGAATCTGGTTTGTGGATATACCGTTTGTCAGTATGGCCAAATTTTAATCTCTTCTATAATTCTCTGTAGATCACCTTTCCTACTCAGTCGTGTCTGTCCTGTATTCCTTTTGAGTCAATTTATTGTATTCGCTTAACAGATTAACTGTTCCATTTCTGTCATCACTTAATCTACACTTATTATTATTGTTGTTGTTATCATAATTATTATTATTATTTTACTCTTTGAAAGTTTTTCACATCAGCGTTAGCGGATGGTTCACACTAGAGTTTGAGTGACAGCAAGTCTCCTCAAGTCTCCAGGACTTCAGTATTCTGGCCGATCTCAACAATGCTGTAGTTTGGACAGTGTCCACCCGTCCCGTTATTTCCAAGTCCTCCAGTCCTTGTATCATCAATTACAATTGTTATAATCATTACTTTCATGTTCTACGTTTTTTTCCATCTTCTAGCAGGTTCCAGGTACTTATTCCTCTTTTCTCATTCTTTCAGTTTTACTCTGTAGTCTGTCGGGACAGCAAAGTCCACAATTCTCCAAGTTCTGATAAGGTCTGGTTGCCGATATTAGGGGATCCATTTGTATCTCGAACTCCCAGAGGAATTTGTGCGTCTCATTCTCAGATTCTGACAGATTCTGGGTTGTGCATATACCATTTGTTCGAATGATCAAACTTCAATATCTTGCACTATTCCTAGTGGATCACCTTTGCAAACTAGTCGTGTCTAGTCTTATACTCTTTCTGTGCTAATTTGCTGCATTCGCTTATTATGTGATTGCTCGTTTCGTCTCTATCACCTTATAACCTACATCTGCAGTTTTGTCGCGTCTTATCTATTCTCGCTTTAATATAGTTAGTCCTTATGGCGTTGTTTTGTGCTGCTATTAGAAGAGATTCAGTTTCTCTCTTAAGGTTTCCTTTTCTTAGCCACGTGCACTTTTTCTTGTGTGAGATGTCACTTTTTAATCACTTAAAATGTCCATAGAATTGTTTTTCTTGCCACTCTTGCTTCCTGGTTATTGTCGTTCCGCTGTTCCTCGTGTCGTTAGTATTGTTTCTGGTGGCTGTAATCAGTCTTCGTCCGTGCTTTTCTATGTAGTCTTCGAGTCGTTGTATCGATTCGTCAAATGCAAGCAAGCCCCCTTCTTCCCTCTCTTCTTGACACATATAGTCTGTCAACGTCATCTCTGGGATGCAATGCCTTATCATTATTTATTTTTTATCTGGTCTATTTGTTTAAGTTCTTCACAGGTCCACTTCAAGAATGGTCTCGAGTATCTTTGGAGGGAGACGGCCTAGGTATTTATCCCTTTGACAAGGTTTCTGCTATAGAGTTTTGTCTCGTGTAGCTTTCTGAGATACTCTTTCTTATTTTTTTCTTTCATTTCCACTTGTTTGATGGTGTCAGCTTCCAATATTCCCTAGTATTTGCAGGTTTCCTTTTCTCCAAGCGTTCTGATTACTACTTGATTTGGTAGTTTGACTCCTTCGGTCATGTGTCGTTTGCCACTTTTCATTACTAGCATGGTGCATTTTTCTATGCCAAATTCCAATCCCATATCTTGACTGTATATTCTCTCAGTTTGTATTAAAGTTTCCAATTCTTTTTCGTTTTTGGCAAAAAGTTTAATGTCATCCATGTACATCAAGTGGTTGATCTTTTCCTGCGATTTACTGAGTTTGTATCTGGCTGTGCATTTCATAAGGGTGTAGCTAAGTGGCATCAAGGCTATCACAAATAGTAATGGTGATAGTGCATCTCCCAGGAATATGCTTCTGTGGATCTTCACCTTTGCTTAGCTTTTTCCTTCTGTTGTCAATTCCACTCTCCAGGTTTGCATGGTCTTCTCGATAAACTGTTCGACTTGGTTGGGTATTTTATACATTTTGAGAGAGTGTAGTATCCCGCTTTAGGGGGCCATATCGTAAGCCTTTTTTGTTGTCAATCCAGGCCATAGGTAGATTATTCCTCGTTTTACTTTTGTTGAAGTATACTAGTTCCTCTGTTGCGGCATCCCTTCTCTTCCTCGGGGAAGATTCTGCAGCTTATCAATGAATAGTAGATCTTCTCCCTAATTTGTGCCGTTTGTATTTTCCATATCATTGGTAGGTACGTTATAAGTCTATAGTTGTTTGGGGCGGTTCCTTTGAAGTGGGGGTCTTTTGGGATTAGAGTGGTCTTCCCTTTGGTTATCCATTCGGGTATCTCAGTTTTCTGTATGCATTTATTCATTTCCGTAGCAAGTCATTCGTGTATGGGGGTGAATTTGTTAAACCAAAATTCGTGTATTCCATCTAGGCCTGGGGTTTTCCAGTTTGCTATCTTTTTAAGTGTTGTCTTGCGCCCGTCGAGGTATACGTTCAACAGCGGGCCTTTTTCGAGCATTCGCAACCCTGTCTCTGTGTTGTTTATCTATTCGGCTTTTTATGATCTTTCCGTTCCCATATTTTGCTCCAAAATCTTCTTGCCTCTCTCGCATCCGGTTTTTATATGGCTTCGCCCATTCCCCCCATAATTGTTAGTAGAATTTTTTCGTTGTTTTGGAACGTCCTGTTTTGTCTATATTGTTTGGCCTTGTCTTAGTATCTTTTTAGTCTTCCTTATTTCGCCAGTATTTTTGGTTGGTCTCCTCAACCTTTCTTTTGAGTTCTAGTTGCTGTGCTTTTTCAGTTTCGTCTGAACCTTTTCCAAATGATCCGTTTCAGTATTCTTGCTTATTGTTGTAGTCTTTTTATCTTTGATTCAAGTCTTTTTGTGGTTTTCAAGGAGACCCCGATTTTTTCACAGACTAATTTTGCTCTTGCGTACATTAAATCGTTTAACTCCGTGATGTCATTCGTCGGGATATTAGTCAATAAGTCGTTCACTTTTTCGGTTTCGGACTTGACTGTCCTCCAGTCTAGGTTCACGAGAGAAGTCAATGTGGTTTTCTTTTCAGGCATGATTCTTCTAATGATATGTACATTAGTTTTTTTCTCTTGGGTCAGTGTTTGCGTTTGTGTGTTTACGGTGCATGTGTTGTATAGTGACCTTCGACCCGGCCAAACATGCCATTCCAAAGTGATGCCCCGGAAGGAAGTGACACATTCCGATGTCAGTTATGAGAGGAAATCACCTAGGCTGGCTTGGCTGACGAAATGGGACAAGGTAAAAAATCCCATGGTACACTCATAGACTGATGCACCGGAGGAGGGGGACCTGTGAGCTGCATGACAGTTATTTCCGCTTGATGACGATCAAACATGCCATTACAAAGATTGAGTGGGCAATTGAACTATTATATAACTCAGTGAAGACGAGTTGGAGATCAGACGAGTTAGAGACAAGATGTGGTAGAGAAAGCCAGCACTCAGCTGAAAGCTGAGCCACCGGGCCTCCGGTTGAGCATCAGGAGAACGAGAACGACACACGGCTATGTCCGGAAGGGCTGATGAGGTCTGATGAGTCTTTGTTCAGTCTCCAACTCCCTCTCACACGCAAACCTTACAATAAAGTGAGAGGTATATTTTTTTTAAAGAAGTCTTCCCAAGTCTTTATTATCGTGTCGTTATGATTCTTTCTGCATGAATCTGCATATGAGTATATAACACATGGGTCATTGTTACGTAGTGTTTGGTTTGGAGTTTCTAGCTTTCCTATATTTAGTGTCTCAGTTACTGTGTTAAGAGGTTTGTTGATGTGTTTGCCTATATATTTGTTGTTGGATTTCCAATATTTCAAGGTCAGAAACCAACCATTCTTTATTTTTGTCCCAACCTAGTCAGCGAGCCTTTGGTTTGTTGCCTTAAATCTGCCGAATTCTGTCCAAATTTCTATCATTCTTTTTCTATGCCCTCTTTTTTCAGGGTTGCTTCTAAAATAATAGAATAGTGTTTGTTATCTTCCCTAGTCCATTTTCTACGCTGTGAGTGGTCGATTTGTTTATCGTTTTTGTACCTGAAAGAAGAATCATTTGTATATCTGGAGAAAAAACGGCCAACATTCGCAGGATGCCTATTGGCTCCCTCAAGTTGGCTGTCAAGGGAGCATCTGCAGATCATGACACCCAAACCTGTCGTCTGGGTCACTTGTTGATTTATATTTCGATTTGTCACTAGGTAGTATATTGCGGGTATACCAGACCCAGGGGTTGTTTATTATCTGCGCGCATGACACTGATGTGACTAAGAACAGTTATGGTAAATGTTCATGAACAGCGGGTCACCAAAAAAAAAAATAAAATAAATAAATAGAGAAAGAAATAAAATAAAGAAATAAAGAAATAAAATAAATTAAAAGAACTAATATAAATATTTGAGTTTTAAGTTAGTAAAAGTCCGCTAACCTGCAACTTCATACTTTACGTCTCACAATATGTACCTGTATCACCTTTTTGGGCTTTTATATTTACTGCCCTAATTTGAGACTTCGTTTACACTAAAGCTGGTCCTTTCATAGTAAAGAGTAAGCTCCTTACATATCTTTCTGGTTTCATTGAGGACGGTAATTGTTCTTAATTAACGCTTTCAAATTATATCAGATGCATTACATTTTCATATATTTAGAGAAGGCACTCGTTAACCATATAGAATTTAGCAAGAAAAATTTAAACAAATATAATTCGCGCTTTTGAAATAGTTTAGTTAATAATAATTCAGGAAAAAATGCCTTCATTTAACTCACAAACATTTACCAAAAGATTTTACAAGCAATGAAATCTATTATACATTTTAAATTAAAGACAATTTTTACTAACCAGATTTTCTCCTTCTCTCAAAAACACACAGCAAAGAATTATTATTATTATTATTATTATTATTATTATTATTATTATTATTATTATTTACTCATTAGAGTTTTTCACATCAACATTAGCTGATTGTCTTTCACTGGAGTTTGAGTGACAGCAAGTCTTCTCAAGTCTTCAGGACTCTTCTCAGTATTCTGGCCGTTCTTAATAATGCAGTAGTTTGGATGGTCTTCACTTATCCGCCGACTTCCAAGTCCTCCTGTCCCTTTTGTAATCTTTTAGTAACTGTTCCAAACGCACCAATTACAATTGGTATAATTGTCACCAGCATGTTCCATAGTTTTTTCAATTCGCTATCAAGGTCGAGGTACTTATCCTTCTTTTCACATTCTTTCAGTTTTATTCTGTGAGCAGCCGGGACAGCAAAGTCGACAATTTTGCAAGTTCTCTTTTTTTTGTTGATTGTTTTTTGTTTGTAATAAGGTCTGGTCTTCTGGACGAAATTAGGTGATCCGCGTGTATGTCAAAGTCCCATAGGAGTTTATATGTGTTATTTTCTAGGACAGGTGCTGGGTTGTGCATATACCGTTTGTTGGTATGGTCAAATTTAAATTTCTTGCACATCTCCCAGTGGATTACCTTGCCGATCCAGTCGTGTCTAGTCTTATATTCCATCTGCGCTAATTTACTGCATTCGCTTATTATGTGATTGATGGTTTCATCTCTGTCACCGTGTAGCCTACATTTGCTATTTTGTTGCGTCTTATCTATTTTCGCTTTAATTGGTTCTTACGGCGTTGTTTTGTGCTGCTATTAGAAGAGATTCTATTTTTCTCTTAAATCTTTTTTTCTTAGCCATGTCCAGGTTTTGTCGTGAGAGATGTTGTTAATTAGTCGTTTAAAACGCCCATAGAGTTGTTTTCCTTCCCATTTTTGTTTCCTAGTTATTGTCATTCTGTTATCCATCGTGTTATCAGTATCGTTTCTGATGGCTGTAATGAGTCCTCCATCGTGTTTTTGTACCTAATCTTCGAGTCGTTGTATCGATGCGTCAACGCTGTCTTCAATGCTTGCAAGTCCTCTTCCTCCCTCTTTTCTTGAAACATATAGTCTGTCAACGTCGTCCCTGGGATGTAATGCCTTATGCATTGTCATTAGTTTTCTTGTTCTTTGGTCTATTTGTTTTAGTTTATCTCTGGTCCACTTGATAAAGGGTCTGGAATATCTAACGAGTGGTACAGCCCAGGTATTTATTCCTTTGATAAGGTTTCGGCTAAAGAGTTTTGTCTCGAGTAGTTTTCTAGTTCCCCGGAGATATTCTTTTTGAATTTTATCTTTCATTTCCACTTGTTTGATGGAGTCAGCCTCAAAGATGCCCAAATATTTGTAGGTTTCGTTTTCTGCGAGCGTTCTAATCTTGTCTTGATTTGGTTGTTCCATTCCGTCAGTTCGATGTCGTTTGCCACTTTTCATTACAAGCATGGCACATTTTTCAATGCCAAATTCCATTCCTATGTCCTGACTGTATATTCTAACTGCGTGTATTAGAGTTTCCCGTTCTTTTTCATTTTTTGCAAATAGTTTGATGTCATCCATGTACATTAAATGATTGATTTTTTCCTGCAATCTACTTAGTTTGTATCTGGCTGTGCATTTTCTGAGTAAGTGATTAAGTGGTAATTATGAATAATATGGTTATAGAGCATCTCCTTGGAAAATACCTCTTTGGATTTTTGTTTCAGCTAAGCTTCTTCCTCCTGCTGTTAATTCCACTTTCTAGGTTTTCATGGTTTTGTCGATAAAGTTTATGACTTAATGTGATATTTTGTACATTTTGAGGTTGTTTATTATCCAGCTATGCGGAACCATATCATATGCCTTTTTGTAGTCAATCCAGGCAATAGCTAGATTTTTCCGTCTGGTATTTTTCTCATTTAGAATGTGTTGATCAATGTAAAGTAATTCTGCTGTGCCTCTGAATCTTTTGCAGCTCCCTTTCTGTTCGTCAGGGAACAAACCACGGCTTGTTAGCAATTAGTAAATCTCTTCCCTTATTTGTACTGATAATATTTTCCACATCATTGGTAGGCACGTTATGGGTCTGTAATTGTTTAGGGCGGTTCCTTTTTTGGGTCCTTTTCTATTAATATGGTCCTTCATTTGGTCATCCATTCGGGTGCGTGTGCTCTTTGTAGGCATTTATTCATTTCTAGTACTAGTCTGTCGTGAATTGAGGTGAATTTTTTGCACCAGAAACCATGTATTCCATCATGTCCTGGCGTTTTCCAGTTTGATATTTTTTAAGTGTCATTTTGAATAAATCGGCGAGTATTTCTGCTTTCAGGCCTTCTTCGAGCCCTTCTAGTTCTCTTGTGATATTGTTTATCCATTCAGCCTTTTTGTTATGTTTTTTTGGTTGCCATATTTTAGTCCAAAATCGTTGGGTTTCTTTTGCATCCAGTTGTTCGTATGTTTTATTCTCATCTCCTCCCAATTGTTGATAGAATTTTCTTTCATTGTTTTGGAATGTCCTGTTTTGTCTGTATTGTTTTACCCTTTATCTCTTTAATCTTTCTTCCTTCACTTTCTGGTTTATTTCCTCAAGTTGTATTGTAAGTTTTTCCTGTGTTGTCTTTTCTTTTCTGTTCCTAATTATTCCAGCGTCTTTCTTTTGTTTTATCATTTTTGCCTGTTTTCGTCGATTTTCTGAGTTTCTAGTCGAAATTTCCATCCTGGTTTTGATTTTTCTTTCGTGCTTTTTGAGGGGTTCCCAATTTTCTCGCAAACTAATTTCGCTCCGGCATAAATTAGTTCATTTAAATCGGTTATATTATTCAGTACTTGATTCACTTTATTTGTCTCTGCCCTAACTATTCTCAATTCAATGTTTCTTAATGATGGTAAAATGGTCTTTTCACTGTTCATAATTCTCTTTAAATTTTCTTGATTTAACTTTTGTTCTTGTGATAGTGTTTGTTCTGGGTTGTTTGGTTGTGCAGTATTTAGTTTTGAGGGGTTTTCATTTTCCGAAGTTAGTGATTCCTTTCGGATGTGCCAGGTAATTTATTATTACTACATTGTTGATTATTTATTTTCTGGTGTATTTCTATTATTTCAAGGTCAGAAAACCAACCCTTCTTTATTATTGTTCTGACTTGATCAGCGAGTCTCTAACTTGTCTGAAAATTAGAAAGTTCTTGCCAGATTTCCATCATTCTTTTCCTATATCCTCTTTGTGTAGAGTTACTCATAAAATAGCAGTGTAGTGCAAGTTGGTTGTCTTCCCTAGTCTATGCTTTCCGTTTTGGTCTCTGGTGGATGTGGTTCCTTAAATCACCATTTGTGTACCTGAAAAGAGAACAGTCAACATTCGCAGGATGTCGAACGGATTTCCCATACTGGCTATCAAGAGAGCACCTGCCGATTATGACACCAAAGCCTGAGGCCTTGGTCCCACGTTGTGTAATATTTGAATTTGACATTTTATCATGGGTGGTATATTGTGGCTGTATCAGACCCAGGGGTTGTTTATTATCTGCGCACCTGACACAGATGTGACTGATGACAGTCATAGTGACTGTTCATTAACAGCGGGTCACGAAAAAAAGTTTTAGCTTAGTTAAAGTCCACTGACTTACTCTTATAATTCATTTCATAACGGCATCTGAATTAACTTCAGACATTTTTATGTTACCTTTTTGTTTTGTATTTAGTGCCTTATTTTAAAATATTTCCATTAAAATGGTAATGTTTGAACAAATACTAAGCTCCTGATATTTTCCCCTTATATGGAGGACAGAAACAGTTCTAATGCTTTTAGGCTACATCAAATAAACATTTGCTTAGAGAGAGAGTAGTCACAAAAGAGCAATCGAGATAATGAAGCGTTGAATTTAAACGGGTCTATTTTCGTTGCCTCAAAATCGTTTAGCTGAAATAAAATAGGGGATTTATCAAGTCTTCATTTAAATACAACTGTTAACCAAAAAATTTTTTAAAAATATTTATATACTAAAAAATGGACATCACGTGACATTCTAGAATGTTCGTATTTGATGTTTTGCAAGTTTTTCACACCTACATTTGTTTGGGGGGGGGTCTTACATTTTTTTTAAATGTTTGTGAATTTTGACTGAGATCTTAGAGTTGTCTTAGCAGTTAAAATCTAAATGAAGTAAAAATAATTCAATAAATACATTAATAAGATAAAAAATAAATCCCCCTCCCCCGAAAAAAATCTGTTACTGGTACAGGGATAATTCTAAATGTAACCAGTCCCTATTCCCAAAAATATAAATAATAAAGTAGAAACACAGATAGAAGTTAAACTGAGCAGGGTGCTCTGAATCCAGACAGTAGGTATTGATTTTTTTGTTGAATTTCAGGCTAATACAAACAGTATTTTCATTTTCTATTAAAAGCCCACACTATCGATGGATTAACTGTGAAATTTACATTTCTTAAAAGTTTATGAATTTTGTCTGAGATTTTAGAGTCATCTTAACAGTTAATATTTATATGAAGTAAAAAAAACCCACGATGTCGCAATCCAGGACATTAGCCACGGGGATTCCCCGCTCCCGTTTTACATTGAACTTCTAACTTTTCAATTGAATTTCACGTTTACCTTGAAGTCGTCATCTCGTCAATTAGCTTCAATTTTACATAGGCTATGAAAAATATGAATATGTTATCCCTGCAGCTATAGGTTAAGTTGCATCACCACTGTTCTTCTATAAGGATGGCTTTGGCATTTAATAACACACGAAGATTGATACTCATTAAACAAAGAAACCAAACCAACCAAGACAAACTGAAAGGAATATTTTTTTGAATTGGCCGCTTGTAGTGACAAAGAATCAGGTTTTCCATGTTAAAACCATTGATTTACAGTGTTATCATCACAAAGGACCAATTTTTAATGGTATGTCTCTGTAGGGAATAAATAACTTTGCCAAACTAAGCTCAGATAATTATTTTTCTCCTTTCTGGTGTCATCGGAACCTTCCTGGAAGTCTGCAGTAAACTATATTTTATATACATACTGCAATACATAAATAAATAAATAAATAAATGAATAAAAACAGCTGTGTCGCTAACAATACCCATACATACATACATACATACATACATACATACATACATACATACATACATACATATAAGTGTATAAGAAGTGTTTCGTGATACTTTGAATTCAGAACTTTTTTTAAGTGCCAGACGCAGAGTCCTAAGTTTGTAAGTTATTTTTGGAATATATCGCAATTATTAACTTTTTTGTTTTTTTAGTTATGATCGTTTGCTCCTGGGCAGACAAACAATTAATCCCAAAGAAGCATAATAGGAGGATCCGATGATTTTATAAGCTAAATCAGAAGTAGATTCTATACAATTAAATGCATGTAAAATCCCCGGCTTACAACTGATTTAATTGGAAACATATACTCAAATTCAAATATGTAATAAAATCTTTCGCTCTATTTTTACATAGGAAGGCTGGTAAGTATTTGCATGTGGTTTTCAAATGTTGAGTATTTATAAATAGAAGCCGTTCCACAATGGTGCGTCAAAGTAAATAGAATGGCCCATTTATTTACAGACTTTTGGCTTAAAACACAAAAACATAGGATATTGTATATATGCATGTGTTGTGCGTCTGCTCGTGTTCACAATACATAAACACAAACGCACGAATATATAAGGAAAACGAGAAAAAAAATTAGATGTTGCTAAAGAAGGACAGATGAATGAATAAATGAAAGAAGTGGAGAAACAAAAGAAAAAGAATATCGCCAGGAGAAAAAAAAACCGAGAGAAAGAAATAAGGAAAGAATAAATTAAAGAAAAGAACACACACACACACACACACACACACACACACACACACACACACACACACACACACACACACACACACACACACACATCTTGGAGTGCTGAAAGGTAAAAAAAGGACAATGCAAAAAGGAAAGCAAATAAATAAGTGTCAAAAATAAATGAAAGAAGCATTTAAAAAAGTTAAAATACTATAAAATGGAAAACTAAAAGGGAACAAGAAATAAATAAACTAACAAAAAAAAAAAAAAAAACAATGAAAAGGAAGATAAGAAAATGATTTTATGTCAGTCCCCACCTCCCAGATGTCTTAAACGTTTGAGTCACAATTTAAATGGAACATATATTCAACAATGTCTGACGTTTGCAAAAATAAATTGGCTACTTTAGTCTACTTTTACCGAATAAATAAAATAAAATAAAACAAAAAACAGATTAAATCAAAAATAAAAAGAAAAAATTAGGAAAACAAGCAGAAAACAGATTATCCATTAAATCAGATTTCAGCCCCACTACCAAAAAAATTTTACCCCCCCCCAAAAAAAACCCAACCAAAACCAAAAAACAAATAAACAAAAAAAAAAAACAAACAAAAAATAACAAAAAACACAAAAAAAAAAAAACCCTCAAAAAACGTTGGAACAATTCATAGTTAATAATCTATAGTCATACAAAATCCATCTTCAGGAGTTCATCCTCAGCAATTTATCCCCGACTTTTGATACAGTTACAAATTAATATTAAAAAAATCATCTTAGTTACAAAATGTATACATTGCAATAAACTAATTTGCGTTACTCTTGTTGTTATAGAAACGCTAGTAAATGCTGGCGAAGGAGTGGAGGAGGTGAATGAACAAGTAAATAACAAGTGAGATAATGTACATTTGTAAGACGGAGTTCAAATTAAAAAAATTCTGCCCGTTTGATCTCAGCAGACCTCTGCCTTTTTCCTGTATATTACTTTCCCCTGCTACGTCATCACGAATTGGCAGCGATTACTAGTGTTTCTATCGCACGTGATATATTGAAGAGGAATTTTCCATGGCTATGAATTATTGTTATGAACTTGGGACATCGATTCTGTTTTCCTTACCGGTAAACATTACGCTATCGGTAATTCATATACTCAAGTAGGTGAGAATATAGTTGGCTGAATTAGAATGACTGCTGTTGGTTATCTTTTGCAGCTTAATCAGTAACGTGCTGCCCCGATAAGACTAAGTCACCTAAGATAAAAGATAGGAATCAATATTGTGTGGGATTTTTATTTCATTTTTCGATTAAAACTGTTCACTGAGGTTAAAGGTAAAAAACGCCCTGAGCATTTGTAATACACATGACTGATTTTTCAAAAGAAAATAAATGTCTTTAAGTTATTTCCACAAAAGCTCCAGCAGATAGAGAGAGCACAATAAAACTTTGGATAGAGTAAGTTCTTAGCGACAAAACACTTTTCCACCATAGTCATCGCCATCGGTAATGCATTTTCACAAGTAATGAAAAAAGAGTTTTTATGGTTTTCTGGAGTTAAAAACATGCTCTACTTAACGGTGTTATTGTGCTCTGTATTTGTCATAGTTTCCGTGGAAATCAACTAGAAATATCAATTTTGGAGCAAATGTCATATTTTTAATGATTATTAGTTTTGTTTATAATATGGAAGCTGTAGTTCATCACTAACGAAAATGTGTGGCTGGAGGTGGTAGAAAGATAGTTTTATGGCTGAAAAATTGCTCTGTCCAACAATGTTGTCGTTTCTTTTGAAATAAATCAGAGGCATTATTTTTCGAGCGTTTCTTGTATTTGTATTTTTTTTTGTTTGAGTGGCAACAGACGAAAATTTAGTAGGGGATATTTTCATTTTTTGTTGTTCATTATTGCTGATTGATGGGCTAGTTTTACGGCATGTCAAACTTTGTTGGGTTATTTTATGCCGAAGTCAGTTAGACAGTTATGGTTTCCAATTATATACAGCATCAAAACGTATCTTTACAATTATTTTAAATGAGTAAACGCTTTATGGGAGATCTTACCTCTTATTGCTAATATTTGATGCAAGGAAGGATAATTTAGTTGCATCCCAACTTACCAAGGTTCAATATTAGCATTAATATATCCATTGATACATTAACACTAAAGAAATTAAAGGAAAGACAAGACAGACTCGTATGACACATATAGGAAATCTAATAGATACATATAAAAGCATATAAGAAGCATTAAAATGATAAACAAACGTGTTCCAACAAATGAAATGTGCACATTCTTCGATGACAAAGCAATACATGAAAAGGGATACAAGAAGAGTGAAGTTCTTACTTATCCTCGTTGGTTTATTTTCATGTGGACTTACATTTCAATGCTGAGGCGCGACAAAAGTCTACCAACGAGTTTGGAGACAAAGATTCTTTTCTGTTCAATGAACAGAGATAAAAGTCCTGTTGGTTACTGTAGTTAACTCACTATATATATATATATATATATATATATATATATATATATATATTGTTATTTTGTCTGCTTATATATATATATATATATATATATATAAGCAGACAAAATAACAATATAAAAACAACAAAAACAACAAAAAACAACACATTTTGAACCTAGTATTATTTCGTATATAACCACAGTAAAACCTTTGTATAAAGGATGAATCTTTCCATTTAATGTGGTATCTATAAATAGTTATATTTCCAACTTTTAATCTTTACAAAAACTAAATGCAAAGGACAATGTTTCTATGAGCGGTAGAATGATTGCGCAAAAGCAGTTATCAGTAAATTGAATATTCCAAAGGAAAAGATACCTTGAACTTCTACCCTGTAACCCAACCAGCCATGTATACACTTTGTCATACAACTCGCCACGGAATTTTATTGACGGGCATACTACGGCCAGTAGATATAAATATTGAAAATATTTGCACTTGGAATTCATGACATCAAGAATGTTTTCTTATGTTGATTGCAACAAAATTAGATTCTTGCATAATAAAATATTTCTGCTTCAATTCACAAACTCAATATTAGAAGCAAATTGTCTGTTTGTCACATTCTTACAGGTCATACACCCGCCCCTATATATATATATATATATGGTGGAGCAAAAGTTACTTAATTACTTAAAAAAAGTTACTTTAAAAATTGATCAACCCTCGAATAAATAAAAGTAAAGAAATTTTTACTTTAATAATACTTATCTTGACACTTGGAAATTACTTTGAACTAATTATGGAATATTCTTCAAAGTGTTGAATTTTGTTTAATAACTCAAAGAGTTCTCAAATGTTGATTAGCTGAGCAGTATAAAAGATATCAAATCCTCGCTTTCTTACTCTCGTTTCATTACTATAAGTTTCATGTATCAAATATATCATAGGAGACACAATCCTCTGATAATTGTCTCTTATGTGTGTGTGTGGGGGGACAAAATATTCAGAGGATGTATTTATCTATATATGATAATTTGCCACGTCTTTTTTTTTGTTTGGTTAAACCATCTTAAGGGCGATGTTAAAATTATTACTGGAAAATCAATATTACTATAACAATTTTTCCAATAATAATCAATTACACTGACATCTTATTTTCCCCAATAATTCAACTACATACATTATCTAAAAGCATCAAAACAACCTTACAATCCAAACAGTTACAAACTCTTATAAAACAATTTGGGACATAATAAATAATAAGAAAAAAAGAATCATGTCAAATCTGAAACTGGCGTGTGTATGGCTTCTGATAAAAATTATATGAGTGAGACTTCAAGATCGATCAAAAAACGTATTTATGATCACATCCAAGATTTTAAAATCGGTAACGAGAGGAACGTGTTAGTAAAGCAAAATTTAGAAACCAAACATACGTGGTGCCTTCAATAAGTTTCCAGACTTTTTTGTACAGGCATTTAAAATTGTCGTTGACTCTTGAAAATGTATGTTATTGCTATATATCTTATAAGATGACTGACCAACTTTTATGATTACAGGTTCAAATGAACAGCTACAGCAGCAATTGGAATACACCCTACTAAAGCCTAATAGTCACAGATGGTGAATTTCAAAAATGCAATCTGGACGTCAGGACACTTTAGAAGAACGATATGAAATAAAATTCTGTTTTAAACTTGGAAAAAATGATGCCACAGAAACGTATGGAATGCTTCAGACTGCTTTTCGACCATCTTGCATGAATCGAGCATCAGTTTTTGTGTGGCATAAGAGATTCAAGGAAGGCAAGGAGTCTGTGAGGGATGATGAGAGGTGTGAGAGGTGTGAGAGGAGTAAGAAAGTCCCAACACCACAGTTGATTGGCCAAAGGGTTAGGGTTAGGGTTACTATGTTGAGGTTTTAAGGGAGTTCAGGAAGAGATTCCGTCGGAAGAGGCCAGCACTCTTCAAATTGGGTCAGTAGCATTTCCAGCAGGACAATGCACCAGTCCACAACTCCATCCTTATCACAGACTTTTTCACCAAGATGGGCATCAAGACAGTTCGCCACCCTCCCTATAGTCCAGACCTTGCTCCCTGTGACTTTGGTTATTCCCTAAGCTTAGTGGCTGTCGTTATGGGACAATTGAGGAGATGAAAGAGGCTGTGACGAAGGTCATTGACACGCTCACACAAGAGGCCTTCCATGAGGCCTTCCAGAAGTTGTTGGAACGGTACAACAAGTGCATTGCAGCCGGATGAGATTACTTCGAAGGGGACCAGAGTTTCATGTGTGTACTATCAATAAAAGTGCCCATACGAAAAACGTCTGAAAACTTATTTAATGATCCTCGTAGCTTTGATTTCAAAGATTCTAAAATGTTAGTTAATATATATAATAAACAACACAGAAAGATAGTTGAATATAGTTTTATAATACAATCAACAAAGGCCCAATTTTTTCAACATATCTTTTTATTTAGTTAAATTAGTTCGAAATAGTTACAGTATATTTTATTTAAATTAGGATTTATTGATTATTAATGAATTAAACATACTTTTAATTGTTTCAGTATCATTTCTTATCAAAATATCTTATAAACTTGATTTTGGTAGCAAACCTCTAGAAAGACATTATTTTATTTAATAATAATAATAATAATGATGATAAAAATGTTTCAAAATATAAAATTAAAAATCTTTTTCTAAACTAAATACATTGACGTTATTTTAAAATCGAAAAAAAAAAAATTCATCCAAAAGTTGGAAAATTAAAGAAAAAAAAAAAAGATTCTGACAAATAATTTGCTAACAATAATTACAACAGTATATTTTGAAACGAAGAATTTTCCTTTTTCATTAATTTTTTTCATTTGAAAATAATTTTCAGTTGAAGCATTTTTAACATCGTATTTTAATATTGTTCTGGATATGGCTTAACAGAAAACTGAAATGTTAAACGTGTACCATATATAAATAAGTACATACTCTAAATACTATATATATATGTATATCTATAACCAGAATCTGTTAGGTAGTTCTAACTATTATTTTCAAAGAAAAAGTACTTCATGCTTCGAAACTGAAGCAGGGTTAGTATAAAACCAATACTTTTCTGTTGTCTGAACTTTTGGGACATTAACATTACACACACACACACACACACACGCATATATATATATATCCAGGAAGCGGTTACATACAGATGACGCTGTTGTTGTAGACTTGCAAGAGTGACTCGAATCGCTTGACATCACATTCTCTGAGGAAGCTATTTATGTGTTCACCAAAATGACAAGTGCATCAATATCGAAGGCAAATATGAGAAAAAATATAGGAGTTCTGGTAACATTTATACGCAGTTTTATTTGCATGTTAAATCAGTAAATGTTTGTATAGAACATTTTTTGACCACCAAATCTCAAACGACAGAATTAAATTTAAAATCAGTTATTGTCCAAAAATTAAAATTAAAATTAAAATTGGATTGAAGGAATATTCATTGAAGACAATACTTTAAATGAATGCCTAAACTTATATATATTCTCAAAGGATTTTTATGCTAATATATACCACAGATGAAGCACCCGTGGTGTAATGGGAAATGAACTTAGTGAACCGAGTTCACATCCTTATGAAAGGGGCTAGTATATATATAGTAAGTAAAGTAAGTTTGCCGACCGTAGTCCCGGGCGACCCGAAGGCTCCCTTTTCAATATCTACTACACCATGTTGTAGGGGAGGGCGCTACTCCGTTCCTTAAACTGCTCCACTTACCCTTGATACGCACTTTAAAATACTGTATGTAGAACCAGGAGGTATCAAATGCTAGTTTTTTAGTCTTTGGTATAACTCGACCTAGGATTGAACCCAGATCTGCCGGGCCATTGGCGAACAGTCTAACATGACCCAAATCATAAAAAAACCACAACAAAAATGGAAGACAACAACACAACAGAAACTAACAACCAGTGCAATTGTAGAAACAAATGAACATGCCCTCTACAAGGAAACCGCAAAAAAAAGTGGTATACAAGACCAACGTAAAGACAAACAATTCAACAAACTACTACGTAGGTGCAATGGAGGTAACCTTTAAACAAAGAATATATGCCCACAAACTCTCGTTCTCAAATAAAAATACTCGAACAATACAACTCTATTAGCATACATTTGGAAACTGAAAGACTGTAATGTTACACCAAACATCACTTGGGACGTTATAAAATCAGTCCTCGCCTACAACAATATCAAGAAGATGCCAACTTTGCCTCCATGAAAAAGTTACGCTAATCACCCACCCATCACAATATACTCTTTTAAGCCTCAAATCTGAGATAAGCTCAAAATGTCGACAGGAAAATATATATCTATCCGAATTTGACCCAAATACATAACCAAAGCATAAACTAAATTTCATTCTTCTCATTTTTAAGCTCCACTATTATTTCCAAATTTACATATATTTCTGCCATCTATGTTCACTTCACCCACTAAAACTTTCCCCTTGTTCTTTCACCATATCCTACCTGTTTCACCAACGTCTTCCTTATTGTCACACCATCCATCAGCCATTACCGACTCCATATTAATTATACAACAGAAGCTTTAAGTATCATTTTCCCCACATCATCACATTATGAATACCCACAAATATTACCAGTAAATGTAAATGATATTTTTAGTTTTGTCAATAATTATAAGCACCATTTTTTTCACATTATGGCCTTATACGCACGATGATATGTAAAGATGCATGCCAGTATATACGCAAATACATGTATGTATGTACGCGCGAGCAACATCACATACACAAATATACGAACATTAAAAAGCAAACAAAGGTACACATGCACACAAATTTTGGCACAGATACACTCAAATATCCCCCTCCATTTTCGAACAAAAATCAACCATATTAATCGTTCTTTTTTAGAAAACCATCACTCTATCTGACGAATGCGGATAGCCTAAAATCTAGGGTCTCAAATTTTGCCATGTAATATATATATATATATATATATATATATATATGATAAAAATGAGTGGAAAAGTTGTTAAATCATACTCTTAAAACGGGTTTAGTGGTAATATCGTTCATTGTATAGTAGTATTAGGTGAAAAAATTCTTAGTTTTTGCTAATTTTTAATGCATTCTCAATTCTGATATTGTTTACATGTCACATAATATCTGCTATGTAGGGTGAAATTTGATAGAACCCGGGACGTTGCTTTATATGGTTTGTTTTGGAAATTACAGCTAATTTCTAGAAATTGTTAGAATCTGCAGTAATTTCCAAAACAAACAACATAAAGCAACGTCCCGGTTTATATTAAATTTCACCCAACTTAGTTGACATTATGTTACATGAAAGCAATATCAGAATAGAGAATGGCTAAAAAAATTTTTTAGTTAAAGCTAAGACATTTTTCTCTCAATATTACCATACTATGAGCGGTTTTTTCTTGAATTTCTTTTTTCTTATGTCTTTTTCTTTCTTTTTTCTTTTCTTTTAGAAACTCAATCATAGTCAATGAAACGGGATACGCCTGAACCTCTCTCCGCTTTATATTTCCCTCTTCACTGAAATTAATCCACCTCTCAAATCTCTGACGACATCTGATACACTTGGTGCCATCTGGCTTCGATCATCTACTCATATTTTTTGTAATCATATTTATTTCAGCCGACCTTATATTTTAAACAATCTGCATCTTCAGAAACAGAAATAATGAGAAATTTCTAATGAAGATTTAGAAAACCCCACAAAATTCAGGTAACCCTAACCCAAATTTCATTCACTTTTTTGCTTTTAATTTTTTATTAAGTAAAGACCAGACCATTTGTTTTTCCTGTCTGGTTGACAAATGACATTCAGTTCCTGTGTCAAGATGTATCAATTTTTGAACTCTCTCTTTCTCTCTTTCTCTGTCTCTGTCTCTGTCTGTCTGTCTGTCTGTCTGTCTCTCTCTCTCTATCTCTCTCTATATATATGTATATATATTGCACTATATATATATATATATATATATATGCCACAGATGATTTTCATCACAACAAATAAGCGCGCGCGTGCACACAATAAATTGCTCAGGTACTTACATAACCCCACGGCACACAAGGTCAATTTTTAGCGGAGTTTGAATTCAGAGTTTTCCTTCGCCTAGACCGGTGGTCACACCAATGTTAAAGAGACAATCTGCCCCACTATTTACCCATAGCTGAAGGGAGAATAGTTGGATTCATGCCTTTCCCAATGGTATTAACATTATGTGAAATGCAAACTGCCATGCCAAGGATTTGAACTTGCGTCACTGTGTCCATTTCCTACGACGATAACCGTTACTCCACATGCACCTCCACATATCTCCTGGTAAACTGCTTTCGGTGATGAGGTTGTATTCTAAAGCTCTGGGGAGTGTAGAATCACCCTTTCATTACCATTACACCCAAGTCCACTCTGACTCATATTGCCTACTAGGGTCCCATCAATGAGTCAAATCTATTTGAGATGATGTTTACAAAGATTCTGTACTATATCAATAGATTGAATCTTAAAACGATGATATTGTTACGAAGTATGAAGTGTTTACCGGTTTACAACGTTTGTGAATAACATTTAATTGCTTGTAAATCATTAATAATTAGTAATACTTGAGTTGAAACCATATAGTTGTGTAAAATTAAGGTAGGTGTGACGGCAAATTGACTAAAATTCCAAAACGGGACTTTATTTTTGCACGTGTGAAGACGGGGCAGGTTGGCACTTGATCCCTTATAGAATAAGTCCTCGTTCTGAGTTTTTCTCTCAGGCATATAAGACCTGGCATATTATGTGAGGGATTAATCTAGGGCCAGACTAACCGCCGCTGGCAAGGGGTTCCAAATTTCACACTATCCACACACCCACCAGGCCGCTTAACTTCATCCCCTAGACAACAGAAGATATGAGCCTATAGGTTTTAGTCGTAATAATATTATATTGTAGTAGTCGGCAACTCCGGTTTCCCGTGTGATATTTTAAAGGAATTAATAGGACAATTCTAAGCAAGATAACATAAGGCGAATAGAAGCTAAAATGGAAGCATGAAGTAACAAATTCGTAGAAGAACTGCAAAGAACAAACTTAGACCACGTGGTAACATAAAAATATATGATTCCTTTACTACAGTTATATACACTTTCAAAGTGTCAAAACATATAATAATTGGACAGTCCACGAATATAAATGTCTTTTCTTGACTTTTGTTTTTCTTCAAATTGAGAGAGAGAGAGAGAGAGAGAGAGAGAGAGAGTGGTATACAAAATTTGGGTATAAAGGAGAAATGGCCCCAAACTTACTTATCTTATTTTTTGACGGGGTTCCACTGGAGAATCTTTCTTCTTTCACGGGCTCATAGACTTTATTCTATTTTTTTACACTGGCTTGAAGAACCTGGGGTCCCTCGTGTCTCAGATATTCTTTTGTCTTCAACCCGGAGTAAATGGCCATGGGTCTGTCTGCCACGAGCCCTGCTCAAAAACTAACTTTCTTACTATCTATTTCCGCTGACGGGGGGTGGGAGCCCCACTTCCGTTTTGGGGTCCCAGCCAATCATTTGGCTTCTCTCTCCCTCCCCTTCCGGTGTCCGGCGACCTGAGGTTACTAGGTACCAACACCTGTTGATATCCCCTCTGTGACCCACATTCTCTCTTAACGGTCACTTTTTTGACGGGTTTCCACTGTTCATTCCAACGGGAGGATAGTATTAATCTTACCTCTATCGTCTCCGCGGGATATCACGTGACAGTAGGCATAATTATTCAAAGTTAAATAAAGCCATCTATATTTGCGTGCCAATTATTTGTATTAATAATAGTTACTTGAAGTTATAATTGCTTACAAATTACGTTCGCATGAGAGAACCCAATAAGCTGAAAAATCAGCCAACCAAAGCAATAAATAAATTTTTAAAAAATTCTTTAAAATTCCAAAAAGGTAAAGTCAAAAAAAATCCACAGCTTTGTGCAAAACTTTGTTTAGTTCAAGTCTATTTTCATAATTAGCAGCTGTAATAAATTACTTTTCACCTACACCTACAAATCCTATGGACGTTAATTTCTTTCTTTCTTTCTTTCTTTCACCACTCCAGACTCGACAATAAATGGCTTTAGGACGCCTTGCGTGGTGCACTGAGTAACGTGCCTTGCTTGCAGACCATTGCTAGTGAGTTCGATTCTCACTGGGTGCCTATACTTCTGGTCTTGTGTCAAACTAAGCTAACTTAAGTTAAGCAGCGATGAGCCTTTTCATTATCTAAAAGAGTGACCACTTAAGAAAGAGCAGGTACTGTAAGCAACTTGAAGCCTCTTCGCAAAACTTATGAAACAACAAAAATATAAAGCTTTATCAAACATATTTCCTGGAAACACACACACACACACACACACACACACAACTCAGGTATTCACAAGCCAAAAAAATCTGTTTTCTTGCTCTACATATAAGACTATTTTTTATTTTGTTGAAATATTTACGGCTATTAAAATACACATCAACCCCTATGAGATATCCTAAAATCCTCAAAAGAAAAAAAAAAAAGAAACCACCCTGGATTACTCACCAAGATGTTCTATTTCACTCCTTCATATAACTGTCATAAAATTAAATTGGCTTCACACAAACACACACACACACACCACACACACACACACACAATCAGGGAGATGCTCATATACGAAGACGCACGAACACATACAGACACACTGAAATACAGATGCACGTATACGTACAAGACATGGCCTTTACATGTATGTTTGGGTGTGAGCATTTCTTTTTTCATCTTGCTCTTTTTTACGAACACACACAAATTTATATCGATAAATCTAGGTGTGTGTGTGTGTTCACGCGCGTGTTCGTGTGCATGGGTGCATATGCGTGTATGGGTGTGTGCGTATACGTGTGCATACATGTTCGCTTTGCTTGGTCTGTAGCTTATGATATTTTTATATTACATTCCAACTAACGGGCCATTTTCATCCATTTTGCATCTAATCTAGACATTTCTTCTTCTTCTTCTTCTTCTTCTTCTTCTTCTTCTTCTTCTTCTTCTTCTTCTTCCCAAACTTTTTATTACCTCTACACTCTTCACATTGACGTTACTCAACAAAGACATCATCTCCTAGCATAACAACTAACAGACTTAACTAACACCACCCCCACGCACACACTCTGGATTTGCCTCTGAAACGAGTGGAGTCAACACGAAAAAGAAGCTGTAGTGAATATATATATATTCTAAGAAGTTTCCTTCCTGGAATTTTCGACTGTGTGTATTTATTTTCTAAGCGCTGCCATCAACACAAAGTCAGATCCTGGCTGCAGAATTAACAGAAGTATCTCTGAAATTAAAGCCAGCTTCTCAGTTTGCTGACACACACACACACACACACACACACACACACACACACACACACACACACACACACACACACACACACACACGTACTGTATGATCTATGTATAAAGAACAAACGGTCGCTAAATATCCCCGAGACTTGGTATTCTTTCTTTGTAATTGGATGGTCGCTGACGATACTTGATTTCCCTAAATAGTCAAAAGGAAGAAGAGGCAAAACGCGTCTATCAACGTGGATGTTACACTGGTTGATGCTTTAAGACGTTACTGTCAACAGGTACGCATTTATTTTGATATTTTTCTCTCCAGATACCTGTGCGTGTGTGCGTGCGTGGTAATATTTATTACTGATATCGTCACTATATTGCATATATTTATTATGGGGCTCCTTGCAATGCACGTAAGACATATATATATATATATATATATATATATATATATATATATATATATATTATTGAACATTATAGACATTTTTGTCAACATATCTTTTTGTTTATTCTTTCGAGTAACCGTATCGATCACATGATATTCGGCTGGTATTGGTTGATAAACCTCCCATAATTAGTTATTTCCCAAGTAATTATCAGTCAATTCCAGCCTAATATCATAAGATCGATACGACAACTCGAATATGTAGTATGTTTATAATGTTCAATCAAATATATATTAATGAAGAGATGCTACCAATATATATATATATATATATATATATATATAGAGAGAGAGAGAGAGGGGGATGAGAATTAGAAAGAGAAAGAGAAAGAGAGATGGTTCTACTTGATGGCTAAGATAGTTGAATATTTGCCACCTGAGTCAGTCGTCAATGCTTTCTCCTGTGAAATATTGACGCAAGACAATCTTCCTACCATTATTTTTTTCTTATTCTAAATGGTGCTAGAATAATATTCTTTGTAAAAGTATCTACATAGAATGAGTGTTTGTCAGCCCCTTATCACATTCTCTCCTTTTTCATTTTTTTTTTCTTTTTCATATCCTATTTTTCTTCTCTTCTGTGTTTTTACAATCTGTATCTTGTTATATTTACTGATCTGACTTTTAACAATCAGTTTGATGAAAGAAAACCTGAGAAATATCTAGTAGAATCTGTGGCACTTCAATGCATCATTCTTCTGTTAATAACGTGTTGAAGGAGTTCGACTGGTCTTACTCAGACCTTCACCATTATAAGTAAATCACAGGCAGAGCAAAAATTTTCATCTTTAATGAAACTGTCGGGTCATTTCTTATACGTTGAGATCGACGGGATTGTCTATTATATATATATATATATATATATATATATATATATATATATATACAAATATTTACAGAGTCAGAAAAAACTACATAGGTTTCACCTAACCGGATCATCATTTACACAAAATTACAATTTATTGATTAAAAGACTAGAAAGAATAAAATTAGAATAAAAATAAATGACTGAATAAATAAATAAATAAATAAATAAAATTAATGCGTACATTATCTACCAAGCAGCCAACTTTTCTTATGCCTACAAACATAAGTATTTGATTAAGTAATTCATTGAGATTACTGTAGGAAGCTATGTCAAGTTCCTCGTCAAACATAAATTACATTATTTATCCTCCGCTTTATATTTACGGCATTTTTTTAAAACCTCCGATATTAATACAGGACCTATACCTAGATTCTTCTTAACTTCCCCCAACACACACACACACACACACACACACACACACACACACACACACACACACACACACACACATATATATATACATATATGTGTGTGTGTGTGTGTGTGTGGCTTATTTGTTTAACGGTATATCAACACCCTGTGGGTTATTTAATGCTGAAATTTGATTTATTCGTAATTTTCAGATTATAATCATTATATAGTACTCAACGTCCAAATCTTCGATTTATCCTTTTCCACAAAACCGTCTAAAACAGCAAGTTAGTTCGACCACACACACACACACACATACATACATACATACATACATACATATATTTATATATATATCATACATTGTCATAACGTTTCAGATTGAATAAAACTCACGAAATAGAAAGCAAAGAAACTTTTTGAATTTGGTTGGTCATTTTCTATGTAAGTTAAAAAATAACACAGTTCAGCCCCGAGGACCCCAGACTCTGTGTTGGACAACTTTCCAGGTATGGAAATCATTTTCATCCCATTGTGAATCTATGTGTCAAAATTTACAGGTTAGAATAAGGAGGCATTATTGAGGTCTGGGGAATGGAATTCACACCATTCCACGCACTACCCTGAGTAGTCTCATTTTCCGTTTCTTTGTAATCTCTACATAGAAAAAATTTACAAGTTCGATATAAATAAGATATTATAGGAATCCTCATAACGTAATCAACTTAACTAAATGCTTTTTTTTTTTAGATTTAGACACGAGTTGAGTAGGAATTGCCGCTCAATCCCTTATTATTATTATTATCATTTTCAGATTTTCATTTTCCAACTTCGACTTACCAAATTTGATGTAAAGATTCACGATTGTAGGGAAATATTTTCTTAATTGAAAAATTGGCCAATCTAATGCGAGGGTTGGGGGTTGTTTTTTTTTTCGTCTTTTTCTCTTTGAGTTACCAAATTTGGAATGTAGATTAACCATAAGATAGAAATAAATTTCTGATATATATATATATATATATATATATATATATATATATATATATATACAAAATAAAGTAAAAAGAATTATGCTGACACTTTTTTACTTTTGTCTCAGGACTAATAGTTTCATATATCCTCTGACTTTATTTGGAAGAAATGGACGACAGAATGAATTATAGATGAATTATAAATAACCAAAAAATCATATATATATATATATATATTTAATGGATTGTCCCGTAGACCTTGATGTATGTAGGCCAAACTGTTTCCCCGTATGAGTGCTCAGTAATTCAGTGACGCTAATCGTTAGATTACCGACACAGGTAATTTATTTACAGTGGTAAAAGCTTGAGTGGAACCAGACAGAATGTTTGGATAAACTAATGACAATATATATATATATATATATATAGTGTACCAATGTGTGATAGAATTTTCTGAATAACAGGATTTTTACTTTTCCTGGATAGATTACCCTACCAATGTTCGAGAGTCCAGTCTCTCCGAAAGCATTACCGAAAATAATATTTGTGCTGTTCTAAACTTTTATCGTTGAAGATGCACTGTTGAAATATTTTTCTTGTTCTTTTTTGTGATACATTATCTAATTTATGTCATTATATGTGGTGTAACAATTCAATTCCTGGAACTGGAACTGAAATGTGTCCCTGGGGCAGTGAGTCAGGTCAACATTTATACCCGATCACGTCCGAACATGTTCCAACTTCCGCTTTCTTGAGACGCAGACCAGATGAGTCAGTCATTTTCGAATAATAAAGGAAGTTGTACGAGTTCATATTATACTTTTGAAAAATGAGAGAAAGGATCCTGGAATAGCAGAATAACATTAATTTTTTTGTGAAGATTGGTAAAAGCGCTAGTGAAACGTTAGCCCTATTAAAAATGGTTTATAGTGAAATCGAGTTTCTGAGCGTCGCAGACGGTTCAAGGAAGAGCGAGAACACGCGCATAAGGACACTAGAAATGTCCAACCAAAAGTACAAAGAACAAACACCAAATGTGAACAAAATGTGAACCTTGATGCTCTCAGATTGAAGATTAAGCGTGTCACTTATAACAGAAGAACTGAATCAGAATTGGGAAACAGTGGGACAGATTTTAACAGAGGATCTGGGAATTAAAAAAAAGATCATGCCTCAACTCTTGACTGATGAGCAGAAAAAAATGTCGACTTCAGATTTCAGGTGATCTTTTAAATAATGTTGAGATATTTGAAAGGATCACTGATTAAACGAGGTGTTTTCTACACGACCTAGAAACGAAATGCTAGAGTATGCAGTGGAAAACAAAGTATTGACCGAAACCGAAAAAAGCACCGACAGTTCAGGACACCGCTTGCATGTTTCTTTGATCATTAACTGAATAGATAAATTCTTAGCAATACGACAACTGTACATCAATCTGTTAATTTGGAAGGGCTGAAAGAGTTACGAGGATATGTTTGGAGGAAAAGATTCAAACTCTGGCCTGACAAATGGATTCTCCACCATGAAAATACTCCTACCCATGGTGTATTAAGAGTTCGCAAGGCCCTGGCTAAGAAATCCATTACAATTTTATTAACTAAACTTAAAGCCTTATAATTTTGACCCATTTCCAAAATCGAAAAATACTACAAAGGATTGCGTACATTTCTGACATCTAGCAACACGCGTCTACATTACTAAATAATATTCCGGAAAATAAGTTCCAAGAATGTATCCAGCAGTGGCAGCATCATCTCATGAAGTGCATAGCTTCAAAACGGTAATGCTTTGAAGGTAACGGCTGCTGATAGGCAAGCAAACTTTGCTTTCACTGGGCCATTCCGAGAATTATAATTCTCACACGTGTACGTATGGCATATTTTTAGAAACGTCTAAGTTTTTATCACAAAGAATTTTCTTTTGATTGAGTACCATCATTAACTGTGTGCTTATTCTTATTTAGGTAGCTTGAACCAAAGATTTAGCGTTAAAAAATCAACTACTGTTATCAGATGAACGGAATGTTTTGTCGTTTCACATGCTTTTCCCCAAAATTCTGTTTGCACATATTTTGGATCATAAGTAAACCCCCTGCAATTTTTCGAAATAAAAAGTGAATTTTTTTTCGAAAACCAAAAACATAAGGTTTTTATTATTTCAGGTGGAACATTATATAATCAAAACGGATAGTATTAGGTATACAGCAATGAAACTCAGTAACCAAGACAAAAAATACCCCGAGTTTGATTAAAGGAATTTTGCGTACTTCCAGTATTTCTAAACTTTCACCCATCCAAACACTTGTGAGAATACCCACCTCTGCACCTCGTTGCACAAGTTATTAACCCCACGTCGACAACTTATGTGTGCCCGGATCGAGCGAGAGGCAGGTTCACAGGGAAAATAAACAAAACACAACAACAACTTTGTGGTTAGAACGCCAAGGGAGGATGGAGAGCGTGTAACACTTTGTGGATAATTAGTTCTAGGCTGAGTTCCGGCTGGCAAAAAATTACCTTAACTAACTGGGTCCGGCTGGTAATGTCGCTGTTCGTTGTTCTTCATTCCGGCCTAATAAACTCTCCTCGAACCCGAACTAAGTCTGTTAGGACCCAAAACGCACCTGTATCTATACAGAATGTTTCATTGTTATTTTCGGCCAAGGGACACGCACGAATAAACCCATAACTTTTTGGGGGGTCATTTCTTTCTTTAAAAAACTGGACATAAAAATATTTTCTAGCCTGGCCGTCTCCGATACAGGGACATTAAATTCAGACCCTTTTAAGTTTTTGACCAGTACCCGACAAGTACTTAACACTTACCCACGTCCGTGGCCATATGTATAAACATTTTCTTATCTAGATTTCCTTAATCTAGTTAATGGGGTTTCCTAACATTTGAAATTTGATATCCAGGCCGAATCTAACTCATCTTGTCACATATATATGTGTGTGTGTGTGTAGGTGTGTGTGTGTGTGCTCACACATGTGCGTGGGCGTATATATATATACACACACACACGCACACATGTATGGGTGCACACACACACGTGTGTATACATGTATGTGCATATATCCAACTGACCAGCTTTGACTTTGCTCAACTTGAGTGATCAGATAAGAATGGGTATATCCAACGGGATATGTGCAAGTTGGCTGTTGATCAAACAAAAGAGTTCATTCATCCTTTGACAGGTCTTATGTTGGTGCGTGTACAGAATAGCTCACCCGTAAATTTCCGTTAATTTCATTTTCATGCATAAAAAATATATAAAAATGAAACTTACATTCACTATCCGGATAAGAGCTTCAGTCATTTGTTTCATTTTATTTATCATTTTATTTACAGAACAGCAACAGTTAAGACCCGGATTTATAAATCCGATATTTGTTATGATACGACATCTTGTGGTTTGGTTTAGAATGATTTGGTTTCGTTTGGTTTCGTTTAGTTTAGTCTATTTGCTTAAAGGAATATCAATTCCTTACGCGTTATTTAATGCAGAAATTTGATTCATTTGTAAAAGTTTGACTATAATCATTACTATATTTTCAATGTTCCATTGGGTTTTTATCGCACTTAAAAAAAATTTTTTTTTGCACATAGATAGTTTCAAGGATTCCTATGAAATAAGAATAATTTTTAAACTGGTCTATTTGAGCTATAGATAGAACCCGAACAGGAACTACTACACCGAGTCAAAGCGGATCTTTCCGAATTATAGAGAGTTAAGAATCTAATTTTCGAACCATTTTTATGAAGCAAATGACTGAAAATTAGTTTTATTTGAACGATGAATAGAAGAATTACGTTTCTATATAATTTTAAAAAAAATTGGAACAAAACTGACATCAGTTTTCAAGTGTGGGATATTTTGCCTCGACGACCTTATTATTATAACTATTATCATTTTATTTCTTTTTTTTTTTTTTTTGTCCTGTTAAGGGACTAGCAACGCTCTACACTTGAGAAGCATGCTAGGGGAACTGGTTTAGCTGTTCGACAGCAGGACACATAGTTCTGGGTTACATAGTATTAGTAGCATTCTTCAAGTGACCTCACACATTTATCCCTTCGTGTGATCTTTAGATTACGTATTAAAACATTGGCTGGAATTCTTTATGTGACATCACAATTTTTTCCCATTTTAGCAAATTCTTAAGTTTTATACTATTACCTATATACATACTTACTTTGTCACGCTAAATGTGGAAATGAAAGGGAAGACATAGATAGATTAAGCTTAGTGAAACATAACCTCTTCTGTACCGCAAACTGAGATTATTTGGTGGAGTCGATTAACCGTGGCTGGTCGGGTGAGAGCATTTCGACATTTGATTTTGCGTTAGTCAATTTGTCGACGTTCGTATTGGTGTTATTTTTTTTTGCGCAGGAAAAATCTACGATGTAATTTAACAAAGTAAAAACAAAAGCAAATAAATAAAAATTATAAGAAATATTATCGTTGTTTTGCAGTTTAAAATTTGTCGATTTGAAGTTTAATTTTACTGTATCTTCCCGGCCATAAAATGAAAAATTATATTTTAAAACGCTTAAGACTTATTGTCGGAATTTTTTGGGTTGTTACCAAAATCCGACTTTAAAACATCAAAACAAAAAACTACTGGATGTAAAGGTCCCAATGCTAAAATAAATAAGTCGGAGCTAAAAAAACAAAACAAAAAGAAAAAACAAAAAAAAAAAAAACAAACCGTGACACTTATTTCATGAGTTACAAATGCTTTATTCTATAAAGCGGACAAAAACAGCTAGGGTTGCATAAAAGTCCTTATGAAGGAAATCTTTCAATAACAATATATATATAAAACAAAGGTAACATTAAAAATATTTGCTAAAATTACATCTCTCTTACTTCCTTGTAAGCGGCAGAAACCGGCTCCCTTTTTTTCACTCATATTAGAAGAAAGCTAAAAATTTCTTAGTTCATGTCATCTGTTGGGAAAGTTTGTAGCTTGGTCGGTGACCTCTTCTTTTTTCTTTCGTTTCTTTACTTTTTTCTTTCTTTCTTTTTCTTTCTTGTTGTCAGTCGGAAAATATTGTTGTTTAGTCGGTGGTCTATTCTTTTTCCTTTTGTTTTTTTAATCCTTTCTTTTTCATTTTATCTTTTTTTCTTTCGTTTCTTTTTGCTTTCTGTTCGGA
Source organism: Sepioteuthis lessoniana (assembly GCA_963585895.1). Taxonomy (NCBI): domain Eukaryota; kingdom Metazoa; phylum Mollusca; class Cephalopoda; order Myopsida; family Loliginidae; genus Sepioteuthis; species Sepioteuthis lessoniana. The sequence continues at coordinate 54,061,557 of OY757915.1, forward strand.
ATCTACCAGTCCTTTTGACCTAGATTATTTAGATTTGTTTTACCGAGAGATGGGAAATAAACAAATTGGTTACTTCTAGTTTGTACATCACCGAGACTTACCCGTCTCTCTGCTTGACCATAAAAGTGAGCTTCTACTAAAAAATCTCCAGGCCTGCACCTCTCAGAAACCACTTTTCTCTCTACGAGGCCATTTAAAATAAAACACCGTCCAGTGTGTTATCGAAAGAAGTGACTGAAAATTTCCCTTTTCCCACTTCTAAAAAAGAACCTTTGACTCTTCCCTCGCCAAAATAGCAGCAACAAGCCCACAACGTTTCAGCCAATCTGATGCGAATAAGAGTAGCCCAGTCCCTTTCCTGTCCAGGTGGGTGAACCCCCCCCCCCGCCAAAAACAAAAACAAAACAAAAAAAACAAACTTTTAGAACCCGCTACTCTTGCCGCTACTCAACCGTTGCTCTTACCTCTGTGAACAAGTCCTCAAAAATGTTTATTATCGAATAAATGACATTTTATTGATGTTTTTAAAGTGTTGGACAACTAAAAATACTTCCGCTAATTGATTTAAAAAAGCAATTGTTTGATTTTCAGTAAAACTTTTTAAACTAAGTGTTCAACTTCTGATTTTTATCGTAAAGTTTTTAAGAAAGGAAAAAAATGTCCAAACATTTATTGGTTTTTCTATTTGATTAAGTGGATGCGACACAAAGACATGTTTTAAACAATGTACAACAGCTTTAAATTCAGAGTTTTCCTTCTTCTACTCTTTCATTATCAAGAGCTCAGTCTGCCCTACTATTTTCCTACTGCTGGAAGGAGGACAGATTCATTCATGATTTCCCCAAGGTCATTAGAAGAATATGAAACGCAAAAAGCTTCGTCAAGGATTTGAACTCGAATTATCCATTCTATTTCTGACAACTATAACCGTTATGCTAAGAGCACCTCCAATGACGCTTCTTATATCATGATTTCCTTTCTCATCATTAAAAGATGAAACATTAAAACACGTTACAACTTCAAGGTGCCGGTGAGGAAACTGTTATCGTCATAAGAAATGGATCCGGCGAATCAAATTTAAATCCTAGGTGAGGCAGTAGGAGTTTCCCTTCGGGATCATGCCCTTGCAAAAGGTATGGATCCACCTCTTCTCCCCCCTCCCCTAAAGCACACTGTCTAGGAGAAGAAAACAAAACAACCCTCCCAACAAACATACACTGAATTCAATATCAGCTGTATGTCTAGTCAGGAATTGTTCCCTGCAACTGTACCATGTAAACCAGTGAGACCGGTCACATATTTCTCGGAGAGAAGATAGGTACCAGTAAATAAACTTTCCCAGAAACCATGAAGGAAGATTATTTGATATCACACTCCAATGACTTAATAAGTAATGGGAGATGAAGTTGAAGATGCCTGAAATATAATCTTATCAAAATAAATAAGTAAACATTCTATCACTTTAATAAAGCAATTGCAATATTAAGCGCCCACACCGGTTGAGCACGACTGCTGTATTAAAATAAAGCCTCTATCCAATGAATGGGTAAAACATGAAACCCATGGTCACAGATACTACGATATATATATATATATATATATATATATATTTCACATTGCACTAATACCCTTGGGAAAGGTATGAATCCAATTATTCTCCCTCCAGTAGGGCAGACTAGGTTCTTCAGCCTTGGTGTGGCAACTACTCTAGGAGAAGGAAAACTCTGAATTCAAACCAGTTAAACTCCGCTTAAAAAATTGACCTCGTGTTTTATCATATCCTGCCTGAGTGGAGGGGTTGGTATATATATATATATATATATATATATATGCTTAATTGTAATTGTACAATGTAAAAACAACTCACTGGTTTTTCTTCATGTAGACTTACGTATCAAAGTCTCAACCTCTCATTCACGCAGTAAAACATTTCAATTAAAACCGTCGATAAAAACGAATAAAAAAGGATTTCATTGACAAACACTTTCCCCATGTTGTTTTCAATTTCATGAGATTTTCTCAATCATCAGACGCTTCATGTGATTGAGTCCCTTCACCACAATATCAGTTTTTATGCGGAGTACAATTATTTTTGAATTCAAAGTTTTCCATCTCCAAATCTGATTGCATTACCAAAGCTAAACAGCCCAATCTGTTTTATTATTTACTCATAGGTGTGAGAAGGGAAAACAGATGGATTCGTGCCTTTCTCTTAGTGTGAAGTAAAACACAAACAACCTTGTCCTGGATTTGAACTTCGCCTACCGAGCCCATTTCCTTCTCTGGTAACTGTTTCGTCAAGTGCAGTGTCTTTAAAATTGATTAAAAGTATGGAAATATAACAGGTCCCAAAATTTATTCTATGAAAATAATAATTATCCCCAACAACAACCACAAAAAGCAAATATGATCAAGTACATTTTTAATCTGAATTTTTTTTGTATAATATTTATTCGTGCATAATGCAAGAAATTAATAGAAATAACACGGTCAGAACTGCAGCTTGGATTATACTTGAGTGAAAATATTGATAATAATGTATAGTAAAATAACTGACTATTGTAATTTTTTTCCGATAAAATTGTCCGTACAAACAGATTTACAAATTAAGACAACGGAAATGTAAGTTGTCTAAATTTCTGAGACGAAGCTTGTTGATTTTTATCATTAAGGGTTTTCAGACTATTGTCTTCATCTTTATAGTTATTTCCAGAACGTTTCGGCCGATATGTCCTCCGGCCTTCTTCAGGTGTTTGTCGAAATCGGGAATCTTCACGGAACTTCTAACCTTATTGAAACCACGGGGGTCGCCTGTTCTGATTCTGTTAGCCATAAGCGGGTACAAGTGTTAAGTATTCCTGTATTGTTACTCGCCTGTAGTGAGGATTGAACCTGCAACCTCCAGAAGCTTAGGGAACCAACGCCTATAAACGTTACGTCATGTGTCCTGCTGGACAATCCAGAATGAATTTTTGAGACTTATAAATTTAATGTTCTTCCTTGACGAGAATTACTGCTATTATGCATGATTTTTTTTACCTGTGCTCATATTCAGATTTTTTTTCTCATCTAGCCTTCTTAATTATCGGTTCCCATATTGTATTCAACTCTATACTTGGTCTACTCAGCAGGTCATTGTAGCCCAACATATGTGCTGATTCCAATGTTCAGCCCTATCAAAATAAATAAATAAATAAATAAATAAAAACAGAAAATGTTCTAAATACAATAATGTCCGTCGACTTAAAATGTCTGACGCCACTTTTCATTTAGCTATAACAAATCGTATTAACCCCACCCTCTCTGACACTCACACACAGGTTACAGAATTAATTCTTTGCTCAACAACTCTTTACGCGACGATTTGATCGAAACGCCTGTCCTAACCACTAGTTCTCTCGAATTAAATTTCTTTATGTAATCATCTGAAGTCCATTTATACTAACAGTACATTTAATCTTGAGAAAAATGAAACACACATGTATAGGATTTACTCTTCTATATTTTCAAAATGGCCGTGATACAAGAAAATTCTAGAAAATAGGATACTGATTCATTTGTTCCCCAAACAAAGATGGTGGACGTCGGTAAACTAATTAGTTTCGAGAACCTATTAGTCAGGAAAGTTACGTGATTTATGCTCCCATCTACGTCCGCATTTTTGATTTTGCCCCACGCAAAATAAATGGTGTGTTTGGAGCCTATCACGTGACAAGGATTACCTATATATACTCATGACTTCCAAATACTCATTCACTTATATTTTGACTTCCAGAGACAGCTTGGCTTTGCCAGCTAGTGACACACAGCTCAATACACGTAAAATGGGCGCGTTTATACTTTGCGACCTTTTTCTTTCCTGTTCTTCCTTTTCGGCTGGACTTGTTCCAGTCTCGCACATAGCCTCAAACATTTCGTCAAATCCCGAAAGAGACAAACAACCAACATGGGAGAAAACACGTCCTTCTAGAATACATTGATATATTCCAGTGTATTGATACCCCATGTGAAATACTTAGTCAACATACATTTATAGTCTACAGGACACTTTTAATATTTAGTCTTTCACCATAATATTCGTGTTAGCTACACACACACACACAGAGGAATATTTAACAAGCTATATTAGAATATTCGTAATGTTTTGTAATGTTTCCTTTTTATGTATTTATTGATATATAAATTTATTTTTGTTTGTATTGCTTTGTTTTGAATGTTGTTTTGTCGACGTCGTTTACATCATTTGCTTTTCAATAGTGAGCCACCATAAATTGTGGGAGCAACATTATTCAGCAAACAATCTCACACATGCCTTAAGTTGCAATTTGACTTTCTGTCAGTAGATATAAGTAAATATCTTATAATATTTTTGAATATGCAAATTAAACCGTGGAATTTTTACAGGTTCAGCTATTTTTATTTAGTTTTTTTTATTTTTCGAGGGTGTTGACTGTTTTAAAGATTTTCTCTGGTTTCATATGAAAGTTTATCTTCGGTTTTCATATAAAAATTTCATCTTTTGATGAAAGGTGAAGTGCAAAATTATTCAATTCAAACCATGATCTAAATTTATGTGTTCTGATTAAAGTTTGACTTTATTGGTAAGGAAAATATTTTCTACAAAAGTTTCTCTCTCTCTCTCTCTCTCTCTCTCTCTCTCTTATATATATATATATATATATATATATATATATATATATTCAGATGATGAAATTGTTTGGTCAAAATGCAAAAAAATGAAATTTAGCACACTTAATGGATGTTCATTTCGGTTTTCATTTCTTAGTAAATAAACTAATCACAGATAAGACGCAAATCATTTTTAATTCAATATCTGAACAGACATTGCTTCATAAAACACGCCTTAAACAAACAATCTAAATTGATATTATATTTTTCCAAGCCACGCAGAGAAAGATATGAAATAACCCAATATTGGGGAAAAAGTTACAGAATTCATGGCCGGAAAAATTAGAATTCATACTTAGATGTTCCTTGATCTTTTATAAGAGTGTTAATCCTTTCAGGCGTGAATTTCACTAATTTAAAGCAATGTCTTGTGATTCCAACCTCCCGAATGGAAATTTATAGATCTTCTTCGGTGGATGGAGCCTTCTCATGGACCAACTTAAACATTTCCACTATTACTTTATTTACTGCTAAAATAAACAAATAAATAAATTTTTATTTATTTATTTGTTTATTTTAGCAGTAAATAAAGAAAAAAGAAAAAAGAAAAAAAGGCAAAAATACAAGGTCAGCATCTGCTAAATGAGCTAATTAAATAATGTTAGCCGGGGATAGTAATCAGAATAGTAAAACTTACAAATTTCTTTAGAAAAAAGGGAGGACTATTAATTTTCGTTCACGTTAGATGCTATTTATTTTATCTAATCTTTATCAGAAATTCTTCTTCATATAACATTTTATATTTCATTCGGAGGAACAATAATTGATTAACTTGTCTCGTCGGCTATCTTTCTCTTGCAACAAACTAACTTACTTTTCCGGATTTGGTTCTCGTCACGCGAAGTAGAGGAGTGGGGGAGAAGAAAGGATAAATAGATCAAGTTAAGTGAAACCTACCCTCTTTCATTCCCAAATGAGACTTGTGTAGCCGATTGATTGTCTCCATTTGAGAGATGACAACTTTTTTGCAACGGATGTTTAGTTGTTTGAATAAAAAATCTCAAGAAACTTTTTTAGAGTGACTATATTCAGGGATTATTATGTTCACTTTCTGACTACTACTTTTGGGAAAGGTCTAACCCTCTAATCCCCTGGGCAATGGGCTATATAGCACAACTACTGTTCTTCTACAAGGATACACACACACACATGTAGAATTAATAATTATAGGCAAATAGAAAAGCATAATTTTTAAAAAATGAAATGGAATATTGAAAATATGATGATGATTACAATCAAATATTGACAAATGAATCAAATTTCGATATTAGATAATTAATTAATTGATATGCCATTAAACAAATAAACAAGTTTCACAATTTGGGTCGTAATTCTGTTCCAAAGAATCTCGATTTGGTTTTTACACAGATGCTGCTTTTGAGCAGGTTGTTGTCAGGTTAGCAAGTAGTTTTGAAGATCCTTATCACAGAACTGTGTTCAATCCTCATTAGGTTTATTAACATGTAGATTTAGTGCTTGACATTATTTGAAATAGAGAATGGCTCTGATATTTCGCCATTTATTCTGAATTTAACATGTGCTAATATTTTTGTTTGTGTGCCTCCGTGTTTGACAATGAGAATTGGGTGGAGACGGGTATACAATAAATAAATTTATTTCAATTTGTTTCAAATCTGTTTCAGTTTTAAAATTGAGTAAACTTATAAGATTTATAAATAAAGTAAGCCTGGAAATAATTAAGTGTCAAAGGCCTTTATTAGGTCAATGTAAGAGGAAAACAAATTAAAATTCTATTCTAGGTATTTTCCCTGCAACTGTCATACAGCAAAAAAACCATATTGATTTTTTTTCACTAAAATTCTCCCTGTATGAGACCAAGGGTTACAATGATATGGAAAAGTGTGAGGGCAATGATTTTATCTAACATTTGGCTGTCGAGGTTTGATTTCTGATTGAAGGTAGGATGTTGCAAACGTAAATGTGCCTCTGAGAAGAAAAGAAAAGTCATGGAACTTAATTATGTTACAAAGAAAAAAGAAAAAGGCTGAAAAGATATCTTTTGCTTTTAAGTGTTTTTTTCCCGAACAGTTCCTAAACTGATCTTATAGAGTATGTAAAAAGTATTTCCGATTTTACAGACTTTTGTTCCAAAGCTTTATTCACGTATAAAGAATGTAAAGGCAATCACTTACTTCACACTAGTTTCTTCCAAGCAGCGGTCGTGTCGATACTGCTGTATGGATGCACCACCTGGACGCTAACAAAACGGCTCGAAAAGAAGCTAGACAGCAACTACACAAGAATGTTGCGAGCAATATCAAACAAGTCCTGGCGGCAACACCCCACAAAGCACTATGTGGCCACCTGCCTCCCATCACGAAAATTATCCAAGTTAGACGAACCAGGCACGCAGGACACTGCTGGAGGAGCAGAGATGAGCTCATAAGTGATGTACTCCTATGGACCCCCACTTATGGCCGAGCAAAAGCAGGTCAACCACCTCGAACATACACACAGCAGTAGTCCAGAAGACCTGCCGGAGGCGATGAACGATAGGGAAAAGTGGCGAGAGAGGGTCAGGGATATATATATATATATTTCTTTTTACTCCGAAGGGAAACTATATTGCGTGACCCATGTATATACAATATATATATATATATATATATATATATATATATATATATATTGGTGACTCTGGGGGTAGGGCTCTTCTCTCAATATCTATTTGAAACAATAGAATGTTCGTCTTTGACTTTGGTTAGATACAATGTTCTCACTAGAACTCGCTAAATTTTATTACTTTCATTAATTTTCATGCCTTAAAATGTCGTTTTAGATAAATTTTGCTGTGTTCGTAATAATGTTACATGAAGAAAAAAATAACGCGGCTAATTATTTCGGACTCGTTTAAATCAACCTAAAAAATACCGAAATCTTTCTAATAACATGTCATTTTTATTATTATTATTATTATTATTATTATTATTATTATTAATTCTGAGGCTGTAGAATATGCCAACAGCATCTCTGCAGAAGGGTAAGTCTGCCCGACACAACGAGTGTCCTGGATAAGACACTAAACTACATCTGATGGTGAGGCTGTAGTCTTGGATTTCTGGAGAATGTGGAGAATGGTTATTACTCCCAGATCTACCCTGACCAAGAGTGGAAGTAGCTGTCGGGTTTCATCTCGGGGTCAATCATTGAACTGTGTGCAAACAAATGACTGATGTTTAGTTGAATTTTTTGTGTTGCAAAACTTGAATTTTTTGTGTTTGCAAAACTTGAAACCATTTAACAGTGTGTGAACAAAGGAGCCCGAGCTTGTTTTAAATGTTACCTAAAATCTCGTTTACGAATCATATATTTACAGGATTTGTCATTAAATAACTAACAAGGATTTATATGCCATAAAACTCAACCAACCAACCTATTATTATCATTATTATTATTAATGATAATTTTTTTAATTGTAAATCAGATAGAGACTTTTGAAAGAAATAAAAATGATGATTCAAAAATTCCACAGGATACCAAAGTTTAGTGGGTATTTTTCTGTTTTATGATGCTTAATATTGTAAAAAGACTAGCAGAATGTTAGTTTCTGAAATGCAGAATTTCAATATGAAAATAGAAAGTGGAATTATATTACCAAATATATCTTCCAAAATTATTTTTCGTTTGAGTCTCCTAAAAAATAAATTAAAGAACCAGAACTAAAAGTTTTGAAGTGGTCTTAAGAATCTTAAACATAATTTTTTCATATTCTGTGAAATGAAGTCAATAAATAAGTGAAAGTTAAGATCATAAATATGATTTGACAATCTTGGAATAAAACTTTCAAATATCATCAAAATTAATGTTTCTTTGAATTCGATTATTCCGTCTTTTTTCCTTTTCTTTTTCTTTTTTGTTAAGTATTTTTATGCTTTATTGGGTTTATTTTTGTTGAAAACATTTTGATTGACTTAAAAAGGTACATTTTCTCTGCTTTCTGATCTATAAGAAATAATAACCGATTCCTTATAATAGTTATAGTTACTAATTAATGTTACATTGTTATAGCAACTAATAATTGGATATTACTATCAAATTCCCCTGCTAAAACTATTCATTTAGGCTTCGGCATACTCACCTCCAGAAGTACCAGGCTGCCAGGCCTTTATGTGTCTACATGCCACTGTTGTTACGGCTGTGCTACTTCTTTACCTATTAATATCACATGTCTTCCGGGTGAAAACATTTTTACCAGTGAGAGAAGCAAAACCATCTTGGATAGTTTACAAATAAAATCAGATTTATCATTTGCATTAAACAGACCAGAAGATATAGGAAAAAGTTACGTACTCTACAGAGGAATTTGGAGTGTAATAGTTTAAATTTTAAAAAATAGTGTATTTTTTAATATCAACTCAGAATAAAACTGGCTAAAGATATAGAAATGCTTTTATGCCCATGGGTTAGATTAGGAAGATCGCTCACCATTATATATATATATATATATATATATATATATATATATATATATATATATATAATTTAAGGAATGGCTGAAACAGACCGGAAGATTCAAAGCAATGTTAATTGTGATGGAATAGGTTTTCTGTTTTTTAGTCAGTTGGGATAAGGCAGACTAGGAAAATAAAGAAGGCGCTTTATACTCAGGTTGTTACGAAATGCAATTCTAATGTTTACCAGATGTGAAGTAAAAAATAAATGAAAAAAAAGGAAAGCATCCAACAGGAAGTCAGATACACCGCCATCACATTTCAAAACTAACCATTTTATGATATGGAAGCAAACTTCCCACATGGTAAAAAATGAACTGCTTTTAAAAATATGGGACTAGTTGAAATACCCGTCTACGTCAAATCGCAAAACACACCGACAATAAGTGATGTATTTCAAAATCCTTTCTGCTTATTCGTTTTCCTAAAACAATATTCAAATCTTTGTTGTCAATTAAAAATTTACATAAAACGGTTACAAATAGAAATTCTTACGATAAAAGATAAATTCAAATAAAAGATAAACCCTTTTAACAGAAACAAGATTAACCAATAATAATTTCATATCACGTTATGAGGTTAAATATTGTGTGAAAATTTTCCTGGGATTTTGTTGAGAATTTTCAAAAAATCGCTTAAGTGACACTCAAGTGATTTATTAATATAAACATTTTTTAAAATCTTTTGTCCGTATACTAAGCAATAATGCAACGCAATTATTTTGTATCTCTAGGTTAAAGAAGTACTTGTGAACTTAATTAGTTATATACAGTTAAATGTGAATAAATATTTTTGTTAAACCATTCGTTTTTTTTCATTTTAAAGTTTGGAAATCAAAATTTTGTCTGATTCGTTGCATCTTGCAGCTATATGGATACACACTGATTATTGAAGAATATTTTGTTATTTCAAAACCTTCTCCGAGTCTAATAATTTGGAAACCGTAGCCCTACATTTATTGCAGACAAAAATGAGACTGTTTACTATCATTCATACTTGTAAGATAAACTTCAGATGCATTTTATTAAATTCTATCTGCTTTTAACATAAACCATAATAATACGACTAACATTCATTAAAGAAATACCTTAAACATTTTATTCGCATGGATCTATTGGAATGTATGGATTGGATTTCAAATGCATTGATTCAAATTCATCTTCAAGATCGGTTACGTGAAACTCAGAATCATGAGTCTTTTTTCTTGCGTACAGAGCATTTTATTTTACTGATTTAAAGCAGTTTTAGAGGTCTTACGTTTTTATGATCATCGTAATTATGAAAGCTTTTCTTTTCTGAATCCAAAAAAGAAAAGTTTTCATTATAGCCCGATGATCGTGAAATATATGTATAAGTAAATTGTGTACAATATTATTTGTACATGTATTTATTGCTAAAACTCTCATTATATTTATATGTAATCGAAAGTCAACATAAACGGAACGTCGTATAGAGATTTTGATTTGAGCAATACCGTTAATTTGCTATGACTGGGAGAATAAAATAATTTCACAAATCACAACAGAATGATAATTTTGTGGGGGGTCTATATCGGCGTTGAATTTTCCAATCATCCAAATTCTTGATCGTCATGACTTCATCCCCAGTAGAGGAGTAAGACCCCGCTCCATGCAAAAAACGGCTGTCTTGAGTTTGACTTGAAACTGGCTCTGGTGGCGATGCTTCAGTTCTAAAACTCTGAAAGTGAGGAGTTACTCGTTTGTTGGCATTCTGACTAGATGTACCGATTTCTATGATATTGGAATGTTTAAATCCATATAAATGTGCGCTAATTATTTCTAATAAGAATAGTTACTTGAAGCTATAATTGTTAACAAAAATTTATTAGAAACTTTAATCTATATCCTTGCCTTATATATATATGTATATATATATATAAATATTAGTATTTTGTAATTTGCATGAAGCATTGCCCATCTTATTCTATTTTATTATATTGTATTAATTTAAAGTGTTATTACAGTGCGAAATAATGATTATTTGAGTCTAATTTATTTCAAAGTAAAAACTTCATCGTCAGAAACTTTTCTTAAATTAACACGATATTGGATGTTCAATTGTTTTTTGTATGTTGTAAACATGGTATCATGTGGGGTGTTATAACGCCATGTTGAGTGTTGTAACCACTGTGCTACGTAGTTTGTTTAAACGCCATGTGGAATAGACGGAAAATACCTACAAACAAATAACAGGATCACCCACGGGATCCAGTATATCAAGCATACAAGCTATTTCATATATGGACCAACTAGAACGTCGAGCACTATCCATCTGCCTATCATATATTTTCTTCACAAAATATTTAGAAGATATACTCAATGTTGACATCATCTAGTGAAGAAGTCACCGCCATATATGAGAATAACATAGATAGACATATTCATTTTATATAGAACATCTAGATAACATTGGGTCCCTATCACTCCTAGATTTTAAAATCCAAATATCACCCACTGGTAAAATTTACACAAGTTTCTATTGAAAACCTATCACTAAAAACCTCTTTGTGCATTTCAAATCAACACTTCCACTCAGTACCAAAACAAATTACAATAGAAACGAAATTAAACGAATTCACAAAATATGCAGCAAAGAAAAGACAAAATTACACACACCGCACACTTTATAAACACCCTCAGAAACAATGATTATCCAACATCAATCACACGACATTTAAATAATAGTAAATCACGGAAACTAGATAGACCCTCTCACACCCGTTTCCTGAAACTACCACATTTCAGTGAAAGTATCATCAAAGAACAACGTAGCGCTATAAACAAGGAAGGGCTAGATACACAACAGGCCCACTCCGAACACTCACTACGCCAATACCTAACGAAAAAAAAACAACATATTGTCACATCATGCACTCTGCCCAATAAGATATCCAATAAGATATGACAAAAACTTACAATATTTATCGTTTAATTTGCTTAAAATACCATAGTTTTTAAATAGGATGAACAATCAAACACCTCCATATCAGAACTAAAGAACACCTCAACACACATGCATCCTCATTCCATAAACATTTAATCAAATGCAAAAATGATGATAATAAATTTTCTATTAAAATTGAAGCCATAGTAAGCAATGTTAGTAATCTCAGAATAAAGGAGGCTTTATTAATTGCTAAGTTACAGATTAGAGCTTTTATTGAGCTATCACGAAATTGCACAGATGAACATTCCGTAGCTGTCTGACTGGCCACTTAGTTGCTGTGACATTTTGGTTAGTGTTTACAGTCAGTAAACTGACAGTTGCAAACGGTGAGTGATATATTAATATGTTACCTAATTTGTATTAGAGTTTTACTATTTTAAATGAATATTTATGTTAATCTGTTAAATTGTTGCGGAGCCGATAAGTATGTCGACCCCGCAAATGAATTATGTGAATGAGAACAGCCAAAGCAATATGAAGGGACAAAGGTGAGATAATGATAATTACAAATGACAATTTATTTGTCGTATTTACAAGCGTATATGTAAATGTCCGTGGCGTTTGTATGTAGTCTTCAGCTAGAATGGGTTATGTCGTTAGCTGGTATAGTCGCGTTGTAGATGTTCGCAGTTGGGCGTTCGACGAGGGTCGCTGGCGTAGGTCGAGTCGTTGAGTACAGCTGGACAGTCGTCGCGAGCAGTTGAGGTCGGTCGAGTTGTTGAGTTCAGCTGGACAGTCGTCGCGGGCAGCTGAGGTCGGTCAAGTTGTTGAGTTCGGCTGGACAGTCGTCGCGGGCAGTTGAGGTCGGTCGAGGTTGGTAGATCGATATCCCCGGTTATGACGGTATGTTGTGGTTAACCAAGGATATATCGATCCAGTTGTTGGCTCATACGGCGGGTCGTACGTGAGTCAGGTTTTGCAGTGGTAGAACAGTCCGTAACAGCGAGTCGTTACGTGGACTGCGTTGTACCTTGCAAGAGCGTTGAGGTCGAGGAAAGGCTAGGGCCTTGTTGGGCCCCCTAGCCGTGCGGACGTATCGGACGGGAGTGAAGGCTTTGTCGTGTCAAAGCCGTGCGGACGAGCGGACGAGAACGAAGGCTTTGTCGTGTCAAAGCCGTGCGGACGAGCGGACGAGAGCAAAGGCTTTGTCGGGTCAAAGCCGTGCGGACGAGCGGACGGGAACGAAGGCTTTGTCGAGTCAAAGCCGTGCGGACAGGCAAGAAGGCCGAGGCTAAGATGGGCGTTATCTTAGCGCTGCGCAGATAGCGAAGCAGTAGCTAAAGGCTGGACCGTGCCATTAGCGCTGCGCAGCTTATCGGACTATCGGAACCGAGTGAGAGTTAAGACCGGTTGGTCTTAGAATCCGTCTTCGTGTTTGCCGCCTGGCCGTCTACTTCGACTGATCATTACTGACCGCCAGAGATGCTCTGACCCGCAGACAGAGACCTCTTATGGTCCTAAAAAGGACCTTTGTGCATACCTATGTAGGTGGGGAAAAGCAGATCTACCACGAGAAGTGGGATCAACGTCGGAAGTTAAGGTGAATGCGACCGAACAGAATGCAGGATTCCTCCTTAATGAGCTTCGCTAGGAGCGTGCTGTATTTATCCTACGTCCCACCAACGTACGAATATGGCACAAGGCCATTTTTAAGGTTGGTCCTGTCGCAGGGCCGAAGCCCAACGCGATAGGCAGTTCCAAAAATGCCTCGGACCCCGTCGGCATTCCCCTTTTCGGGGCGCCTCAGGCGCCGGGCGATAAACCCAACCCCTCCGAAGAGGGTTAAAGCCTGGGGGGACGGCCTCCTGAAGCCAGAGGTGATGTATCCAGTGGTGGAACACACCCGACCGAACCGTGCAGCACGCAATCACAGCCGGTCGAGAGCGCCCCACCACAGGACACAAAAGAACAAGCGTTGAAAAGGGCTTGCTGATATTACGAAGGTGCTGTGACACACAGCTCCAGCCGCGTGAATATAAAATTCTTTGATAAAAAATGAGTGTAGCCATAAAGTATTTTTCTAACCTGCTATAGGCTGGCGACGACTATTAGTTCAAGTCTTATCAGGTAATTTTTGGCCGAAGTGTTTTGTAAATGTTATTAATTTTAATTCATCTTTTTCTTTTAGCTATAACGAGATGTCAAGGTCGTTAGAAAGAAAAAGGGTTTAGTTAGTTCCGGTCGTACTCGGATATAATTGTCCTAAAGCGGGCGTGTAACTTAATATGCTTAGGTTTATCGGCAGGTCGCGGCAAAATATGTTCACTAAGTACGAGTTGAAGTTGGAAATGTTTGTGATGATTTGCTGGAGTTGCAGTAAACCTTGTATATCGATTGTTAGGAGTACTGTTCCAAGGGTTGACCATTCTGTGGTCAAGGTTTGGAGTTTAGTTATGCTGTATCAGTTGACCCCTAGTTATATAGGGGTTTTTAAGCTTAAAAGATCGACAGCAATTTACGAGATATATATATATATATATATATATAAAAGAAGAGAAATATAATTTTAGCTTTGGATGGAAATTACTTATTTAGGGTCTGCATTGTTTTTTCTTTCTTTCTTTTTCTGTGCATATATCTATTACAACAAAATTAGGCACGCGTGTGGCATAACCGTTATCTTCGTAGGAAATGGACTCGACGAATTGACTTCAAATTCAGAACGTAACTGTTTACGTTTCATTTTGCGCCATTGCCCTTGGAAAAAGCAGAATTCTATTCCTCTATGACTGTGGATAAATATTAGTGTGAACTGGGCTCTTTAGACTCAGTATAGCAAACGGTCTAGAAAAGGGATAACTTTTAATTTTAACCAGCTGTTCTCCGCTTTAAAAATTGACCTTGCCACGTGTTTTGTTCGTGGAGGAGGCAAGGGTTGGCTAAATGTGTACATCACTTTGTAACATTCAAGTTTAGTTTTAATTCTATGTTTTTTTCAATATTAGGGTTTGTTATGATGTATATAGCTCCATAAAACACGGGTACGAAACGGCCCCATGAAAGTGAGGCCGGCTCTGTAGGTTTAGCTCCCTTGAATGTAAATAAAGTCACTTCCTTATTAGATAGCCTGCGTGTTCACGTGTTATTTATTATCGCTCGCCATCGGCACCAGAACATGGTATCAGAATGGGATTTTTTTTCTACATTCGGCGAAGTCATCTCTCCACACCTCGGATAAACACACATTACTTCGGAAAATAACTAAAATAGTGTATACGCACCGGCAAACTAATCCAACTACTCTTCGGACACCACGTGAACACATAAAACACGGAAGTCGGACCGGATCATTACACGGCACAAATCGGATACAATACCTCGGAGATAAGACTAATACTTCGGAATAATGGCTTACCCCATCCCACCATCGGAAAAAATGGACATGGACGGCGATTTGAGAGAGAACTGGTCTCTATTTAAACTCTCATGGACGAACTACGCCGACGCTACGCGCATTGATACCCAACCGGCTAAAGTCCAGGTAGGAACATTTCTCTCTATCGTTGGCAAGGAATGCCTAAAAATTATAAAAAATCTGCCCATGACAGAGGAGGAACGTGTGGACATTAACTCCACCATAAAAAAATTATCGGACTATTTCGAACCTAAATTAAATACGACATACGAACGCTACGTATTTAATTCATGTGACCAGGAAATAGGCGAACATTTCGATGCATATTTGAACAAGCTGAGAAAACTAATAAAAACGTGCAGATATAGCACGCTGGAAGATGAATTACTCTGCGACCGAATAGTGATGGGAACAAATAAAAAAGAAATTCGGACCAGACTCCTCAGTGAACCAGACCTAACACTAGACCGGACAATAGATATATGTCGGAGCACTGAACAAAGGGACAGACAAGTTGACGTGATAGGCAGCAGAAAAACAACAGAAACAGTGCATTATACCCAAAAAGCAGAAAAAAGAAAACAGAGACGGGAGCATATCAAGGACTGTAAATTCTGCGGACTAAGCCATGACAAAGGCAAATGTCAGGCCTATGGATTATCCTGCGCAATCTGCCTAAAGCATAACCATGTTGCAAGGATGTGCCAGTCCCAAGCGCATCCACCACGGTCAAATAAACTGCCAGCACATGCAAAGGTCCATTACGTCAACGACAAACCTGCCAGCAGTGACGAAAGCATATATGCCTTGGACCCTTTGTCAGACCGCAAACACTACTACGCAAACATCCACGTATCCCCCTTAGGAGGCCAGAAAGCTCTAACCCTCAAGTTCCAAATTGACACTGGGGCAAGCTGCAGCACTCTTGCTCTTGTGGACTACAAACGCCTCACCACAGCACCCTTACAGCCCTCCCATATAAAGCTGAAGCTGTACGACAATTCCATTCTCCAACCCCTGGGAGCTGTAACACTGTGGTGCGAAGCAAACAACATCAAGAAAAAAGTCCATTTTCAAGTAGTGGACAATAATTTGCCATCCTTATTATCTGGACGGGCCAGCTCTGCACTCCAGCTTATAGCCTTCAACGTTGAATGCGTCAGACACCTGGATGAAGTTAAATCACTCACCAAGGAGGGTGTTCTCGACAACTGTAAAGATGTATTTTCCGGGCTGGGAAGACTACCAGGAGAATGCAAAATACAGATTGATAAAAACATCAAACCAGTTCAGAACAACCCCCGCAGAGTTCCACTACCACTCAAAATGGAGCTGAAACAAAAGCTGGAGGAATTGGTTGAACAAGGAGTGATAGCATGGGTCACAGAACCGACACCCTGGATCAGCAACATAGTTGTCTTTCGGAAACCCCACAAATTGAGGATCTGTATTGACCCATACCATTTGAATAAGGCAATCCAGCGTAACCACTACCCAACTCCAACAGTCGAGGAAATAGCGACAAAGATGAGCAAGGCCAGGCTCTTCTCGGTCGTAGACACTAAGGATGGGTTTCTTCAGGTTGCACTGGATGAGTCGTCTTCATACTTGACAACGTGTTGGACTCCATTTGGCAGGATACGGTGGCTTAGAATGCAACTTGGAATTAGCTCAGCCCCAGAGGAATGGCAACGACGACTCGACCACTGTTTCGAGGGACTGGACAACACTCAAGTTATCGCAGATGACACCATAATATATGGTTCTGGTGAGAATGATGCGGAGGCCGACAAAAGTCACGACACAACATTCAGAGCACTTATCGAAAGATGCCGGGAAAAGGGTTTAAAACGCAACCCCAAAAAGTTAAACTTCAAACAAACTTCTGTCAGTTACATGGGACACATCTTCAGTGCACAGGGCTTAGCAGCAGACCCGGAGAAAGTTAAGGCAGTTTCGCAGATGCAATACCCCACAGACGTCCAAGGTGTTCAGAGAGTCCTAGGAATCGCAAACTACCTTGCTAAGTTTACACCCAAACTAAGCACTGTATGTGAACCGCTGCGACGCCTACTGGACTAGGACTCTGTATTTGACTGGTTGCCACAACACGAAACGACTTTCAGTAGGATGAAAGAACTCATCACCCAAGCTCCAGTCCTCCAATATTATGATGTTAACAAGGAAGTCTCACTGGAATGCGATAGTTCGGAGGTTGGTCTTGGAGCTGTAATAAAACAGGGTGGACACCCCATCGCGTATGCGTCCAGAGCATTTACTAAAACGGTGCGAAACTATGTTCAAATTGAGAAGGAAGAGCTCGCCATAGGACAACCTATCAGGGTGAAGTGTCATCCACAAAACCCTAACAGCGACTGGACGCCTGGTATAGTCACAAGCAAAGCAGCACCATGCAGCTACATGGTCCAGGTAGATGGACAACAGTACAGGCGAAACAGGATCCACCTGCGCCAACAGGCCACATTTCCTGACCGGGAACCCACTGAGCCCCTGAATATTCGCCCCCGGCAACTAGATACATTACCCGACCAAATACCAGCTGACCCCCAATACACTCCCATACAAACATGCACATCAGAGACACATGAAATCCAAACCCGTAGATCTAGTCGTCCTGTCCAAGTGCCAGCACGATTAAAGGACCACGACCAATCGAAAGGTGGACGCACAAAGCAAAAATTGAGGAGAAAGGGGAAGAAGGGAGAGAGAAAGAAAAAGAAAAGAAAAAAGCACATAGAGACCTTACTTTGATTACTCGGAATTTTACTAGCTTCATTCAAAAATGAACTCACACACAATTACAAAGTATGAACTTTTACAGCATCACACATCACCTTGAACTCAGTGTAAACATCACTTGATAAGAGGGATGTTATGATGTATATAGCTCCATAAAACACGGGTACGAAACGGCCCCATGAAAGTGAGGCCGGCTCTGTAGGTTTAGCTCCCTTGAATGTAAATAAAGTCACTTCCTTATTAGATAGCCTGCGTGTTCACGTGTTATTTATTATCGCTCGCCATCGGCACCAGAACAGGGTTGATAAAATCTATCAATCTTTTGAAATTTTAAAATTCCTGTAACATTGTATCAAATTCTTTAACGGCAATCATTCATCTGTTGGAAATATTTACAAACATTTTAATTGCTCGGTCAGTTTTACAAATTGGTGTGGTTTGGTTTCTTTGTTCAATGGCATATCAACTTTTGTGGGTTATCTAATGCCAAATCCATCCTTCTAGAACAGTTATGGGTATTATTTAACCCACTGCTGGGAGAGGATAAGGGAGTTCATACCATACCCAAGGGTATTAGTCCGAAAGTGAACGTAATAGCACGACTGGAGTTCGAACTCGGTTACTCCGATATCACAGTCCAACATGTTGACTAATATGGTATGGGGAATTCATTCTTTTAAAAGATTGAAGAGATTACTTTACTAATCGAGTTCAGAACCATACTATTCAAAATTCGGGATCAAGTAATAAATTTAAAATCACACTATTCGAAGACGTGTCTGTGATATATATATATATATATATATATATATATATATATATATATATATATATATCTATCAAGCATGCTCGATAAAAATTGATAATGATTGGAGAATAGCAAGTGTAGGATAGGTGGTGACAGATGATAAATCAATTACATAATAAGGGTTTGTAGCAAACTTGCACAAAAGGAATTCTAAAGTAGGTATGATAGTGTGAGAAAGGAGATAATCCACCGGGAAATGTGCTAGAGATTAAAACTTGACAATGTCGAAGAGGGGGAAAATGCATAAACCAGAATCTGTGCAAGAAAATAAAATTAATAAAATTCTCTTGAGCTTTAAGATCGAAACTGAATCTAGAACAGAAGACCAGATCTTGTTTTAATACGAAGAACTTGGAAAAGAGATTGAGTGAAAATGAGATCAGAGGAAGAATCAAGATCACTAGACCACAGCACTGTTAGAATTAGCTTGAATACTTATAATCCCGAAACAAAGTTCTGCAGAAGAAATCTCATTAAAGGGATAGACATCGGAAAAATTCCCCTTGTAAGATATTTAGGACTATTTTAAAAAAGAACAAAGGAGGGACTCTGACAAGTGGACCAAAGAGTAAAGAAATTAAGGACTATGACATATACAGAATGCGTGTGTGTCAAGAGTAAAAGGAGGGAGTGGTATCGGCCGCATTGAAGATTGTGCAGTTGCATCAATACGAGAAGAGGAGCAAATGAAGATCAATTACAACAGACAATTGCAGCTGAGGCAACATAAGTACAGATTAAAAAACAACAAAAACTAGGAAGCAGAAATGGGGAAAAAACAACGAACGTATGAATGTTTTAAGTGACAAATTGGCGAGATTGCACATGAGAAGACGTGAACATAGCTACGAAAGGGAAATGTTAAGAAAGAAACTGAAGCTCTTCTAATAGCAGCAGAAAACAACGCCATAAGGACCAATTTTGTTAAAGCTAAAATCAGGTAAAGTCAGTGATCTAACATATTTCAATGCAAAATCGAACTGTTCAAAGACTGAGAGTGTTTCAAGGTTCGGGAGCTGATGCAGATCTCGTTGTTCACACCAAGGAAGACATGCAAACCATAATGGACCTCTTCTCCACAACATGCACCACTTTTGGGCTTACCATCAGTCTGAATAAGACGAAGGCCATGTTCCGTCCACCTTCAGGCCAGTCCTATGTCGTAAAATCTTCGTCCATGGTACAAAACTGGACGTGTTCGAATCTTTTGTCTATCTCGGCAGCACACTCTCTCGGAATAGGTCACTTGATTCTGAAATAAATCTAATAATAAAAGAAAGTCAGTAAAGCCTTCGGAAGGCAAAAAAAAATGGATATAGGGTTTTTGGTTACCTGAGTAGCTGTTTTACAGAAACTTACGGCGTGGTGACGTCTGAGAAACCTAAGAAACATTTTAAGAATGTCGTCATAAACAACTTTCATGCACTCTGTGTAAATCCGAGAGATAAGTTTGGAAATAAATGAGTTATTATGGTTGTAAAATATTTGAAATACGAAGAATCGAACATTCTCTCTTGAAAAGAGTACTTCAGAAACAGAACTTGACTTTGTCCTTCGACTCTTTTCAGCCTGAACATGTTGCATCATTTGCAGTTGGGTCTGTTTGTTTGAAGCAGGTCTAAGAAGTCATACGAGAGAGCACGGGATTAATGTCAATCTCAAAGACAAGTCTATTGCTAGTCACCTATGAAGCAAGGCTTTTCTTGAGGAGTTATATGCGTTTCTACGGGGGCTTTTTGAAGGATTAAGGAGATGGCCATTTTCTGTATATATATATATATATATATGTGTGTGTGTGTGTGTGTGTGTGTGTGACTTTTCTGCTGATCTATATAAAGCTGATCGGTATCTAGGAAGCATATTAGGTATTTTTAGACATCCACGTACGTACACACACGGGTACTTTTTGCAGGATTGAGGAATGTCCTTCTATAAAGAACTGGTTGTCATTATATATATATATATATATATATATATATATATATAATGACAGCCAGTTCTGATATATATATATATATATATATATATATATATATATATATATATATATATATATATCAGAACTGGCTGTCATTATATATATATATATATAATGACAGCCATATATATATATACATATATATATTCGAACACGTATATAGATATATATATATGGATATATGTATGTGTGTGTGTGTGTTTGTGTGTGTGACATTTCTACCGACCTATATGAGGTTGATCAGTATCTAGGAAGCACAGTTTCTTAGGTATTTTCACACATCCACGGACGTACACATACCAATAATATTTGGTTGTTAGCAAAATGATATATTGCGTCCATGTTTCTGTTGATTTCGTTGTGACTTTATATGGCACCTACTGTGGCCGAATTAATATCAGTGAACGCAGATGAGGATTGCCTAAACATTGAATGAATGTTATAAGTTTTAAAAGGCATAAAGAGAGCAAAAAAAAAAAAAATAGAGTCATAACGAAAAGAAAACAATGTGTGAAATCTAATACGACTTTACCACGCCCGGTGCCAAAGAAATGTGTGGAAGATTTCTTAAAGACTATTATTATTATTGTTCTTATTATTTCCGAAACTAAACGAGGGGTTGATTTAAAGAGATCGTGATGTAAATCGTCCATTGCCAATTGAAGTAATATAAATTACATGCCCTTTTGTGCCGAATTAACATGCAGGGTCCGATGACAACTCTTACCGATATTAATATTACTGTGGGAATAATTCCAGCATAAATAACATATTCCTCAAATACTCATTAAGAATAAAATAAAGACTTAATATCAACGTTAATTTTGTGAGGCAGATAGTTACTTATTCAGTATCAGTGGTCGCAGTTCAAGCCCACGTTTTGGAGTAGCCAACAAGTTTATTCCATTTTATTTTCGTTTGATGGCTTTAGTAGGCCTTGTGTGGTTGCATCTTTCATATCCGTATGTAATTCTTAATTTGTTAAAATTGGATTATTCGTATTATTATTTACATATCTGCATATTAGTAGGGCATACTTGACTTGGTAATGCAACTACTCTAGAAGGAGGACAACTCTGAATCAAAAACCAACAGTTGCTGAAGTCCATTGGGCAACGCTGATCCAACCTCGTTCTGGTAACTCCTGCGATGATATTAGTGTCAAGCTGTATCGGCCCTTGCCTTTTCTTTAGACAATATTGGCGTTGTGGTTAGGGAAGAACTGATATATAGGCCCCTATCAGACTTTCATACAACGTTGCCCAAGTCTCTGCTGTGTTTCAGGTACAACCATAATCTCGCTGGACTGACGGGTAATAAAAGAATATATCAATATATTACTAAAATTCTCATGATTTTTGTATGTATGAATGCAACAATTAGAATGATATATTTCAATGCTCTTCGAGAATAAAACAATTTCCAGTTCAATTTGCAATTCAGTGATAATTTTATTTGTCAGCATTCACTGATCGAAATTCTTGATAAAACGGAGATTGGTATCAAATCCTTCATCCTTTTCAAAACCGAAATATTAATATCATCATGGACTGCTATTAGAGTAGGGACCCAATGGATTCACGGATCGTTTAGTACAATTATAAAACTCTCATGATATTTGTACTTATGGAGCCTATCAAAAACGGTACATAAAAACGAGTATTTTATTAGAACAATACACTTAAAATACTCTATCTTAGAGAAGAAAGCAAGTCACATTCCAATTTGAAACGAAACAACAATTCTGTTGGGTCTGCATTCGTTCAGAACACAATTTTTAAAATATCCGATTAGATATTTTGAGTTTACGCCGCGCATGTGTGCATGTTAGATGTGTGCGCTTGTGTGTGAGTGTATCACTATGCATGTGTATCGATGTGTGTCAATATGTGAGTGTGTCTCTGCAAGCTTGCTTTTGTCTGTGCAACTACTACTTGTATGTGTGCATCTCTATGTATGCGTATGTGTGTGTGTGTGTGTGTGTGTTTACATGGTGTAAGCATTCGGAGGTTTGCATGTGTGCATCTATACATTTGTGTGTGTGTGTGTGTGTATCCGCATGTTTGTATGTTCGAATTTTTATATGTATCTGTGTATGTAAATGTACGTTTGTATGATGTATGTGCGCACGTCTGTGTGTGTGTGTGTCTGTGTGTTCGTGTGTAGGCGTGTGTGTGTACGTTTATCCATTATATAGAAAGAGGGATAGACAGATAGATAAAGAGAGAGAGAGAGAGAGAGAGAGAGAGAGAGAGAGAGAGAGAGAGAGAGTTGAGTCATAAATAATTTTCGTTTTTTAGAAACATGTTATAACTATGCATTTCAAAGTTCCAAAGTTTTAAACGCAACTGGAAGTTACCTGATTAAAGAGAACTATCATCAATCATTCTTATTTCAATAGTTAAAGAGTGCACATCATAATGGAAGAATTCAAAGTGAATATTCCACATGTAATGTAATGTAAGGTAATTAAACCGTAATTACATTTAAACTGCATGCTTATGCTAAATTATTTGAAATAGAACTGTTTTTTGACATTGAAACTGTATTTACACTAAACTGAATTGTTTAACATAGAACTGTTTTGATAATTAACTGTGTGTAAACAAAAACTGTACTTATACTAAACGAAATTACCTGATTTAGAACTGCTTGACTAAACTGAATAGCTCGAAATAGAAATATTTTTCACAATTAAACTGTACTAACATTCAAACTGCGTACTTATGCTAAACTGAATTGTTTGAAATTGAACGGTATTTGACATTGAAACTGTACTTACACTAAACTGAATTGTTATATATAACTGCAATAATAGTTTGAAATGGAAATGTTTTTGACAATTAAACTGTGTACTCATGCTAAACTGAGTTATTTGAAATAGGACTGATTATTTACATAAAAATGGAATTGGCGTTAAATAACCTACAAAGGTTGATATGCCATAAAACCCAGCAAATCAACCAGCAATCATTTCAATTGCTAAATACTATCCAAAATTCTACCCTCTTCATTTGTTCTGTCCTTTATGAAATATCCTGCATGTTATACTGTTATATTATTGCGGAATGATTTTTTTTGATATTATCATTTTTCGTTGGTTATATCTTATCATTCGGTTTGGTTAGGCTTTGAACTGTTCGGCTCTTTGTGCAGGTGTTCACGCTCGCGCGCGGAGGATATGACAATCACAAATGTCATAATAAAAACCCCAGATAAGAAATGAGACTGGGGTGTGAATGATGTCATGACCGGAAGCGATCAGCTGGGAATTTTGGTGATTTTTGAAAAAGACGTTTGTTGAGATTTGACTCTGGGCGAGGCGAGTTGATATTTTGACTTTGGGCCGGGCAGTCAGCTGGGGGTTGACTGAAGAGCGATTAAGGAACAGTCATCATAGTTAAAATTGTGTCTCTCTCTCCTTGTGTAGAAAAACTAAAAGTCAAAAAAGTTAATAAACGTTTCGTACCTGAACTAAAGAAAGTCGTCAGTGTTTCGGGATTTCTCTGAATCTGAATATTTTGAATATAGTTATTTTGGCCGTATGTTACAATACTTTTTTTCCGTCAGAGTTTATGATTTCTTTTAGGATAATGAGAAATTATGTACAGCGCTACTCATAAGTATTTGAATAAATAGACAGTTTGCGTCTGATACAATTAGTTTTAAGAGTTCAAAACAAGAACATTGTACAGGAAGAAAAATCCACTGCAATCGGCTTAAAAAATGCTGAAATGGATTATTTGATGCCTAAGTCATTTCTTTTTTCAAGTATTTATATGGTTTCAAGTAACTATTGCTAATTAATAAAAACAATTTGTAACTATTGTATATCTTCAGTTTACTATTCCTCTCCAATACTAATAATCTACTGGCCTTTATATGGGTTTTAGTAAGCATACTAGAGGACGATGTAGGGTTCCTCCTTCATCCACTGCAACAGTACAGAGTTATGAGTAGAATGGAGGAATGGTGCTTGGGGTCATGAAAAATACCCGGTGCTATTTGCTAAGTGTCATACTCACCTCTTCTGTCGAGAAAATTGTTCCTCGAAGTCTTGTCTTTGTTTTTTTCTTTTCGCGACAACATCCCAGGCTTGTTCACTTTGATCTGCATCTTCAAGTCACAATGCTTATGCAGAAAAGCGCACAGAGCCGAGAGGTTGTGTCATGCACCAATCTAATTTTCTTAATGGAATTAGAAAATTATCCAGGATTTCTAGTACACATGTGCATTGATTGTTGAGGTAATGATTGCCATCTCATCTAAATCTTTAAATGACACGCATCCCCATAAAATGAATGACAAGGAAAATTTACTTGCTTTCTTCAGGCAGACATCTCTATAGTTTTCTAACATCACCACCTTGGCGAATGAAAATTCTTGATTCATAACTGAATATCATTTTCATTCAATTTTGTTCACATGTCGTTTTCTTCTATTTGTGTGTTCGTGCAGATTTTTGTTTGGCTTCTCTGAATGTAACTGTAAACCGATTTGCATATCTTTCTGCTGGCATTTATTTTGGGATGTAAATTACAAGATCATTCCATAATTGTTTCTTCTACAT
The DNA here is from genome assembly GCA_963585895.1 of Sepioteuthis lessoniana. Classification (NCBI taxonomy): domain Eukaryota; kingdom Metazoa; phylum Mollusca; class Cephalopoda; order Myopsida; family Loliginidae; genus Sepioteuthis; species Sepioteuthis lessoniana. Next base: position 54,087,156 of record OY757915.1, read on the forward strand.
TGAATTATTCCATAATATTTTCTTTTACATGGTCTGGAAAAATAATTATATCATTTGTTTAAATGATTTAATCAAGTTTGTTTAAGGAATATTTTATGAAACAAGAATGTTTTGTTGTTCATCTTTTATTAGTTTATTTCCTTCAGAATAAAAAAAACCCAAGGTGAACATCTTCTAAGTGAGCTACTTCCATAATTTTTTGTAGGTTCAGTCTCGGACTAGAGTAAACAAGTGTTTTAGTGTGGATTTTCGCTTTGTTAACTCTTTGTTAATTCCCTTTTGTCATATTCTTACTATTTATTTGCCATTTTGTAACGCATTGACTATAGTGACCTTGTTTAGAGTGATATATTGATGCTAAAAGATAATCTTATTAAGAATTGATCAAGGAGATTAAAAAGACGAACTTCTATTGCTATTTGGAAGAGTTGCCCAGCTAGAAACTTGATTTGAACCCTCCTATTCGTAGGTTTTGTTTGGTTTATTTGTTTAACAGTATAGCAATTCCTTGTTTTTTATGCCGAAATTTAATACAAATAATTTGTATATAGTTATATCGTTTTAAGTATTCCCGTATAATACTAATAATTTATATATAATTATATGGTTTCAAGTAATTAATCTTATCTAATAATTATAATAACAATTTGTTTGAACACAGTAGTATAGTATCAAAGATTCCTATTTAATGTAAATCCTTTTCACAGTTAAATGGGATCATTTATTCTTACCTATTAATTCATTCATACCCAATTATATTATTTATAGTAATTATTCCTATTTAATAATAACAATGATAATTTGTTTGCATACAGTTATATTCCTATTTAATACAAATAATTTGCATACGGCTATATGGCTTCAAGTACTTCTTCCTGATACAAATGATTTATTCACAGTCATATGGTTTCAAGGATTTAGTAATACTTATATTTGAATCACCCCTTTTATATGGTAGTTGAAACGTTAATATTTTAAGAACTAATCAATTAATGTAGCTCAAATCATTTTAAACTTTATTTCCCAAGAATCTTTGATTTCACTCATAGATTGAACTCCAATGAGTACTACCACTCCGAGTCAGAGTTGGCCTGAGAGTAATAGCAATACACACTTCAAGTACACTGACTATATTTCCTGCAGGGCGATAACCTCTACTGCAAAAAGGGATGGCCTGGGTGGGCATGACACAGTCCAATGTTAGACAATATACCTCTAATATCGATAATTGTCAAACAGATTTATTTGACACATTGATGAGACCCTAATAGGCGCTACCGCTCCGGTTCGGAGTGGACCCGGGAGTAATGGCAACGAAGAGGTGATTCCAAACTCCTTAGAACTCCAGAACTAGAACCTCATCACCTGATGTAATTTATGGTTATACCCGGGATACCCCTTTTTGTTGCGGGAGTCTTACCCACCTGCAGGGAATACTTTTGCCATATTCTAAGCGCTGCTGATAGGACATTCATGTCCACAAATTGCTACAGAAACTGCAAAACCATCACAAATATAACTGAATTATTATTAGTAGTAGCATAAATTAAGCAACGGTTAACTATACCTCTTACGTCTGTTTATTTACGTTTTACGCAGGAAAAGTAATCATTTATTTTTTAAAGCCATTATTTCTAATAATTAGGATTTTTTAATTGATAATTTGGAGGGAAGATTACTTTCTGTTTTGTTTTTCTATTTTAACTTGATTTTCGGTTTTTCTCTTGAGAGTTTGGAAACATTTGAGGAAAAACATGATAATTTGAAGGTCCCGCTAAAAACATGGTTTTGGGTCTGAGCTCTTCGAAGAAGAAACATTAACACGAAAATTCTGAAACAAATAACTTTATTGCTAACTGTAAGTTCATCGTCCTTTTGAGTTTCCGTTTGTTTTCGTTTTTAAAAAAGGAGTTTAATTCAAGTCCACTTAGTCTTATCTTTTACTGCAATGTTTCTTTGGGATTTTTCAGGGACATTTAAAACTTAAATTTCTTTCCCTATAGTCACAAGAACCCACGTTGGCAATTGTTGTTTTCCAGAACATGGGTCACATTATTTAGAAAAGAAAATTCGGGCAAGTTCTAATGCGCCCAGGCAAAGGTAAACAAAAAGTACGTAACTGAACAATATGCGGAGCTAACTACTGTGAAACTTGGAGCCAAAAAGAATATAATGCTAATACAATATATAATGGTGTTGGCTAAAATGTAATATCTGTGAGTAATGATGGATAAGCAGTTTAAGTGAGAGAAGAAAAGCAAAATTGGTTAAAAACCAACTTATTAATCTCAATATTTACAGTACACTCTGAAGATCGTAAAATGGTGACAACCATTTATCGTCGTACACAGAGAAATCGCCCGACACACACACACACACACACACACACACACACACACACACACACACACACACACACACACACACACACACAACAAAGCGAAAATAAATAAACAAAATAAAATAAATAAATAAACGAAAACAAAGCACCCCCACAAACCCCCGAATATCTCAAGTGCTCTAAATAAGAGGTTCTGAATGCTGAATTTCTTTCAAGTTTTTGACACTGTTTTAGGGCGTTCCATTTGATATGTGATACATTATTAAGAATTACGAATACTGGTGAGAAATGCAGCCAACACACATGAATATTTAGATAAGAAAAACACTCAACAGGACCCATTAAAATGATATCTAATATAGACAAATAATTTCATTTATAGATGACAAGAAAATGACGCTTGTTTTTCAATTCCAAAAATTAAATAAAAGCAAACCAGACGAGTAGTGTTCAAAAAGTAGTGAGACTGAAGCTGTATCTGGCAGGATAGAAATAAACAATTAATGAAAAGTCAATTTTCATTTTAAATTCCCTTTAAGAAATTCAATATTCTTATTCAGCGTTTATTAGTCCATAATCTGTGCAATTGAATTTCTTTTTACATCCTCGTATTTCAGAAGAATTTTCAGTTTAGGAAACAAGAAAAAGCCACAGGTACCTCAGTCTAGTTAGTATGGCGGGGGTGCTACACTAACACATTACTGTTTTCCCAAAAACTGCAATTCAAAAAGTATTTCGACTAGTGATAAAAAAAACCTCACGAGAATTGTTACTGACTCAAGATATCATTCATTTATAATATAAATTGCTCAGTTGTCCACTCGTCTGCATTTAAATTTGAAAATAAATAAAGATTTAGTTTCTATACTTTTTGATCCCCCCTAGTATATTAAGCCTTTTTTTTTTATAAAACGTGTGGGCCAGTAGACGCACCTCAATGTTGGTTGGCATTTAAAAAGGAATAGATGAACGGATTTAAACTACGAATGTCAGCTGAAGGGTTTTTGCTTACCATTCTTAGCCCAACCAACTATCAGGTCATTTTTAAAGTTTCAAATATACCTAGACCTTGTTTACATTTACAGGGATGTTCACAGTTTTATTTAACGGTAACCGCTGCTAACTCTTGATCTTCGGTGATATTTTTTGCAAGAAAAATGTACATCTTATAATCCAATTATACGGCAATCACCCGAATACTTAGTTTCCATCGTCTTCTTTGAATTACTCTCCTGGAGCAATGAGCAAAAACCCCCAAAGATTTTATAAAGGTTACTGCTCATAAAGAGTAGCGGCAAATATCTATACTACATTAAGAAACAGAACAGTCAAGACAAAAATGTCTGTACTTCACTAAGTAACAGAGCAGTAATTAACAGCTTAATATTACTGACTGTCCTATTACTTCTGCCCCGTCCTTTTAATTCGATTCATGCGTTGTTTAAATTTCCAGAATTTTCCGGTGGCAGCTCGAATATTTAAAAAATATCCGTCACTTAAGGGTAAAACAAAGATAAATGGAAGCAACAATTTAAGAACGAGCCACTTGGCGTGGTGTAGTGGTTAGTGAGCTAGGCTAACGGATCATTGGGAGTGAGCTCGATTCTCATTGGGTATCCCATACTTCTGGCTTTAGTCCTCCTTTTTCTCTTAATGTTTTCGATATTTCTTTTACGTCATTCTAAAGTATACTTCACAATAAAACCGAGGTAGGCTGGTTGGTGGGTTGGTTGGTTTTACGGCATGTAAAATCTTGGTGGTTTATTTAATGTCAAACCGAGTCATTAGCTAGAAACGCCAAATTCAGTTTAATATTGCTTAGAAAATTGTTTTCCCGCCAAAATCCTCAACGAATCTTAACCTATATTTTGTATCGTTAAAAACTGATTTTTTTCATGTGAGACCAAAGAAAGAGTTTTGTCGGTAGGGTTCAGAATAGACCAACTGCATTCGCTGCAGAAGGGTAACACCCTCTCAAAAAACTATATCCAGTAGTGTAATCACCATTTTGTGGCCCTCACTCCCTGGTCCACTCTGTTAAGGTCTCATGTATGGGTCACATCGATTTATTTGAAAATGATTAGTGTTATATAAGAATACTTACCATGTAACTGTGTGCAAATTATTTGTCTTTATAATAGTTCCTTGAAGTGATAATTTTTTTTTTTTAATTATTTGTGACTTGAAATCATATATTTGCTTGAAAAAAAGACTAATTTCAGCATTAAACGAACTAATAGAGGCTGACATGCCAAAACCAACCGACCAACCAACCAAAATCAAATAATAATATTATATATATTTTCAATTGATTTCCTATGAAATCCAGACTAAAAGATGTTCTAAAATCTAACTGATATTGTGCAAACAACATCGACTCAATATCCCACGGAAAATATAATTGATTTCAGATCAAAAGCCTTCTAAAAATTCAAAACAAGCAAAGGTGATTTCTGAACGTCTGTTTTTCGCTTTAAATTCCCCTCATTCAAGAATACGGCTGAAGTTTAGGTAAAGAAGACATTTTCAATGCGTATTTATGATGCTTCTTGGATTTTTAACGGTGATGAAGTCAGGTGAAATTCCTACTCATTTCCCATATTCATACTGGTTTTAAAATATCCTAAAATTTCTTAACTTGTACGAAAGTCGTCAGCCATACACAGGTTTATCTCTTTACTTTTGAGTCAACCAGTATTTGAGTCACCCCAGAAAGCGGCAAAATTATGGATGAATAATATTTACAGCATGTCAATTCGTTTAAGGTTATTAAATGTTAAGGAATCGCGTTCATTGTATATTTATACTTATATTTTTGTTTTGTTGTTTCTTAAGAGTTTTTTTTTTTGCACACAGTCTTATCGAATATGAATCATCTTTAAACATCTATTTAACCCATGGATGTGACTCTTACAGGTAACGGGCCAGAGTGGACCGAGTAATGACAATGAAGGGATACTCCACATTACCCAGAGTTCCAGAACTGGAGCCTCGCCATCAGATAAAATCTAGAGTCATACCAAAGACACTCTCTTTTTAAGGGAGTCTTAGTCCTCGGCAGAGATATAGTCGATGTCAGCCTCACTGACAAGTTAGCCAAAATTCATGTGTGCACAGCCAATATCTTAAAGACCTTCATACTTAACTATAAAAACCATTAGATTCCATCAAGAATTGTATACATACTGTTTTCTTGACAAACACTCAATGACAAAGAAAGCTACTTTTTGAATGAGACACTCTTTGACTAATTATTTTCATATTTTGACTGACTCATCATTTTCATATTTAAAACCCAGCTCTAGTTTTGTTCATAATACCCACTCTAGAAGTATAATAAAATTTAAGTATATTGACTTCCCGTCATTTTTGCTGTCGACCAATTTCAGTTTGAAATTTACTTTCTTTATCAGTAAGACAGTCTATAAATCTATGTTTATCAAAACGACAAACTTCCTCACGATATTGACTAAAAAATGTGTCCTTTTCATTTGCTTACAGGACCTTAAAATAAAAAAAAAATTGAAAATAAAAAAAAAAATTGAAAATAAAAAAAAAGGAAAAAAGTTGCCTTTTGTTTTTATGTTAACAGGGAATAAGTAGTTTATATCGTCAGTTGTTTCTTCAAATCTATCCTACCTTTCCCGATACAAACTGAAGTTACAGAAAATTAGGGACAGTTACCAAATAACTCGATTCTCCCCCCTTCGCCTAAATAACGGTGACAATACAATGTGGCATGGAATTTACGAGATGTGAGATTCTTTGCGTGAGTATATTTATGCAGACCTGTTTTAAGGCAGTTCATAACTGAGTTGTGTTTGTTGGATGTGGCTGCAGGGAATTCAGTGGAGTCTGCAATATGTTCCAGCATAGTGTGGTTGCATTATCTTACTTGAAGGAACCATCACCCCTCTGGAAACACGGTGAGCATGATAAATGTGCAAATGATCTGTTACAAAATATGTGTATATTATGCAAGATAGATACCATATTAATACGATGCTTAGGTTAGTTTGGCACAAGGCCAAAAATATAAGGTACCTAGTGGAAATCATTTCACCAGTGTGAGTCGAACTCATTATTACAGAGATAAACAAGTTCGCCCTAATTAATCATTAGTCCATGTCGAACAACCCAATGAAGTGACATTGTCCCCAAACTTAAATTCGATGAATTCTTCCATACAAGGTGGTGAAAACGCTGAAACAACAATATACACAATAAACTCTTTCTGATAAAGCCAACTTTAGGAGAGTGGAAACTACATTTCAAAAATACAGATTAGAGTAAGTCACTATATCCAGATTATGCACTGGTCATACAAGTCTTACACACTGGTCACAGCAGCCTTACACACTGGCCACACAAACCTTACACCAAGGAGGGACACGCAAATGTATAACGTATCAAACACACGACATAGTAAAATACTTTCTCTTAAAATGAGAAACTTTCGTTCTCATGAAACAACGCTTTTTCAACGCAAATGATGCGAAAGTTCTTTTTAAAAATGTCAGCATAGAAGAAATTTTGTCTTTCTTATGTAAAATGAAATTATACCAAAGATAATGAACATAAACATCATCAATACAAGCTCATCTCTGAACATGATCCCTGAACCCCTTATTAGAAAACAGTAACACTTATGTTAACATATCGCCAAAAGAAAAATCTTTACAGAATGTAAATATAAACATACAAAATATGCGATCCCATAGCCTCTCGGCACAAAATAATCCCAAATAATTGATATTCTGTTAAAATCAGATTTACTCCGGTTTTAAAATACTGAACAACATCCCATCAATTCAAATGGAAAAATCAGTTTGAAAGATGCTCTGTTGAACAATCTGCTCCCTCAATGTCACGTCGGCTTAGAAAACACCGAGTGCATCCCCTGCTGTGAGGTAAGACGTCCCCTTCAAAAGAGCTGTTCTGAGTATGACACTAAATTGCATCTAGAGGTGAGAATCCAGTTCTGGAGCTCTGAGGAGTCTGGAGTCATCCCATTACTCTCAGGTTCATTCTGATCGGAGTGGCAATACCTTGTTAAATGTAAATATAAACATACAAAATATTCGATCCCATAGCCTCTCGGCACAAAATAATCCCAAACTAATTGATATTCCGTTAAAATCAGATTTACTCCGGTTTTAAAATACTGAACAACATCCCATCAATTCAAATGGAAAAATCTGCTCCCTCAATGTCACGTCGGCTTATCTATGAGTCAAATAGATCTGCTTGAAAATTATTCGTATTAGATAGGAATACTTGATGCCATGTATCTGCTTGCAAATTAATAGTTATTTGAAGTTATAATTGTTTACTAAGGTTTATTATTTTTAGTTACTTTAAACGATATAATTGCTGCCAAATTATTGGTGTTAAATTATCTTGCTTGAACAAACCATCTTCCCTAGGAAACACGGTGAACTTGATAAATGTGCAAATGATCTGCGACAAGATTATTATTATTATACAAGACATACACCATTATGATTTACTACGCTTACCTTAGTTTGGAACCATATGACGGTGTAAACAAATGACTATCATTAAATAGAGTGTTACTTGAAACCATATAACTGTATAGAAAATATAAATTGATATACAACTGTGTGCAAACAAATGATTATTGACAAATAAGAACATGTGCAATTAAAAAAAGGCTATAAAACATTAGAAATATAGTTAGGATGATTATGAAACATTTATAAATGAATCAAATAGGTCCATTGCGAAGCCACACACCGATGAAGATGTTCATACACCGGCAAACAGAGCTGGAAGTGTTCAACTGATACTTCCTTCATTTGGTTCATCACATGTTCTTGACAGTTCTTAAATATTGAATATGAAGAAGGGTTTTGATATTTTTGGAACAGGAAATAGACATGAAGACTCATATCAGAAGAGTAGGTGGGGGTCTGGTACAACAGGAATATTCTTTTTATCCAACAACTCCTTTATTGAGGTTGAACACAATGTTATCTCAATATTCTCCTGTTCAATCTTCATGATAAGCTAAAGCAAAAACATTTGTATTAATCCAAGATTACTCGGCTGGACATGAATTCTGAGAGGCTGTGACAGAATCGTCTGTAGTTCATCCAGTCTTTTTTGCTAGTCGATGTCTCTCCCTACCTCAGTGTATTTGTTTTTAAAAGATCTATTAGCTGCCGGGTTTGGTCGAAACCGTAAAAGCCGTGGGTCAGCTCCAAAAAGAAAAAAAGAAAGAAAAACGAACTTGAGAATACAGTTTATATATTTACTCTTGGAGTTTATTTTGGTGTGGCGTGTGCCACTTCACTTTCTGACTTAAGTGAGTTGACCCCAACTCTTCTCGTAACTAACCACAGTTAACTGTGGGTGAATCCAATCATCACGGCCATGCATCGCCACTTATCGGTCAAACTCCTGACCGTAGCTTAATGATGAAAAAATATCTACGTTAATACCGTTGTGACCATTCACCTACTTTTGTCCTCGAGATTTGGTTGTGTCACACTTAAGAGTGGGTGGCCGGTACAGATTAACGAAGCTAAGTGAAACCTAATCCCATGTCCACGCACCGATGTGTATACGACACAAATTAGCTAGCAAATCGGTTTCCGAAATTCATTTTTGACACACCAGCTCTCTATGTGACGCAACACCTGTCTCAGCGATATAAATGGCTAGATTCCTTCCATAGGTAATTTGTTTTTAATTATGAAGGATTATTTAGAGCACACCATGCCATACTTTCGGGATGAGCTGATAACAAGAGAATAGGAGATCGGAGTGCCACAGATGCTCTCGAACAAAACTTCTCAAGTTTTGAAGTGAGAGTTTTCCCTATTTATAGAGGTGTTTCCTTACCAAAGCTAAAGAACTCAATTTGCCCACAGTTGGTGCTGAAGAAGAAAATGATTCATACAACCAACTTCGTCGAGGATTTGAATTCAGCTCGTCGAGTTAATCTTCTACGACGATACATATTGAATTACTCTGAGAAAACCAACGCCATTACTATCTGAATATATGAAGTTTTAAATCAATAAAACGTTCTTGTAAGTCATTTTGTCTGTTTGATTTATTCAATTTATATATATATATATATATATATATGTGTGTGTGTGTGTGTGTGTGTGTGTGTGTGTGTGTGTGTGTGTGTGTCCCATCACTCGTTATGAGTAGAATGCGACACAAGGTAAATTTTTCAGCGGAGTTAAGTTGGTTTGAATTCAAAGTTTTCCTTCTATTGAATGGTTGTCAAACCAAAGCTGAAGAACCAGTCTACCCTACTATTTATTCATGATTGGGTGAAGAATAGACGGATTCCTGTCTTCCTCAAGGGCATATCTATCTATCTATCTATCTATCTATCTATCTATCTATCTATCTATGTTGATGTTTATTTTTTTTAGTTCATATCTACCAATTATAAACATTCCATAACATACGTATCCGGCTTTCTTCTTTCTATCTCTCAGACTGTTCAATACAACTATTTGCTTATCTAAGTATATATAAATGATGAAGCCGAATTATTTTAAACAATTTACGTATTTTTTTATTATTTTATTTTTGTTACATGAAACCATATAAGTATGTATAAACTATTAGTATTAGGAATAGTTACTTGAAGCTATAATTGTTTACAAAGGATTATTGTCATTAGTGACTTGAAACGATATAATTGCTTGAAAAATGTTTGACTTTATTATTTTATCCCCCTACAAAAGTTGATATACCAACCAACCAACAAAAAGTCTTGATATAACTTAAATAATTATGAAATGCAGACTAGAAGCCTTCATTTTTTTCCTAAATAGAAGCAGTAATATCATCATGAATCGGTGTTATGATAAGAGTCCAACGAGTTCACGAGTCGTCTAATGTGACCAAAAAATTTCTTTTGTTTTAGCTAATAACTACATGTCTCTTTGCAGGGGGCACCTCGAGTGGTGTAATAGTTAGCAAGCTTAGACTAGTAAACCTTCTCAAGTGAGTTCGAGTTTCATTGGGTGCTCCATTCATATAGCCTTTTGCCATATCTAAGCAAAAGTAAATTACTACATATCTCTCTATGGACTTATTTATCAACCATTGTAATTTTCAACTCAATGATAAGCAAACTTGCTTTCGATACTAGAGAATTACCATATATACTCGTGTATAGGTCGCAATTACATAATCTAAATTTTATACAAAAATGGGTGTCGATTGATAATTTTGTAAATTTGAAATTCCAATAGAAAGGGAAAGATAAGGAATAAGATTCGACTTCAAAAATCAATTCCATCAATTTAAATAATTTTGGTGACCCTAAACCAACAATCGACCTAAACACGAGATCTACTTAGACACGAAATCGACTTACGCTCTATATTTTTTTTACTCAGAATCTGTTGATATCATTCAAAAATGACAGACTAGGTTCTTCAGCCTTGGTTAGGCAACTAGTCTAGGAGAAGGAAAACTCTGAATTCAAACCTGTTAAACTCCGCTTAAAAACTGACTTTGTGTCATATCCTGCCCGACCGGAGGGGTTGGTAAATAGTATCATTCAAAAATGACATTAAAAAAACAATGGAGTCATCACTTTGACTAAAATTTACTTCGAAAAGATACAGCATGCCTTTGTAAATCGATACATATTCATTGGAGAATCAATAAGCCTCTAAGAAAAAAAGACAAAGATTATTTTTAACATAATCTCCTTGTTATTGCACTTAACTCAATCCTTCTCCATCAATCACATATACAAAGTTCATACATTAAGTTAAGATCAAATTTTAGCTAATAAATATCAGTCTACGGACCTAGTGATCCCCATTATCTATTAGTCTATCTACTTAAAATACAGAGTTATGCAAGTGTAGTACCTTCTATACTCATCTAACCCCTAGCTCCGTATGAAATTTTCTTGTTTCTAAAATTGAAAATTCATCTTGAGAGTATTAAAAGAAATACTCAGCCACTGTGAAAGAGGAGTTGTAGAAATACAAATAACATGGTAATTCATTTTTCAACAACTTTGGGTGATTCCAAATTTCTTCTGGAAAAATTTCTTCATTGACATTGCCCCCGTGTACTCTCATATGATTTTCCCAACCTACTGTAGACTCATATTCTTTGTTGCTGAGAGAATACAAATTACCTCTAGATTGTCGCATAAGGATTTGTGTAAAACGTGTCAGTAGGAGTTGACATGAGATCTCAAATGACTAGAAAGTCCGGCTGTGGATGAACAGACCTTACTTCAGATATTACAAACATGTTCAGGAAGAAAAGTGTCAGGGATCGAGATCAAGTCCTGCTTGCAAAGTTCTCGTTTCAGAGTTGAGTGCTCGATTCACGGTACTTCAAACGCTTTTCAGCTACCGCAGGTCACTTTTTACTCAGTTGATTGATTTAACGTTATCTGCCTCCAATCTCCAAGATCTATACTAAACACCCTGAAGTTTGATATATATATATATATATATATATATATATATATATATATATATATATATATATATATATATATGTGTGTGTGTGTGTGTGTGTGTGTGCGCGTGTGTGTGTGTGTGAGAGAGAGTGAGTCTATCTTTTTATACGAAGTACACTACCAGTCAAAAGTATTTGCCCCCCCCAAAAATTTATTTCTCATCCCAAAAGTGTTATTTTTAATGAAACAAGTAAAGCACCACAATGTTTTTTATTTATCATGCTAAATACAAGTCTTACTGGGCCACGTTGAATACAAATTAACCCCCATTACCACCAAAAAAAAAAAAAAAAACACACCAAAACATTTGATTCATCAAAATGAATCACTGCTTCAAAGATTCTCGGCTTTCTTTTCACCAAAGAGTGGCTGTAGACTGAAAATAGTCCTGCCCAGCTTTCCTGAAAGAGTTGCCAGAAGTGAGCTAAACTTGTGAATTGCTCAGCTCTGAGTTTTCGGTTAATTTCATCTCACACAGGTTCAGTGTGATCTAAGTCCACTGATTGCGCCAGCCAAGACATCAATTGAAGGATGTGCTGTTCCTCTTTGCCTTTAATGTACTTCTGGCAGAGTTTACAAGTGTGGTCCAATGCTAGTCACTGCACTTGATTGTGGCCTTAGTTCCGTGATTACCGCATGCGTTTCTATCTATTTGACTTATCAACTCCCTCTGTGCCCACGTTATGTTGGAAAGATTCACAATCTATCCAGAACTTCTTCTAACAGTCGGGGTTGCTCCTTGAAACAAGTTGCCTGGGTATTGGCCCCTCAAAGATAAGAAAAACCAAACAGCTGTTTTTTGAAACATAATGGTGAAACAATATATATATATATATATATGTATATATGGAAAATGCATCGCCTTTGTTGTACTTGAGTGATAGTCAAATGAGGTATCTGGCTGGTGTAGCCTTTTATTGTGCTCAATTTTTCGGAGAGTGAGGCTTTTGCTGGAGAAATTTTGTTTCTTATCCTCCTGTCTTCGGTATGGACATCGGTTATCTTCTCTTTTTTAATTGAGGATTCACCTGGGAACAAAGATTCCTGATTAGCTAATCAATCACAAATCACTTCATATTCTTCTACTACTTTTTGACTAGTCAGTCAATCTAATATGCCAATCAATGTCAATGGGAAGAGTATTCCTTCAACGTATCAGATTTTAATTGGTCATCCAATCAAACCACAAAAAATGGTTTAGTTGATTAAGGGTCCTAGCTCACGCTTTTTTTTTGCATTATCCTAAACAAAAATCAAAGATTTGATTAATTTATCCAAAGATTTGACCAGGTAGCAACAACAACAGTGGACAAGAGTTAGTTCGAAATGTCATGATTTAAAATGGATCAATGCACCAACGAAATCTCAAGTCTACTTTCTTTTTGTTTTGACAATTTGAAAGTTCGGTTAGTACGAGTCTCTCACTGATCTTTTAAATTGATAACTCTCCGTAAGTTTTTAGCTTCAGTAAATACCTCATATTGTCATACTAGTACGCTTTGTGTAATTATCTTGCTGTTGTACATATCCTTGACTCACAAGCCGTGTTCCAGATGCAATCGCATGATGCTACAGTATGCAGTGATAGCCGGTCTGATTCAATTTACCCTTCACCTAATGCAAATCCCCGACTTTGCATTTGGCAACTGCTCCCACACCATAACAAAGTCTCCTCCATGCTTTACTGTTGGGTAGGTGATATACGGGAGTTGCAGCTCTTTCATCAACTCTTTACCGCGAAAGACACTCCTATTTAAACCAAAGATTTTGAACTTTGATTTGTTAGTCCAAAAGACTTTATTCCACTGCCTTCTTGACCAGTCTTTGTGCACTTTGGCCTTCTGGAGCCTTTTGACATTGTTTTGCTTAATCAACAGTGGTTTCTTGACAGCAATTCTGCCATATAGGCCAGCTTCACAGTGCATGTTGACATTTTTTTCACAGCATTGGTTCACAGCATTGGTTTAGTTGTGCAGTGATGTTTGAAGCAGTCAGTCAAACTGGTGACTCTGATGAAATTGTCTTCTGGCCTTGTTGTTGCTTTTGGTTCACTAGCTCTACTTTTGGTCTTGATTTGTCCTGTTTCCTGATGTCTCCTAACAGTATAATCCACTGTAGTTCTGAGAATTTTTATTTTTAGCACTAAAGAAGAAAAAACGCCTCAAATCAATTTTTCAAAAGACATCTAAAGTCAAAGTTACTGAAGAAGACTTGTATTTAGTATATTAAATAACATCATTGTGATGCTTAACTTGTTTCATTAAAATAACTCTTTTAGGATGAGAAATAAACATTTTTGAGGGTTGCCAAATACTTTTGACTGGTAGAGTATGTTGAAAAAGTATCGATATTTAGTCTGTATTTAATAAGATAAGAATAAATAATGAATGAAAGGTTTTCTTCAAAGTAGTCCTCTTCCAATTTTTTACACTTTTTTCAGTAAATTTTCCATTGCTCCTCACAAAGTCCTTTTTTGCTAGGGTGAGCAATTGTACCCTTGAATTTCTTTTAATGTCCTCTGAGTCCTCAAATCCTGAGGTAAATTTTTAATTCAGGAAGTTGCACGTGTCTAGTGTGTAAGGGGGCGGGGTACTACATTTTCACAATTCGATGTTGTGGCACAACTTTGTGAGGAGCAATGGAAAATTTTCTGAAAAAAGTGTAAAAAATTGGAAGAGGACTACTTTGATGAAAACCTTTCATTCATTATTTATTCTTATCTTATTAAATACAGACTAAATATCGATACTTTTTCAACATACTCTACCAGTCAAAAGTATTTGGCAACCCTCAAAAATGTTTATTTCTCATCCTAAAAGAGTTATTTTTAATGAAACAAGTTAAGCATCACAATTTAGGCCGCTCGGATATATGTCCATCTAAATAGTGGTACAAATACCGACCAGTCCGGTTTTTAGAGTTGATAAAATTCATCTTTACATATATTTATATGATCTTTGTTTCTTTTGCAGACCAATTAAAAAAAATAAAATAAAAAACAACAAAGAAAACAAACGATGTTCGACTCTTGTACAATTACGATGTTCCTATCAGTTCTTTTTTTATTTCACTGTTCCTTGGCGTTCTACTTGAAAGAAGATCGATATAAAAAGGAGATAAGCGAATTTGAAGAGGTGAGCAAAGATTTTATTCACTCAGACATGTTTTATATAACATACAGGGCGTCCACAAAAGAAATAATTTCAAAATTTCATTGAGGAAAAACAAACAAATAAGCGATTTCCTATATTGATACACACAATATACTCAATTTATAGCATCTTTCGATTATCCAAGCTCTTCAGAAAGCTTGGGGGTACTGGTGATCAACTTATTGTCTATCTTGCGTTTTAAAGAATCTTAATCATTAACTGATGATCGACCATTTCTGACCATTATATCAGTTGATCAGGTATATTTTAAAATTTACGCATAAAATTTTATGAGCATTTTCAATAACTTTGAGGCCCAGTCTAATATAATTCAGAACTGACAGAATCTCAATATTTGTATCAATCATTATCTGAAACCAAAGATGCCGTTAAATAGTGAACAAGAACCTGCATTGCACTCGTAAAGGGTCGCTCGAAAAATAATACCTCTTATTTTATTAAATTATCCTCCATCAGCAGCGACGCATGTTGGTGGTATGACTTGTAGATGCTGAGTCTTATCACTCAGAATATATTTTTATTTGCTTTGTCACTGATTGCAACTGACAAAATTAGGACTGGCATAAAAGCCGAGTGTGTCACTGAAAGACTAAACAGCAGATGTGAAGTCAGTTATGCGAAAGGTAATGCGTTTTGCCTGTGGTAACAGCGATGTCAGTGATATGCCAGATTCAATACAGATACTAACCCACGAAATGAAAATCCCCTCAATTGGTTCATCAACACAAATCGGGCCGTTGAAAGACAGACAACACTGACAACATTTTCTTTATAATGACATCTTTTCTGTTGCCGTGAAAGAATGGATCAGTCACCTCCGTTAATGCAGATCTTTATGAATGCAGCATGTTGGGTCTTATTCAACTCTGAAGAAAATTCATGACCAAAGGTTTTGCGGAAAAATAATGTTTTGAAGCTGAAAACTTGCTCTATCCCATAGCGCTAATACGCTTCTTGTATATTTTGTAATTTCTGAGGCAATAAATGGAAGGCTTTTCATTCGGCGAGCCTTTCGTAATGTAGTTAGTGATATAGTCGATTCATAATCTTTAAATGTGTAAATGAAATTAGAATCCGAGAAAATGTCAGCAAAAAAAGAAAACGAAAATTTTCCTTCACTCTTATGTTTTTATCCAATCATCAATGTACAGTTTAATTTAAATAACGCCCTATGGATTTTAAATAGATATTTGTTCATTACAGCCACGTTCTCATGTCACTTATTATCTTTAAAATAGGTGGAGACCATCACAGACCCCGTGAAAGTGAAATTATTAATGGCTCAGCCAGCGAAGGAGGAGGTCAAGTTCACCCCGGTCCTAATTCCAGACAAGTTTTCCAAGTATGACAGTATCGACCATGATGGACACATCAGCCTCAAAGAACTGATTAAAACTACTGGGGCAGAGCGGAATGCAAAAAGTGCATTTCAAGCTGCTGATGAAGATGGTAAGCCGTTTATATGAGGTTCTAAAACCGAGGTATGAGTACTTCAGTGTGTACGTTTGAGAAATTACAGGGTTATGTAAGATTTGTAAAAACATAACCAACTAAATTTGTTTCATATATCTTGTAAAACTTATCAAATTTTGTAAGGTAAAAATAAATATATATAATAGATGCACATATTTTTAACTGTTACATATGTATAATTTTGGTTAGAAAGTTTATTTATAGATAATATCTCAGATTTGAAAAGACTCCCAACCACACCAAGAATTTCTTTTTACATTTTTTTGGCTAAGATTGTGGATCGGAAATGACTACCCTCAAACAATCTATTTTTCCAATTCAGTTCAGTGGAACCGATGTATATCCTTTCATTGTTATTATAAACATCTTCTTTTCAGATGGTAGTCTTATACGTACCATTATTAATCAATTAACCTTCTCCTTATCTATCCCTGCAGTTGAATTTGGAATATATCCGGTGTATATATATATATATATATATATATATATATATATATATATATAAGTCTCTGTGTGTGCGCGCACGAGCGTTCGTGCGCGCTTAATATAATAATGGCTGATTAACACGGTTTCAATGCTTACAATATATATATATATATATATATATATATATATATATATATATATATATATATATATATATAAATGACTCATAATTTTAATAAAATCTAATATCATCTGTTTTGACTGTATAATATTCCATTAGAAATTATAAAGTCCTGTTGTATTTGGTTTAGAAGAAAATTAACTTTAACAAAAGAATATCTTAAAAAATATATAAGGGGTATATTTACTTATGTGTATATTTACTTATATCCAAGAAAACATTACCACGGTAGTTTTATCCACACTGCAAATTTTTTTGGAAAGAAGCTGCTGGAATGGAACATGCATCTGGTGTGGAGATGATGCAGAAAGAACAGATGCTGCTCAGTAGAGATAGTGAAACGAATTTTAATGGAAACTTTTGATTATGTGGAACAAGGGAAAAGTAGAGTTAGAAGTGGTTCAAACTGGCCCCATTTATTTTCGTCGTTAACCGGGAAAAATAAGTTCATCTTGATGAAATTTAATGGGGAGTTAGTTTCTTATTACTTTCCCTTTCCCCTACTTCTTCTTCCAGTGATTTTCTTCCTTTTTTTCTTTTCGTGCACATCGCAAAATAATTTCACTAGGAAATAAATAATCTAATTTTTTTTTTCAATTTTTAGAAAAGCAGTTAGCAACTTATTCCTCGACACATCGAGGTAACATCTTGTATATATATATATATATATATATATATATATATATATATATATATATATATATTTGTAAACCTAGCGTCCAAATCATTACATTATTCGTATATATATATATATATATATATATATATATATACATATATATATATATAAGGATCTGCTGAAATTTTCATAGGTTGACCAAGATACTCTTATGGAATGTGACCAATCTGATGATCTGATATCACCATCTGAACTTTTTAGCCAAAGAACTTTTTAACTTACACTCGTATATATATATATATATATATGTGTGTGTGTGTGTGTGTGTGTGTGTGTGTGTGTGTGTGAGAGAGAGAGAGAGAGAGAGAGAGAGAGAGAGAGAGAGTGTGTGTATGTGTGTGTGTGTGTATGAGTGTGTGTGTGTTCACACGCGTGTTTCTGTAAGAAGAAAACGCAAATAAGAAAAAGGCTTAAAAGGTACCGATGCTTATACGGCAGAGCATATCTAAAACCTAAAATATTCAAATGACATATTCCTCACACCTTAAATATAGTTGATTAATCACTTTTTCTCCTATTTCCGCCTGAGAATTGCGTAATCCACAAAACTTTAACGAACGGACTTTAAAAAGTACATAATTTGGATATTTCTGGTTTTAAATTTGCTCGGCCTTATTTCACCAAATAAAGAGTGACTGAACGCTCTGCCTACGAGATTATAAGACCCAAATTTTCTTTACTGTGGAAAGAGTTAACTAAAAATTAAATTTTGCATATCAGCGGTAATAATTTGCAAAGCCTTTTGCGTAGATGTGGCACAAGGCCATATGAATGGGACACTCAATGTGACACGAAATATCAGCGGTTGTGATTTTCAAAGTTGAATGTCTACTTACAAATTTCATGTGTTCATTACAACAGATATAAATTCATTCCCGAAAATGTTGCATGATAAAACTGAAATAAAAATGTTAAAATTAATAACTAGAGATATTTCAAAATTTTTTCATGGGGATGAGCAATATATATTTTGCTTTTTAGGAATACACGCAATTGGTAAACTGAGATATTGAGATAAATATCTTTCTAAATACTGGGATAGGAATTTTTTTTATATTTGATGAATTTGCATAAGTTGAAATATACCTATTCCTTGTACAGTTTCTTAACCCTCTTCTTATACCTCCGCGACCTTTCTTCTCTCTTCTTCTTCGTCTTCTTCTTCTTCCTCCTCCTCCTCTTCCTTCTCTATCCTTCCTCCCCCACTGTCTCTCTCCCTTCTTTCTTCTTCATCCTCTTTCTCTATCTACTTTCTTTGATTTTGTTAAAGCATTAAGTTCCACGAAAGCAGCCACATGAATCATAACTAAAAGTGTGATACACAAGAACGATAAATTGACAGTTACATGCCTAGCATTCATCGGTCTCGTGAGACGATGGATTTGCACCTGGATTTCTTCACAAGCCTGGGCAAATTTGTGCAGAAGACTGATAATACCCATGCAACAGGTATCTCTTCTTCACGATATCGATGTCGTCTGAGGGAAGAGCAAGGGGCTTTTCAACTTTGCATTAGTGTTGCCTGGACGTAATTAAACACGATGTCAAATTATCTAAGGAACTCCAGGCTCTGGTTTTAACACTTTACAGAGGCAAGTTACTTTGGTGTGTGGAGGGAACTTGAATTCAGATATTTCCTTCTTCTAGTCTGGTTGACTTAACCAAGTTTAGAGATCCCAGTCAACCGAACGAAATGGACATTCGTAGCATCGGTGGGCAAATCGCAAACAGTCTTGTCCATGATTAGAAATTACCCTATTAATATCTATAATTGTTGGGGTGTCCCCCATTGATGGACTCGTCCTCATGTGACATATACCAACTGAGTTCTCTTCTGCGCAGTCGAAGTCTCAGTCGAAGCAAGAGAGGCGGCTGTAATAACACTGCGCCACTCCAGATTTTGGGTCGCACTTCTGCCGGCCGTGCTGGCAGCGGCACGGATCTGGCCGAGTGAGTCTCGGCAGCTGGAGATTTCCTACGACCTCAGGGGGCAATCCCCCCAGGCTTTTACCCCCTTCAAGAGGGTTGGGTTTATAGCCTGGCGCCTGAGGCGCCCTTAATAAGGGGAATGCCGAGGGGGCCGAATGAAGTTTTGGGAAACGCCGAGCGAGTGTGGTCTCCGGCCCTGTGCCCTAACCTTGTGCCACACTTTCACGTTCGGTGGGGCGTGAAACAAATACAGCAGTCTCAGTCACAGCAAGAGCGGCGGCTGTAATAACACTGCGCCACTCCAGTTGTTGGGTCGCACTTCGATCGGCCGTGCTGGCTGCGGGACGGATCTGCCCGAGTGTGCTTCTGCAGCTGTAGATTTCCTACGGCCTCAGGAGGCAATCATACCAAAAATAAAAGGCCTTGTGCTACACTTTTACGTTCGGTGGGACGGGGAACAAATACTGCATTCTCAAACGCAGTCTCGAACTCGGTCTCGGTTCTGTCTTAGCGAGTCGTTACCAAGAGCGGTAATGTTCCTGATTGTTAAGCTTGGGAGGGGTTTCTCCCAGCTCTCGTTTGTGTATGTACTATTTGCCTTCAATATATTTCTTATTACTTATTTCTGTGTCGTGTCATCATTTGAACCTTACCCTTGATCACAACAAACTGGCGACGAGGTATTCGTAGAAACAAGGACTTATGCGTAAACAAGCAACAAACTGTCGACGTCGGATTCGTAGAAATAAGGACTTACGCGTAAACAATTAACAAAAATAAATTCGGAAAATTTCAACTACACGTGTCTCAAGTTGGCTGTGCGCTAAAACACGAAGAAAAAAAAACGAGTTCACAAACCAAAAGAAAAAAAATATATATATATTGAAAAGAAAGGTAACTTTGAGAAACAATCAATTTCACTTACTGAAACTGTAAGACTTTGTTTTCTCCTCTTCTTGTGGAAAAAGAAAGAATCATACATTTTTTTTAATTGTGAAATGTCGTTTTCAATTCTTTCATTGCAAAGTTAAGGCAAGTTTTTTTCCTGTCGTAGAAAAACGAAAACTGTCTCTGGTCCACTAAAAGGGTTGACCAAAACTTTCCTTGTTCTTATGCAAATTATCTGTGGCTCTCTGCCGTAAAAAAAACAACAAAAAAACTAATATAACTTTGTTGTGATACAAGTTACCAGTGTTGTAGAGTATTTATTTTTTCGTCCCACTCTCTCTCTCTCTCTATATATATATATATATATATATGTATAAACAACTCTCTCTATATATATAAACAACTCTAAACTATTAATAGAAAGGAAAGACTTTGTTTTCTGGAAAGAGAGAAAAAACCTTTAGCGAAGGAATTTATTCTTGCGCATGTTGGTTACGTTGTTCCCTCGCTACTTGTTGCTGGAAAATAAAGGAGGATGAAGAAGTAAGAAGAAGAGGCTGTAAGGTTTTATATGAAGGTTTTAATGGCAGCATGGACAAAGGGTCTACGTTTATGCTGCAAGTCTCGTAGGAAGGAAAGAAGTAAGGAAACGAAGTGAAGTTGTTATAGAGTTGAGAAAGCATTTTAGCAGCTAAATGCCTGAGCGAAAAGTGCATCGTTAGGTTAAGGCATTGTTGATTGTGTGAGGGAAATATGTTCGCCATAGTGTAGCAAAAGTCATGTTTGCTGTTTGAGGATAGAAACGATTGTAGTCACCTTGAGTTTGTGGTTCTGGTTGTTTCGGGGAGAAGCGTGATTGTCCCCAGAAAATTTTACCCAGAGATGAAGTAGCGAGGAATTTTGCATCGCAGTCGACATAGCCAATACTGGAGGCGACTAAAAGTTGTTCCTGTGTGTGGAGTATTGAATTCGTCTAATTCATATTCAACTGGGAACCCTTGGTCTAAGAGAATAGACACAAGGGGTCCATAAATTAAACGGCTTTCCTCATGTTGATGTGACGCTGCTGCTGCTATTGAAGAGCAAACAGTAAGACGTCTATCCTGAACGAAGAAGTTCTGCGAAAAAGAGAGAATGTTTGGCGGCTTCCCCAATTTCTACTGCCCGGAAAGATGATCCGGATGGATAGGAAAAGTCATCCTGATTGGGTGAAATTATGCGTCGACCCTAACGGTCGAATTGGATTACGCGTCAAACAAAAATGCGAAATTCTTTCTGCTACAAACCGTAAAGGATTAGTATTTGCCTTATTTATTTATTTTTTCTTCTCATTTTCTACTCAAGTTAAAAGTAAAAACTACACTTTATTTCCACCCCCCTGTCTTGGGAAAGAATGAAAGAGAAAAAGTAATTTTTTCCTCTACTGGATAAACGCGTTAATGCAAATTTGGTTGAGAGAAAAGCCATTTTGTTTTACTAAAAAAAAAACCGAAAAAACAATTTTGTTTGTTTGCCTCTGAAAATACATATCCGATATTAGAATGGAGGATTTTAAGATGATAATACTTCAACTGCAACAACAGCAACAACAAATACAACAACAACAACAATTTTTCTTGCAGTCTCATAAAGAGCAGGAAGAAAAATAACAACAGCAGCAACAAAAGTGGGAAGAAAAATAACAGAAATAACAAGAGAAATTACTCCAACAACAGGAGGAACAACAAATTCAACGAAAACAATAACAAGAATTATTCCATAGAGTATTAAATAAGACGGAACCCAGCGAAAATAACACAGCTTTCTCCCATAATACAATCTGAAATTCTATGGAGACATTCATTTATCTTCCTCCGGAAGATAAAACATTCGAAGCATTCTTCAGAAGATACGAAAATCTTTTCACGGTGGATTGTGAAGATTGGACCAACGCTAAGAAGGTTCGCTTACTTTTAAGAAAGTTAGGAACCACTGAATATAGTAAGTTTGTCAACTACATTCTACGAAGAAGACAAGCAAATTGGAATTCTCTGAAGCAGTTAAACTCTTGTTTGAGTTATAAATAACTAGCCTAAATTTGACACTTTTCCACAAAAGATGGAAGTGGTTTAACTTGGCAAAACGGGACGACGAAGACTACCTCACATTCGCGTCCATAGTAAAAAAGCATTGTGATAATTTTCGTTTGGCGGAATTATCAACCGACGACTTTAAATGCTTGATATTTGCTCAAAGTCTTGTCTCTGCAAAAAACGGAGGTAAGACGGAGAGTACTGTCAAAGTTAGAAAGTGAACCAGTGCTCACATTGCAGAAACTGGCCGAAGACTGTCAACGCGTAGTTAGCGTCAAAAACGACTCCAAAAACATCGAGGAATCGAGAGTAGCGTATGTTAGAAGGACAAGCTACAAGCCCCAAAATTACACCCCTTGGAAAAGCAGTGAAAATAAAAAGTACAACCAAACACAAGCAAAGAATCGACTCCCAGTCCAAAAACCGAAATTACCCACAAGTCCATGCAGTCGTTGCGGTAGACACCATTGGTCAACAAAGTGTTTCTACATGAACAAAACTTGTAACGAATGTGGTAAAATTGGCCACAAAGCAACACGCTGTAGGAACAAAGGAAATAAAAACAGAGTCAGACAAGCAAGATCGAATATTAAAACAGAAAAAAATCGACGAAAGTACGTAACAGTCCACATTTTGGATAAAAAAGTGGACCTACAATTAGTTTCAGCTTCAGACCTATCAATCATTAATCTGCACACATGGAAAAAAATTTAAAAAAACTAACGATGAGAAAAACAAGCAAAACAGCCCGTGCAGTAACTGGTGACAAATTGAAGTTCGAGGGTAAACTAATACTACCCGTAACCCTGAATGGTACAACTAAAAAAGTAAAAGTTTTCGTTCACAAACAGTCCGAAAATTCATTTGGAACTGATTGGATGGAACGTTTCAAACTATAGGACCAACCAATTAACAATTTCTGCAACAAGATAGAAAACCCAACTACAGAGGCAAAAGAATTAAAAGACGAACTAAAAGCAAGATTTCCTGAAGTTTTTTCGGTGGGACTCGGGAAATGCACCAAGGCAATAGCCAGATTCGAACTAAAAGAAAATGCTCTACCCGTCTTCAAAAAGATAAGAAATGTTCCATTCGTGGCAGTCGAAAAAATTGACGAAGAGCTCGATCGACTGTAAAAGGCCAGCATACTGTCCAAAGTAAGCTCTAGTGAATGGGCTGCACCCACTGTATACGTCAGGAAGAAGTTCAATCAAATTCGCGTCTGTGCGGATTTTTCTGTGGGCCTTAACGCGGCTTTGAGAGATTACCACTATCCCCTTCCGACACCAGAGGAGATACTTAACAAACTGAATGGTGGTGTAGTATTTTCCAAAGTGGACTTGAGCGATGCCTATCTTTAGATCCCTGTATATTCAAAACTCCTGTATATCAACAACCACAGGGGAATTTATAAGTTTGAAAGGTTAGCTTTTGGGATCAAGGTTGCACTTGCAATCTTTCAGCAGGTCTTGGATACCATGCTGGGCGGTCTTGATTTTGCATGTGCCTACCTGGATGACATTGTGATTGCTAGCAAATCTATCGAAGAACATCGTAGACAAATACACGAGGTTTTCGAAAGAATACACAATTTTGGGTTCAGAATTAAAGAAACGAAATGTGAATTCCTCATGAACGAGATAAGGTACCTCGGACATATAATCGACAAAAATGGAAGACGTCCGGATCCAGAGAGGCCAGAAGCTATAAAAAACATGCCTCCCCCAAGAAATGTCACCGAACTCCAAAGCTTTCTGGGATTAGCTAACTTTTATCAGGTGTTCATAAAAAATATACACGAACTGCGCGCGCCCCTAAACGACTATCGAAGAAGGATAAAAAGTGGAAATGGACATCTGAGTGCCTGACAGCTTTTGAGAAGATAAAAACCACTTTAACTTCGGAACTATTCTAGACTCATTTTGACCTTAAATTAAATATTATTGTTGCTTCCGATGCTCGTTCGTATAGTATCTGCGCATGCATACTGCATTTGATGCCTGATGGATAAAAAACCCCATAGCACACGCGTCTAGAGCTTTACTGCCAGCTGAAAAGGCGTACAGCCAGATCGAAAAAGAAGCTCTCAGCATAATCTTTGCAGTAACAAAATTTTACAGGTACTTACATGGAAGGTTTTTCAACCTACAGACTGACCATAATCCCATACTAACGATATTTGGCTAAAAAAGGGACTTCCAGTTTATACGGCTAATAGACTTTTTAGATGGGGTACTGTCCTCCTCAATTACAGCTTCAAACTGGAAT
This sequence comes from Sepioteuthis lessoniana, assembly GCA_963585895.1. Lineage (NCBI taxonomy): Eukaryota > Metazoa > Mollusca > Cephalopoda > Myopsida > Loliginidae > Sepioteuthis > Sepioteuthis lessoniana. The sequence continues at coordinate 54,112,070 of OY757915.1, forward strand.
ATTTACCAACCAACAAAATTGTCCATGCCGATGGTCTTTCTAGTCTAATCCCTAATCAATGCCAACCACTTGAAGACTCAGTCATAGCAGCACTTTGGTCGGACTGTGAAATTAAATCCATCATTGAAAATACTGTTCGGGATCTACCGGTAACGCTGTTGGAGATGAAGAGCGAAGCGTTCGAAGATGACTTTATCAACGAAATAAAGGTGTACTCATTGTGTGACAACATCTTATTGTACAGCGACAGAGTTGTAATTCCTAAGAAATTACAAAAACGAATTTTGAAGGATTTTCATGCAGGACACCCCGGAAAAAATCGCATGAAAAGTCTTATGCGGAGTTATGTCTATTGGCCGGCTATGGACAGAGACATAAGCGACATGATTGACGCATGTAGAGGTGCGCTTTGGCGGCCAAAGCACTAGTTACTCCTTTCAAACCCTGGTCAAAACAGACCAGCCATGGTCACGCATTCATATTGACTTTGCTGGCCCGCTAGAGGATCCCAACTACGTTATTGTGGTAAACAGCTACTCCGAGTGGCCAGAGGTTTTACGATGCAAGAGGCTGACTACAGCCGTAACTATTGGTTTCCAGCATGAACTATTTGCTAGATTCGGTGTGCCAGACTGTGTCATCAGTGACAATGGCATGAATTCAAGGATTTTTGTAACAGATTCCAGGTGAAACATGTAACAACGCCACAATACCACCCAAGATCGAATGGTAAGGCGGAGAGGTCCGTCAATACACTAAAAAGAGCTCTCAAGAAAGCACAAGGAACACCGACGACAGAGCCTTACCACCACAGGTGTATCGTATAACACCGAACCCGAATACACCTTCAACCGGCTCACCGGCAGAAATCATGTTTGCCAGGAAAATAAGATCTGCATTCGACAAATTAATCCAGAAACAATCTAAGATAAATACGACTGAACATGTTACAAGAAAGCGATTTCTCTCAGGTCAGAAGATTTTTTTCAAAAATATATGCCGTACTGGGAAGAGGGAACGATCCTTTGCAGCATCGGCGAAATGGTATATATAATTCGAGGACAAAAACATACCCATAAGAGGCATTTAAACCAATTGAAAAATCGGCATGAAATGGATTTTAACAACACTCAAGACGAAGCAGAAGACCCCATCGAGGTTATCTATGAGACATTTAACCTTGAACCCCCTCAACACACTTCCGAACACCGAAGAACGAAGAGGAAGAGGAAATGCACAGAATCCCTATCCATCGATCCAAAACGGAAGAAGTACTAATGGAGAATAAACCCTTTTGAAAGCAAAAGGCAAAGGAAGAGGGTGTTGGGGTGTCCCCCATAGATGGACTCGTCCTCATTTGACATATACTAACTGAGCTCTCTTCTGCGCAGTCGTAGTCTCAGACGCAGTCTCAAACTCAGTCTTAGCGAGTCGTTACCAAGAGCGGTAATATTCCTGATTGTTAAGCTTCGGAGGGGTTTCTCCCAGCTATCGTTTGTGTATGTATTATTTGCCTTCAATATATTTCTTATTACTTATTTCTGTGTCGTGTCATCATTTGAACCTTCCCCTTGACCACAACAACAATAATGATAGTCATGAATCCATATGTTCAAATATTATGCTCAGTCATAACCTCAGATAAATGATGGACCATTCTGTTTTGATTTTGAGGTTATACTCGGTGTTGTTTCTGGGTTAAAGCCTTTTTGCACGGCCAGGATGAGCTTATCAAAGTGTGTTTCGTTTTTTTCTGGTGTGGTTTGTTCAGACGGTAGTTCGTCAATAAGATCATTTATCTCTTCCCCAACAAAAGTTAATAGTATTGCCTTTTGCCGTTTATCGTCTTCTATGTTGTACGCATTGAAATAATTTCTCAGTCCGTTGACATATTTTGTCCATTTCGTTGCTTTGTTTCCTGATTCATGGTCAAATTCTGGGTAAAGTGGTAAGGCGGCCATGTTAGTTTTTTTTTTCCAGCACGTGGGCGGGTTTGTTCGTTTCTTTTTCTTTTTCTTTTTGGTGAGTAAACGACTCTTTCTTCGTCGCCAATGTAATGTCTTTATATCTGAGGTAATGGATACTTGCTAGGTATTGATTATTACCAACATGAATCGATAAGATGGATGATGATTAGAGACAGAGGGAAGACGAACATCTGCTGCTACGCCTGGTATATTCCTTTATTGACCAAATCCCCCGGATGTATTAGGGGCCGTAACCCCTGTGGCGTCAGAGGTTATTTCCCTTTTGTTAGTGAAGATATTACAATATACAAGTTAGAAAGAGACTTTCACAGGGATTGTGCATTTCATTAGTTGGTTGTATTTTATGGCATATCAACCTTTGTAAGCAACTTAATGCCAACTCCTGTTTATACATATGTACTAAAGATATGTTTTGCAAAACGAATAGTTATAAGTAACATTATTTTTAAACGAGCCAGAGCTCATTTGTTTGGTTTCAAGTATTCCTATCTGACACTAGGAATTCTGTTCAATACAAATAGTTTGAAGTAAACGATTAAACAGTTCTATTTGACCCATAGATAAGACCCTAACAGGTACTACTACTCTGGGTCAGAGTGAACCTGGAGTAATGGCAATGAAGAGGTACTCCACATTCCCCAAATTTACAGAACTGGAGTTTCACCATAAGTTGGTTTAATGCTATATCCAGGACACTCGTTGGAGAGATGCAGAGGGCGTATTCTACAATTCCCAACCCCCGCCCGCTTGTGCATTTCGTGACTGTTAACGTAATTTATAACGATTGAATGTTTGTCGACGAGTATGATTATTTAACTGTTTATTTATACCAATATAAATTTGTGATTACTACCATCATTGTATTTTCTATTTTGTAGCTGATGGGGAAATAAGCCGGGAGGAATTCAAGAAAGCGCCCTGGGCGATGAAGCCGACATCAGTAAATAGCAAAGACAACGAAGATTACATCGACAAAAGCAAGTTTGAAAACGTCATTGTGGAAGAGGAGGTCGAAGCTGAGAACATAGAAAAGAATCATGAAGGAATTGAAGATCTACACGAGGAAAAGAAGGAGGAAGATGAAGAAAGAGTGGGTGATGTAGAAATGGGGCAAAAATACGAAGAAGGAGGAGAAGAGAGTTTTATCGAAAAAGTAGAAAGGAAAGGAAAGGTGAGCGGGAACAAAAATGAAAATCAGTTGGAAGAAGAAGAAGAAGAAGAAGCGAAGAAAAATGGCGTAAGAAGACAGAGCGAACCAGAAGAAGGTGATCGGGAAGTGATCATTGAAGAGAAAGAAAAAGAGGTTCTAGAAGGATACGTAAAAGAAGCGGAAAGAGAGGATAAACCAACGGACGAAGAGAGTAAAGTCGGAGGAGTAGATAAAGAAGAAGCAACAGAGAAAAGGAAACTAGGACGAGATGACATACGGGTAGAAGTGGAAGAAGGAGATACTAAGGAAATTGAAAACTCGGATAGAGTAAGAAATAAAAGCGTTGATGTTGGCAAAGGAAAAGAAGGAGAAAATAATGAAAAAGAAGAGAAGAGTGACGATAAAGAAAATGAGAAAGAAGTAAAGAACGAACAGGAAGGTTATATATCAAAAAGCAAAGAGGAAAAATACATAGAGATAGGGAATTTAGAGAGACATATCCAGCGTTCTAACTCTGAAATATTAGACCTTCATAAAACTGACGAAACTGTAGGTCAAATCGAGGATAATTTTATTGAAAATGATCTCGAAGGGCATGAATGGTTCGATTCAAAGGAGAACAGTGGAGAATTTCCAGAAACTAATTTTAATCAGGACAGTTATTCCGACGAAGAACAAAATACCAGTGAGGAAAGTTATGAAAGCTTCACAGATTAAAGTTGTTTTTAAACAACATACAGTTAATGGCTCCCAACTCCTTCCCTTGGTACTTTTTAAAAAGATATGGTGCAAAGAGGAATGTATTAGCTAGCGTCGATTGTATCTACTGCCTTTACTGTGATCAAACAGTTTTACATTACGATGAAATTATTTTATCTTAATTTTAAATAAGGAAAATTAGCGAGTTAAAAACCCGCTCTTACAGCGAGAATTTAAGCTAACCACACCAAATTATGTTTTTATAATGACTTATTAGTAAATAAATGTTGTTGAGAAGTTAACGTTTATGACTTCCGGGTAGTTATTGTTAATATCAGAAATGTAGACTCAACAACCCGAGATTTTTAAACTTAATTTCTCGGTGACCAGAGAAAAATGTTATGGAAAAAGGTCATATCTTTGGTTTCTGGCGATAAAATTTTAAGCTAGGCGTCTACTTTATACGCTCGAACAAAAAGATAAAGATTCGGTTGATCCAACTTGATAATTTGAGTCCAGTTTAACATTATATTTACATTGTACGTTGAATATATTGTTAAAAGCTGTAAAAGCGTGGTAATTTTCTAAAACTAACGTGTTGAAATCACGCTCTGAGGTTCCATTAGTAACTACAGAAAAGTTCCTGGTTAAACGTCTGTTCGTCCTTGAGATGATTGACAGAGGGGGTTATGGTAAAGATGATAGATAGAGGGGAGTAACGGTAAAGTTTAATACTGAAAATAAAATACATAAAAGCGGAACATTTGAACAACCTCGATACAGAAAAACATTTTTTCACACACACACACACATACATTGTTTAGCATATTGAAGACATACCTCTATTTAGGCAAATTCCCAATTTAAAAAAATATTGATCCTATTATTTTAGAGAGCACGTCTTGTTTTCAATATAAATACACATGTTGAAGTTGATTTCTGTCTTTCTGAAATTTATGTATACCAGTTATTTGATTTAATTTACACATTTCAATTTTGAAATGGTCGCATCATTGAAACTTGCATCCTAATAGTTTTCTCCCAATCCTGTTATTATGGATTTTCTTACACCATTTCTTGATAATAAAAATCTAAATCAGGGAAAGGCAACTAATGTACATGCAGGTCGGAAAGTAAGATATTTTTTCAACAGAGTATTTATATTATAAACAGGACCCGAAATTCTAAAATTATATAAAATCAATATTTTTTTCAGAATTGGCAAATTGCCTGAGTAGAGGAAGCTCTTTGCTTTGATTGCTATGTAAAAAAATTAACCGCGAAAAGAAAGGTTTTATATTTTTTCTGACAGGACTCTTGTGGTTCAGATGTGCGAGTTTATCACTTTCCTATTTAGCTGAATTTATGTGGCAATAGGGTTCTAATCTTGCCGTAATCGTACACATACGGATGCTTTTGAAAATAAATCTCTTCACAAATTTCTCTCGATTTTTAAATAGAAGCGTATCAATATATCAGTAATTTTGATCCCACTTTAATGTTTTCAGTCGTAATGAAACGTACTTTCCGTGCTTCAGAAAACAACTTTTATTAAACAGATGTACAAATTTTGTTTTGGAAACTTTTTCAGAAATTGCAGAAATTCTTATTGAAGCAACTTCAATATTTTAAATAAATTATTCAAAATAAATTATTTTTCTAAAAAAATGGACGATATATTATGATCATTCTATTTTATTTTGAATTAAAATTCCTTTTTAAATTAAAAATAATTTCAAATTAATGCTGTAACTTTGGTCACTATAAAAACAACACATTACATTGACGTCACCAAACACATCACCACATTCCTCTTGAGACTATAACTTTTTATTAAGTATCCATTTTGAGACTCTCAGCCCTTAATTTAAATCCGATTAGTTTTTCCATGGACCCTAAAACTCTTTTTGCAGCAAAATTTATATAACATATAGATCATGTAGAGGCAAAATGATATTTATTTTGCATTGAAAAAAATTGCTTAGGTACTGAAAAATTTAAATCGAAAACGATTGTTGTTTGGAGGGATGGATCGTTCTAGCAAAAAAGACTGAAAATTTTCCTACACGAAATCTCTTAAAGGCTTTTCCATTCAAAAAAGTTTTCGCTTTTCTTATTGAAGAGAAAATAAACTCAATAAAGACCAATAAGACTTACCCGGTTTACACTCGGATCTAAAATTATTATAAAAGACTATTCATCTGGACGCATAGTAATTCCACCAAATATGCATTTATAATTGCACCAATTCTGCTTCATTACTAAACTGTGGCTAAATATATTGGCGGCATCATACTCCACAAATACATGTAAGCAATGTATAACATTAAATCAAATATTTTAATGTTTTCTTTCATTGACAGAAAAGTATACAAAATACAATATCGCCCAGAAATAAGTGCACCACAAACAATCTTAAGATAAAAACCAAAAACATCAAAATTTTATTCTTTCTCATGGAACGCAATACCATCAAAACCGATATTATTAGGCATTATTTATTAGTAAACTGTAATCAAAACAAAACTCAAATTTGGTTTGAAATCACACATACTATATAGAATTTTATACGCGTGTATTCATTTTTGAATTTTCATATTTTTGGCTACTGAGTTTCAATGTTGCAGAGTTTGGCAGTAGATAATACCTAACAATATTAGTTTTGGTTACATGATGTTCTTCTAGTCTTGATAAAATGCTGATGCTTTTTGTTTAGAAGAAAATTAATATTGTTTGTTGAGTAAGAACTTTCAAACTTAAGAGAAGAGAAAATTCCCTCTCTTATCTGCTTGGCAAACGAGAAGTAGTGGAAGAAAGAATAATAAAGATGTACGATTTATATGAAATAAAATTGAGACGCAAATATTCATAACAATAACAAACAGAAATATTTTGGATGAAATGTGACAAAAGTTAAGAAGGATTATTCGTGTTATTAAGTGGAGGGTTTTTTATGTGCGTGTGAGCATAAATTAGAGATAAGTGCAAAAGTTCTTGGAATGAAAGTCTGTTCTCTGTATATAAGATGTGTCTTTTTTGCTTTTTGGTTATAGACAAACTTAACTACCTACTTGATTTGGCGAGAATCTTGATTGTCCAGGTTGTCCAAGAACGAAAATATGTGTATATGGCGAAGATGTTTGATAAATGGCAGCGATTGACTGACTGTATACTAATGAAGATTTTTTAGTTATCTTTATATTGAGTGGCTAGTTACCAACGCAAAGTCTTAAATTTTTTCTCTCAATTATTATTGGTTACAAAAGGTAGTTTTTCTCGTCACGTGACTGCTCTTGCTTTCATCCGTGTCAATATTACTTTGAATCAGTTTTGGCACATTACTTTCTTTGATTTTAGATTTATTTTCAGCTTTAATGAAATTCTTGACGGGCTTTGATTCTGTTGGGACGAAAATGTTTTGAAACCGTTTGTGTTTTCGGACGTCCCGTTAGTTTATTAAATAAAATATCTATTCGAGTGAAATTGCTGTTTTACATTGTTGTGTTGTGTTGTCCATCACAGAACGCAAATACTGAAGTGATCATCTTTGGGTAATCAGTGATTACCTTGTGGAAAGAAAGAAATAGTGACATAAAGTCTTTTGAATATTTGAGGAAATTTTATTATTCTTAGGTGACAGTTAGGCATAGGTTGCAGGAATTCAGGCCAGTTGCCTTGACAAGGAGAAATCTTTGACACGTTCTCCGCCTCCTCCGGTGAATGCCCAATATTACATACATACCGTAGACTTAAATATAAACTTGCCAACAATAACATTTACGGTTGAGGATGGTGCCAAAAATAAGTCTGCTCAGTCGGCATTCAGATTTTAGGGCGCCTTTGGTGTCAATAAACTCTACTCTTACACCTTCTAGTCGAGGAAGTGCTGTTTTGTGGAACTCCACACTCTCCAGAGCTTCAGAACTGGGGCCTCTGTGGTGTCATTCTTAGGATATCCCTTTTTGGTGGGTCCTAATTCTCTGAAGAGGGTGATGTCGACGTATTTTAGACAGTACTGAATAAAAGATATCTCACAACACTGATATTTTATATCAAAATCAAAGCATTTGACAGCATCGATATCAACAAACTAAATAACTAAACTACGTTATAGGTTTAAATAGACGTGTCTAATTTAATATTGATAAATGAACCTTTATATTTTCATCCGGGATAAATCATATTGTGACAAAAGAAATTCACCATATCGAGGAGAGCAAGCATCTCGCGATAGCTGTTGAGCCATCAATCCCAAATGAATGAACCAGGTGGAAAAATATCAAAGAAAGATATATGACCCCACATTAAATAGATCGATTTAAAGAGAATTTTAAGTTTCCTTACAAAGTCAGTATATAACATCCTACAAATATCAGTCAACCTCAAATTGTGAAGTCCCAAAAATCAGACCGATAAAAGTGGGAGAATGCTAGTCTAAAACATATTCTCACTGGTTGTGAATATTCGCTGAAAAGCTACACGTGGAGACATAACCAGGTGTTGCAGATCATTTTTGAGGCTTCAGAGAAGTGTTGCGAAGTCACCAATAAAATTACGTAAACCGAACAATTATTCTTAAAAAAAATATTTCTGGAGTTATTTTTAAAAAATCATTGATGGTTGCCCGGACTAGAACATTGCTGTAGATTTGGAACGTCATTATGCCTTTCTAGTTGAGATAACGTTAACTGTCCAACGTCCTTAGATATTAGGATCTGGTCAGTTAAGTGTTTATGTCATTAAGCTAAGGATTCTTTTTGAGGAAAACATTTACTGGGTACACCAACGAAAGCTGAAAAAGTACGAAGATCAGCGAAATCAATGTGTACAAAACGGTTGGACTATCGATATATTTACCACTGATATTAGATACTGAGGTCTTATTACTAATTCGACCTCTGCCTGACTTAACTCGACTTGCCACAAGCAGAAAAACCAGAAATATTAAAAGGCTCCAAGATTTAGCAGAAGTTGTATCTACATGGACCTGATGTGACATAAAACCAACAAATCCTGATCACATCGTAAGGTATTGTTGAGACGCCCTGGATTAGTGGAAATGATGCTTCGGCCTCGAAGGATCATGATCTGATAAAGACTTTATTAGTGACACTGCTGTTGTTGTTTTTGCAGTTGCACTTGTATCAATTTATCTATTATTATACATGTCGGAAAACAAAATGGAAGACAAATTTACACTTGAGCACCAGCAGCTATACTAATTCAGTATTTCCAACAAGATCGAATACCCGTTCACAGTCGGCCCATCAGTTCTATTCTCTTGTGATTACTCTGAAGATACCTATAAATTGCAGACAGTTGACGAATAAAAAGATTTTATTCATCATGAAATAGCAGTAATACCAGAGTCAATGACAAGACGAACACTGCAGAACTTCTGGAATGTATACCTCGTGAGCGCAAGCATTTCGAGGATATAATATTTAAAATAGTGATGCTAATTGGAAAGAGAAAAAAGGGAAATATGTTTTCCTTGTTGTGAAATTAAATTTTGGTTAGGATCCATGTCGCCTTTTTTTCCTTTTCTTTTTTTTTTTCATTAAAGTTCCAAACCAGATTGATTATTCAGCTGGAGTCATATAAATAGAGAAATTTAGCTTTTTTTTATTATGAGATTATATCTAATTTATTTATTTATTTTTGGAGAGGGCAGTGTAGTGGCTAATGTACTCAGCTGCAATATCGTAGTAAGCGAATTCAAACTCCAGCCATTTGCTTTCGGACAACTATCTTTGGGAAAGTTATGAACTCCCTTATTCCCCCAGCTATGAGTATCACTACTGTTCTTCAAGAAGGATGGCTTTGGTATTAAATAACCCACAAAGAAACCAAACCATTTATTTTTGTTTGATATATGTGTTATGACTGAATTTTAAAATAGAAAGCGTGAATGATTTATCTTGGAATTTGTGCAATTATTATGTACGTATACTGTGGAATTTAGAAAAAAATACATCTATGAAAAGATAAATCCACAGAACAGAAAAGAGGTTTACTATCTATGTTATCTGACATTGTTAATATTCTGCTAAGAAAACTTTCAAGGAGATTTGTTGAGAAATATTTCTAAAAATTTAAATGAATGACATAAGGGATTTATCAATTTAAACGTTTTTGGTTTTGACCAAAAGGATTTAACTGGAAGTCATCATTGGATGCAGTTCTGTGCCTTACCCAGGTAATTTCTCTTTTGGATAGGATGCAGTTGGTATATTCTAAGCCTCACAGACAGGGTGGTAAAATAGTAGTAGTAGTAGTAGTTTTAGTAATCTTATTATAATTCCCCCAATATTGGTCTGTCTGTACCAGTAAAGCTTTGCCATTTGGGGCGATTTAAGCGAAAACTTTCAGGAATTGTTAGTTATCCTTGAACAAAAGTAATTTATTTTTAATTCTCTAAAATGAAACTACAATCCATGCTAAGAAAACGTTGAGTAAAACCTCATTTTACGTCATTTTGGTCAATGTCAAATTCACTTTGACACCATTTTTCTTGATTGAATGTTAGTTCAATGAAGGTCAATATGTTTGATGTTACATCACTGAGCAACATCACCAAGATATCAAAATAAAAGGATGTGAAATAAATAAATAAATATTTCCTTCAAAATATACTGAAAATAAATAAAATACATAAAAATTATCAAGGAAGCTAAAAGAATTTAAGATAAAATAAAAACATAAAAAGATGTATATACAATAAAAAAGAATATTTACCTAAAAAGATTTGAAACAAATATCAGCCATTACATAGTTTTGTTCTCTGTTAATTTCATTCATTTAAAAATTAAGACAAAAATATTGTTTAATGCCTTAACAAGAATTATATTCTTCAGCCAGTTGTTTACACTAATTCAAAGATGTTTGTCATCGGACTTAAGGCATTTTTAAAAGGAAATCACAAAGTAAATAACATAATTGTATTCATTATTCTTTAAAAAGTATAACTGTTTTTAGAGTTCTTTAAGGTTTAGTTTCAGAGATATTCTTTTGTAAGTTATTTACACTAGTTTTATAGTGTTTATTCTCATTTTAAAGATACAACTGTAAGGATACAATGAATAATTATCCCCATAGATAATCTGCATATCCTGTATGGACTCTGTAAGGGATTACATGACAGTTCCAAAACCCTATTCTTGATCTCTTTTGCCTATTATACTTGTATAGTAGAAATCTTGTCTCTGAACCTTGCTAAGGAGCTGTAAACCTATATGTCTATCTAACCTACCCTTATCAAATAAGCTTTCTTTTATTTTTGTACTCCTTACCTATACAGCTTCTTCATGGAACAATATAGCTCTTAGGACATATTTGTTTATCTTTCCTTTTAAAACCACTTCTATGTTTATAAAATATTCAACATATTGGATATGTATAAATGGGTTTATCTTGTCTTCCTTTGCATTAAATGAAAATATATCACGGATATACTAATGCTAATATTGGTCCTTGGAGAGTTGGGGACTCAATCAAAACCTCTTCCCAATCACCAAGCATCCAATAACATTCTTAAGGCATGACATCTGGTTTATATCAGGAACTTGGTTAAATCATGGCTTTTGGAACCAATTAAAGACAGAGGGTGAGGAATGACTAATCTAAAAAGTTAACACTATGATTTGCAATTAAACATTCTAAGAGAACTGATATCATATTCAAAGCTCAAAACATTGAAAATTTAAAAAAAAAAAAAAAAAAAAAAAAAAAATGATGTTATGTTACATATATTTTGAAGTTAGGGGTTCACATAAGACCACAAAATTCAACCAACTTATTTTTTATTCTTTTTAACCTTCTGTGATTTAAAGAAAATATCCTCTATATGTAGTTGCATAAAAACACAAATATGAGTAGCGGTTAGCAGTGTATTTACAATGTAAACTGAACATCTGCCATCATAAAGATGGACACGAAGTCAGGGACTAGTTTAGCATTATACATGCATGCAAAATTAATCCACCATTTACCTTTCACTCACTTTGCTTTTTAAGATTTTTCCACATTAATTTCTGTACAGAGCAGATAAAACTACACAAGAAAGAAATTTCTGATACAAAAATAGACATCAAAATACAAAAATTGACTTTTTGAAATTTTTTTTTTATTAAATAAAAACATCACATGCAAACTTGTCTTTCCAGAGTTTCATTATAAAATAATGAAAATATCTGCAAGATTAGATTTTAAAAGAAGTGATAGAAGTAGTAATAACATTTTAGAATTTTAAACAAACCAATTATTTTTTGGTTTCAAAAGCCTTTTTTATTTTCGAAATTTTTCACAAGTTTTAATAGCAGGGCAAAAATAAACCTGAAAATGACAGTCAATTCCAGTTGAAAGCATTGGCTTGCAGTCAGATTACCCAAGTTAAGCAATAATGAACCTGTTAAGTACTTAAATAGAGTGACTACAAAATAACAGTAGTGTCGGACAAATACATAGTACTGTATTTGTGTATACTTCATACTTCTAACTTTGGGCTATGGAATTCTGAAGAAAAGTCATGTATAAGATAGACTGATGTTTTTAAATTTGTAGAAACCTATATTTAACATCTGATCAACTTTTCATCCATTTAGTATTCACAAAAAGTAAGAATTTATATATTTTATTAATATAAGAATTGATATATTTTGAAAAACAAAAATGAGTTTTTAGAGTAAATGCCGAGATATGTTCAGGCAAAAATAAACTCACACTAAGAGAAACAAAATCATAAACATACATTCAAGTGGATGGTGACAATTTCTCTGTAATGGCATAAAACAGAAATGTCAGTTTGGACTGGAGATATAGCTTATTTTTAGTCAAGCAGTGGCTAAGAAAAAGTAAATACACATCTCTAATTTTTGGTTGAAAAATTTAGAAAAAATGTGTTTTATGCATGAATAATTGTGGTGAATAAGAATAAAATAGAAAATAGCAAATTTGTCTACCATTTAAAATTTATGGGTTCTTTGTGGATATTAATTATGGCATTATACAGCAAGGAGCCTGGACAAGGTGGGAGGATGTAGAGAAAAAAAGTGTTACATGATCAGATTGTTGGCGGCTGGATTTCAACGAGATTTGATTCCTCATTAAATCAGTGTATGATGTGTTACCGAGCCCAACGAACCTGCACATATGGGGGAAGATAGAGACCCTCAACAGTCAACTATGTGCTAGGAAAGGATCTTTACAACATATCCTTAGTAGTTGCCCAAAAGCTTTGGGTGATGGATGGTACTGTTGGCGTCACGATCAAGTACTCAAGGTAATTGCAAATGAGGTGATTAAAGCTATGAGGGCTAGTAAACATCAACCAGGAAAGAAATTGAAGCAGATCAACTTCGTAAAAGCAGGAGAGAAGATACAGAGGAAGAGGAGAGAGAAAACGAACCTGTTATCTTCCGCGGACGATTGGCAGTTGATAGCGGATCTGGAGACTCAGCTGAAGTTCCCCAGACACATAGCTGTAACATCGCTAAGACTGGACCTGAGATTGCACTCTGATAACACAAAGCAGTGCATTATTTGGGAGCTGACTGTGTCATGGGAGGAATATATTACTCTCGCTAATGAGAGGAAGAGGTCCAAATACCAAGAACTGGTCGAACAATGTCAACAAAAGTCATGGAAGATACATTATGACCCCGTAGAAGTTGGTTGTAGGGGTTTTGCTGGACAGTCTTTGGGCAGAGCCCTAGCAAAAATTAGTATAGTCGGGACAGCTAGAGTGAGAGCGCTGAAGGACATTACCAACACAGTTCTGAAGGCGTCAAAGTGGATTTGGCTTAAGAGATCAGAGCCATGGAAGAAATAAAGAGGACGATGGAGGAGCCTAAAGAATTAAGACTAGGAGACATATTACACACCATAAGTGTATAATGAGTTAATATTAAGTTAGGGTAGTCGGAATGTCAGGGGGAGGGGTTGAGGATCATTGGCATTTGGGAGGGGGGGATGGATATTTAATAATCCGTTTTTATTTATTTATTTTTTTCTTTCTTTTTTCTCCTCGTATACTGGTTGTGGTCCGCTACAAATTTAAGGTTTTGATAAGTTTATTTGCCAGTGGCCACGAGCAGTTTTAGTTAATTGATTGAAACCTAATTGCAAATAGTTCATGGGACGAGGGGGGGGCTGGAGATAGGTTCGAAATAGTAATAAATTAGAATGTAAGGAGTTGAATAGGGTAGCATTTTTTTTTTCTTTTTTGAGAAATTTGCATTAGATTGGTAATATGAGCGTAGATTAATGATAAACGGGGAGGGATATCTTGGCAAATAAGTATGAGTTAATCTGTAGTAAATGATTTCGTGAGCCAAATAAACAGGAGTTTTTCCTTTTTTTTTTTCTTGGCTTCGAATAAGGGTATAAGGTAAGAGTTAAAGACTGAATAGTTTTGAGTAGGGGCTTAATTGATGTTAATTTGGAAGTATTAGTACAGGATAGATTTGGCGGGAGATTCGTGTAAGTCTTGTGAAGTGTAAATCATGGACGCGGACGAGTATTAAAAATAACATCTTACCTCGGTACTGATTCCGGAAGTAGCCAGTTGAAACCAGATGAGGTAAAGATGGTATTATATATAGCAGAAGAGTGTGGAATGCCCTGTTTTCATTGGCTGTTTACTAAAGGACAGATGTCTATAAGAACGGCTGAAGTCTGGCCTTTATTAGCTTTTTCTTTGCTTTGGTAGAGGCATGAGCGTAGCATGTTGTGATCATGAAGGCGGCTTGGCTCTTCTAGAGTCATGCTGGGGTTACTGTCGGAGCCGATATGATGCAGAAATAACCCGAAATTGGCAATGAAGACAGTTGCATCACTGAAGACCTTCTTGATGCATCTAAGATGTATGATTGAAATGAAAGTTTTAAACAAACCACCTATTCTTTTTTTAGTTGCATCACATGATATAATGGTTATCCAGTTAAGCAAGCAGACTATTATAAGTAAGTTTGATTCTCACGGGGTGCCCCTATTTTTGGCCTTGTGTCAAATCCAAGTTCGGCTTCATTTTTAAACAGTGCATTGTGAAATATAATAAACTAGCAAACCACTGTGAGATTGATTCTCATCTATAGATTCAAAGAATAAAATGGGGAATATGTCTTATATTTTAAACTACATGGGTATTTGTTTGATAAATTTTCTGCCACTGCCTGTTGAAAGTTAACTTAGTGAAAAGGAAAATGAATTCAAAGAATCTGCCAACCATATGTGTAAATGAAGTGGGAGGTATTAGTTTTACTACTATGTAAAACTAACCATCCATGTTTTAATAGTCAACCAGAGTAGTTATTCTTGCAGTGTTTCTTAAAATTACAAATATATTGTACCACAAAGTGTCACTCACTTCATAGATATGTGATGTAATAGCCCCCATTGGCATTCTAAATGACAGATGTGTGGAGTCATAATTGATAGGTTATAGTTCATCTCTGCTGAAGCAAGCTTGGAAACACATGGAATTTGAGAGAATTTGTCAGATTCAAAAAGACATTAAACAGTTTGGGACTGAAATGAAACTGCCCCACCAATGGTAGGCAATATCCAATGAGTATTTTATTTCCTCTATCAACTGAGCAAAGCCACTTGAAATAATCTTTTTGATTGGTTTGGTTTTTGTTTAATGGCATATCAATTTTTTTATGGGTTATTTAATACTGATATTAGATTCATTTGTAAATGTTTGATTGTAATCATAACTATATT
Organism: Sepioteuthis lessoniana; assembly: GCA_963585895.1. Classification (NCBI taxonomy): domain Eukaryota; kingdom Metazoa; phylum Mollusca; class Cephalopoda; order Myopsida; family Loliginidae; genus Sepioteuthis; species Sepioteuthis lessoniana. The sequence continues at coordinate 54,127,631 of OY757915.1, forward strand.
TTCGATGTTTCATTGCATTTTTAAAAATTTGTTGGTAATCATTTATTTGCAGGATATCAAGTATTCCTAAAATAAATTCAAATAATTCATACATAATTGTATGGTTTTAAGTATTCCTATCTTATATTAATAAGTTATACACAATTATATGGTTTCAAGTAATTATTCCTATTTAATAATAATCATGTTTGCACACAATTATATTGTTTCAAGTAATTAATAACCTTTTGTAAAAAAAAATGATGGTTTCAAGTAATTATTCTTAATACAAATAATTAGCACAGTTATAAACTTCTGAAAACTCAAATTTCAATTATGCTGAACAAAAAAAATTGAAAAAACATTTTGATTTTTTTCCTGACAAGACCCAAATGGTTGAGATGTGCCTTGCTCCATAGCACTTGTGTCTATAATCAGAGTGTAGTATCTGTACCCATTGAAATTCCATTAAAAACTCAAAAACCAAAAGATGAAATATGCAGATGAAAACAGTTATTTCCAAGTGAATATGATTTCATATTTAAAAATTAAAATGATTATTATATTATACACTAGAAGTGTTGTGCAAAAAAGACCTCAGGCTCATTTAAGAATGCTATCAACAAAATGTGTTTACAAATCATATATATTTAATAAGTATGTATGAAGTGGATTTGGCATTAAATAACCTACAACGATTGATATGCCATCAAACCCAACCAAACTCAAAGTGTGGGTGGCATATTGGTTATTGTTATAAAAAATGAATTTGGTGAACTAAGTTTTGAACAAGGTTGTTTGCAACTGAACAATTGCCCTTGGGAAAGGTATGAATTCATTTCTTCTCCCTCCAGGTAAATCGTAGGTCAGATTGAGCTCTTTAACCTTGGTTGGGCAACTCAGATACTACACTGATTCTAGGCAGAAGTTAAGGGAAGTATATTATAGAGAGAGATTAACTTGGTCAGAAAATTATGTAAGTAAAAAACAGAGATGCAAAGAAAATGTGGAGAAATTTATTTTAATATTATCAACAGCAATAGTAAAAGAAAAAACAAAAAATGTGAGGCAGATTTTGTTTCGTACTAACACCACAGATCTGTAAACAATGGATGCATCACTGACATGGACACTAAGTTATAATGGATCATCGCTCAATGTAATCAACTTGGATGCTGTCATCTGTTAATATAAGAAAGTTCTTTTAGAAATGTAAAAAATATAATGAGAAAAAGGGAAAAAAAAGGAAAAGGTATTTTTTAACAACAACACCACCTCCTATCTTAAAATTTTTGTATTTGTGAGAAGTACAAGATCATCTATGTAGTCTGCATCTGTCAATAGATTCTGTTGGATATTATCTGCTGCTTGCCTTTCTTTTTTTTTTTTGGTGTGAAACCATTTTATTTTATTAGATCTATTGATGTTGGAAGTTGGTAATCAAAGCAGATTATGAACATATATGGTGCTAATGTATTCCCTTGAAAGACTCCAGCAGCAATATCGAAGAAATCAGTGTTGCCATCAGGTCATTGCTTTGTTTTCTGTTTAATGCCGGAGACATTTTCCTAGAAGAACAGTAGTGGTACTATTTAACCCATAGATGGAAGGATAAGGGAGTTCATACCTTTCCCAAGGGTATTTGCCCAAAAGTGAACGTAATAGTGTGACTGGAGTAAGAACTCGCTTACTACAATTCCGCAGTCCAGCCATCAGGTGAGTGAGCCACTGCTTTCATGTTTTTGTAAAACAACATGATAGTCATAACAGTTTCTTAGGGGAGACTATATGTTAGGAGTATTTGCTCCAACTTTCTGCTGTGTATGGAATGAAATGCCTTGGAGATTATTAGGTCACCTTTCTAAAGGAATGGGAAGTTGCAGCCTTTTGTCTATTCCACTATTGTATTTTGTTTATACACAGCATTGCATAATCACGGAAATATGTCATCAAATACTTCAGGAGGTATTTTGTTGAGGGTTGCAACTTTTGATTTTAATTTTTTTTTTTTCATCATTGCATTGATGATTTTAGTTGTGGCTGTGTCAGTAATACTGTATGGATGTACCACATTGGCACAAACAAAACACATAGTGATAAAGCTTGATAGGAATTACACAAGAATGCTACATGCTGTTTCGAACAAATCTTAGAAGCAACACCCAACAAAATAGTAACTTTACACCCACTTACTTTCCTATCTCACAAACCATCCGAGTAAGATGAACAAGAAATGCAGGACACTGCTGGAGCAGTAAGGACAAACTCATAAGTAACGTTCTTTTATGGACTCCTGCAAATGGACACACCAGTGTTGGCCTATCTACAGAGACTTTAATCAGCTCTGTACTGACACTGGATACAGTCTAGAAGACCTACCAAGAATAACAGGTGAAAAAGATGGATGGAGAGAGAAAGTCAGAGAAGTCCATGCTGTCAGTGTGATTTGATGACATATCATTGTAGTACCCTTTTATGCCAAGTAAAACTTCAATTGCAGACACTGTGAGACGAACAAACAAATATGAAAAAAATTGCTTATGCTGATTTCATTTTTTCTAAACAATGTCTAATTTACTGTGTTATCAAATAAAAATGTATACCAAATGGTAATTGATAAGAGAAGAAATTTACTAATTCTATGTTACAATGTTAGTATTGTCCCATAAAAGAAAAATTATGAAGTTTTGTAGAGAGATACAATTTAAAATTCAAGTGAGAAATGAGAGATTTATTTAAATATTTTTAGTTTTTGCCCAGATTGTTGGTTCTAAGCCATAATGGTAGGAAATTATTTTATATTACCAGCTTGAAGTAAATGGGATAAAGGGGTCAATATTCATTATAACAACTTTATTACTAATAAAGAAAGGAAAAGTTCTTATAAGTAAGAATCATTATAGAAAATTGAAATTGTCCAAATATTTCTTTAATAGTCAAAGTTTCAAATTGTTTCATTATTTCTAAAAAATATATTTAACAGGACATTTTAAAATTAAAAAATAAGTTTCTAAAAAATTGAGCCACATGCTGGGTAAAATTATGGCCATGACACCCAGATCTAACCTGCATGTTTAACACACCAGTTATAAAGGGAAAATGCAGGTGCCCTATGTGGTGTAATTGCTAGCCAGCTAGACTGGCAGACCATTAATAGTAAGTTTGAGTCTCAGATAGTGCTCCATAGATCTGGCCTTGTGCCACAAGTAAAGCTTAGTAAATGACTATGAAGACCAGAAAAACAAGCAATTCCCAATTATATATAAACAACATATATTGATAACAGTGCAAAATATCAACAGAAATAACAAAAAAAAAAGAAGAATTTTATAAGAGTGGAAAATATGTAATAGTTTAGAAAAATGAATATAAATTAGTCTAAAATTATTAGGGAAGAAGAAAGAAGATTGAAGCAGCATAAAATGTGCAGTTTCTGAAGAACTGACAACAGGAATTCTGAAGGCTGCAGCACAATGTCATCAAAGCAATAAATAAGACCACATCAGAATAAAATGATAGTGATGGATACAAGTCAAGTCTCTGTTAATAAATGGATCAATATAATTGATGGCATTATGGTTATCACCACAGAAAACGGATTTGGCAAGCCAAGTTCAAATCCTGGATATGACTGTTTGTGTTTCATCACTTGCAACTGTTCATTTAGTTGTATCATGCAAGATTTTCATTCTTGCTATTCAGGATTCAATTCCTAGACAGCACAGTATTGTATTAGCAGTGTGCTTCACATAATGGTTTTAATTGTAGGAAATGGAATTGGCAACCCAAATTCAAATCTTGGAGGATATTTGCATTTCACTTCATGCTAATGCCCGCAAGAAAGACATTAATCTAGTTGTTTCCCCACCCAAGCTATGGGTAAATAGTGGAGCAGACTGTGTTCTTTAGCTTTGGTTAGGCAACCTGTCAAGGAGAAGGAAAACTGAATTCAAACTAGCTTACAAATTGACATTGTGTCACACGTCCAGTCCAGAGTGAAGGAGTTGGGCAAATGAATACTAGTACTTGAAACAAAAAACTTGGTGGTGGTGGGGGGAGATTTCTCTTCATAAAACTTTGATAAGTCAGTTGTATGAATGATTATACTTACATTGACTTGTCTACCTGAAATTTAAAAAAAAAAAAAAAAAAAAAAAATTAATACACACAAAAAAGATGAAAACTCAAATAATGTGAATGACCACAATATACATTCGCTGAAAGAATTAAAAAAATATTCAAAGTTGCAATTAGTAAAGTTTAATTATTTCATAATAATCTTCACCAGGAAGAGATTTTTGTTTTGCATGCATGTATATTTATATATATATATATATAACCAAAAAGGGGTATAAAAAGTTCTTGGCCTAACCAAGAACAAAAACTTTTAATGATTGAATTGTTTTTTGAAAATTAAAGGTTGACTTGAGAAATGATGCTCTGTCAAGGAGGATTTGATTATTTAGTAGTTTAGTTTATTTAATGGCACATCTACTTTTGAGGGTTTATTTAATGCCAAAATTTGATTCATTTGTAAATGTTTGATAACAATCATAACTATATTTTCAATGTTCCATTGTTTGCACAGTTATATGGTATTAAATATTCCTAAATAATACTAATAATTTATACACAATTTATATAGTTTCAAGTAAGTTCCTATCTAATAATCATTTCTTTGTATACAGTTATATGGTGTCAAGTAATTAGTAATAATCCTCTTAAGTCAACAATTATAACTTCAAGCAACTTTTCTTGATATAAATAATTTGCACACAGTTATATGGTATCAATTATTCCTATCCAATACTAATAATTTTCAAACAGATCTATTTGAAGCATAGATAGGACTTGAATAGATACTACCAATCCAGTTTAGAGTGGACCTGGGAGTAATGACAATGAAAGGGCGACTCTAGAGCCTTGTCATTGTATATCACGTCAGAATACCTGTTTTTTTTGGGGGGGATCTTATCCTTCTGTAGGAGAATGCAATTGGCATATTCTAAGCCCCCCATTGAAAGGGCAACTGATAATAAAGCAAAAGTAAAAAAGTAAGTAAAGTTGACGACCTAAGTTAAGGGTGACCCTAAGGTTTCCATTTCAATAGCTACTACACTGAGGTGTAGAGGAGGGTGCTACTCCATTCCCTGGATTGCTCCACTTTACCCTTGATTCTTACCTTATAATGCTGAGAATTAAGCAAAGCATCATCAAGTACCATTTTTAGAGTCTTTAGTATGACTTGACTTGGGATCAAACATCTGCCTCCAGGACCATTGGCAAATACTCTACTCATTAGGCCAATGGCTTGATAAACTGATAATAATGGTTTACAATGCTTCATCTCATAATAAAAACCAATCAAAGATATTTGTTTAATATTAAAATATATATCCTAAAAAAGTTTCAGTACTGTATGTCGAAAACAATATTTTGTTTTCCAAGAACTTCTCTAAGATGAAATCAGATGTAAAGCTTGGTTTTTACCATGTTAATGTAAATTCCTTTCTACGGTGTACAAACATCGAGCAAAATATAGATAAAAAATTTGGTTCTTAAATAATCCTTGAGTATGAATTTTGACGTGGTATGCTACCAAGAGAGAAAAGGGGAAGATAAATTCCCCTACCTTCTGTGTTTGAACTAACAAGCCCCAAGGACTGACCGCTAAAGCAGTCAGAATGCAGGTCAAAGCTACCTGCACTCCATAACCTATAATTGGTTGGACGGAGAAGGGAATGTAGGTCATTGTAATAGCATGACTGGATGACATAGAGAAAGAAGAGCCAAATGACTTAGCATAAAAAAAATAGTACCTTTTCATCAGAGAAAATTTGGAAAAGGATCTTTAGTTCTGGACAGACATTGGCATGAGATGGACGCCAAGTTAGCCAAGCTCCGGGAAAGAGTAGAACAGAATCTTTGGACAGAAGATAACAGGTGCTTTCAGCCAGATTCTAGAGAAATCCTGCTTGACCGTAAAAGAAAGGAAACTGAGAAGTAAACCCATCGAAAACATAAGTACAACTTAAAACTGTTTTTCCTTCTACCCTTCCTAAATATTAGAAATTGTATATATGTATATATTCAGAAAAGGAAAGAAAGAAACCGAAAAGATTTGTTTCATAAACCGTAAATGAATGAGTGGACTTAGATACTTTCTCAAGTAAAAGAATGAAAAGTAAAAAGAAAGAAAAGAAAAAAAAACAAAGAAAGAAAAAAAGGAGAAAGAAGAAAAGGACCGTCGAGGGAGACATTTGTGTTTAACACTGCCTACTTGGCTTAACAAAGCAGATAGTTTAAAAGGAAAGGAGAAAAGAAAGAAAGGAACTGTTTCTTAAATCTCATAATTATGTGTTTGGTTGTCGCTTATTAAAGCCTTGTTACATGTTAAATGCCTCCCTCATGTTGAAATCTATTTGTTTATGTTGTTTATCTATTGAGTTACCTTCTTTTGCACATTATCTTTTTCAGCTTCGTATCGCTTAAATTTATTCTTGCTAAATGTCTTATTCGCCTTAAAAACATTACAAGGGAATTTTGGAAATTGACTATATTTTGTTTTAACCTAGAAGTTCATGCTTTCCGTTATCCGAGGGCGTAGGAAAACAAAGGACTTGGTTGGGTATGTGAAAGTGAAATTGGAAACCCCCTCGCCAGCGTTTAGATGAGTCTAGCCCCAAATTAACCACCACATTATTTTCCAGTTACCTTATGCCCGAAACAGGAGTCTTGACTAGGACTTATTTTGCAGAGGGTCAAGTGCCAGACTGTCCCGATGTCATATGTGCATAAAATAAACTCTCGTCCCAAGATAAATATTTATGCAACTTTATAGAATAAATAAAAAGTACTAAGAGGACTTTCTTTCATCAGACCAGAGAGTGAAATTTTTATAAAGTGAAAAACTAGATAGATACTTAGACCTTGGCAGAGAACTGGGAAAAAAATGTGTCACATGACGGTGACAGTGGTACCCATCATAGTTGGAGTCCTTGCAACAATCCTGAAGAAGAACCTGGAAAAGAGACTGGGAAAAGTGGAGGTCTGGGGAAGGATTGAGACAATCCAGACTACAGCAATGTTGAGATTAGCTTGAATATGAGTTCTGAAGAGCCGAGGTAACTTGGTGTCACTTAAACTTCAGGAAGACCCCCAGATAGGACTGGTATAGAACTCACAGGAAGTATAATAATAATAATAATGATACCACCAAACGCAAAGCATGCCAGAATAATGAATAATTAGAATAAATACAATGACCTGCAGTTGACTGTAAGACAAGCATTTATTAATTCAAGAAGCTGAAAGAAAAAATATAAACAAAAATTCTTACCTGCTTTTAATTGCAGACCTTAGAAATATACTTAGGAAAAGGCTTGTAGATAGTCTCATAAAGAAAATGCAAGGGGAAGTGGTTACCCCAAAGTATTCATTTTGTGAAAATTGTATCTCTGGATTCACAGAGAAAGTAAGGAAATTTCCAAAACTAGTAATGATACAAAAAATTTAGAATAATATTGGCACATATTTTCTCTGACTCAGTGCTAATATTCTTGTGCCAATCATTTTGTGGTAATTTAAATCTTCAAAGTATTTTTTAACTCTTACATAGCAGTTAGGCAGGTATTAAAATTCATAAAAACACTTTAAACTAGTAACATTAAAGTATGTTTCTGTAAGAACTTATAAGTTAATAAATGTCACAGAGTTTAATGCTTGAGATCTACTGTGAATTCAAAGATTAAAAAAAAAAAAAAAAAATACTTAGTTTCTAGCAAGAAAGTTTTCACCTGGATATCTACTTTATATGGTAAAACTTGGTTTAAAAGATTCAATTTAGCACTATACTTACATTGTAAATAAAACCTCTTTAAAAATGTAAAAATTTTCAAAAACTAATATGTTAAAAACATGCTCAGGTGTCCTGTGGGTGAGTACAGAAAATTTGGTGACTTTAGTGCTAGTTGTCCTTGTGTTATATGATGATAGGCAAAAAACATTTGGTACATTATAAGAGATACCTTTTGAGGTAATTCTGCATAGGTTTCTTCTAACAAGATAAGGTTTGTAGCTATCTGATTGGGCCTGAGGTTATGTCAAAGACATTATAGGAAAAATTGTTTCCCCAGCAGTTTAACCCAACTTTCTTATGGCACTCAATCATTTGGGCTATCACCTACCTTGGTGCAGTCATGAGAAGCATGATCCTTCTCAATATCCTAAACAATTCATCAGTATAGGCTTCCTTTAATATGACTTTCACTAAAAGAGTTATAACTGAAAATAATATCATTATCAATATCAATGAATAAACAAACATGTACAATAAATGTGAACTGTATAAAAATATTCTGGGGTCAAATTTCTTTGCTTTATAGACAATTGGTCTTCAAGAGTTTGCTTTACAATTGTTTGAAATTGAGAAAGACAAACAACAGAAATAATGATTATTTCACATACACAACAAAAACAGACAGACAGACACCATTTTGTAAGCATTAGTTTCATTTAATATATGTGTAGACTATACAATGAATACACATACACACATCTGAATACACCAACACATCTGTGCACACAGTCATCACATGTGCAATGTTAAAGGGATCTTTCAAAGATTCAGAATACAAAGCCAGATGGATTTGCCTAAAGAATGATGAATTGAATTTTAGACAGGAAAAAACAAACAAAAAAGAAAACATGCAAAAAAAGAGAAAAAGCAAAATTAGAGAAGAAAAAAAGGTTTTTCTGATTCTTTTTTTGCCCCCATTTAAGCTCTAATTTTTAAATTTAACTGAAAAGAACACTTAATATTTTAAAGAGGGTCACTATTTTACTATACACCATAAACCCACTATTCCAAGAACAAGATCATGTCAGATATACTAATAATAAAGTGCTTAATATATTGACTATTCACACTCCGTCTGTTATTATAAAAAAAAAGATAGCTTTAAATGAAGACATCTGCACCCATAAGTAAAGTTTGACCGTGTTTTGTGGAAATTTTGTGAACTTAGATGCAGGGTATCTGAAAGGTTATATATCAACAGAGGATTCATCAGAATTTCTGTTGATTGCAATTCCAACTCCTATTTTTCATCAATGTTTCATTCTTGATTCTTTTAAGATTCCCTTTGTATTCTAAGTAGAACCTTTTGGTGTTTACATTCATTTAATCATTTTACTTTTCATATTTTTTGTCTATTTATGTTATTCTATTTACTTTTTTACATTTCTGCAGTGATTTTTCAAATTTATGTATTTTACTTATCTAAACTAGTGTCTTTTTTTAAAACCTCGCCATTGTTCTCCCTTAGCTATTTCTTAAAGTACAGGCAGGATCTAACACAAGGTTAATTTCTAAGCAGTGTAAAGCTAGTTTGAATTCAGTTTTCCTTCTCCTAGACTGGTTGTCCTATTAAGGCTAAAGAACCCAGTCTACCTTACTATTACTCATAGCTGGAGAAGGACACAAATTCATCCCTTTCTTAAACACATTAGCATGAAGTGAAACACAAACAGGATTTGAACTTGGATCCCAAATTTCATTTCCTATGACAGTAACTGTTACACTAAAGTAATCACTTCTCCTGTCACATTTTTGTCAGATTAACATTTATGTAGGTTATAGAATGTAAAGAATTATGTCAATTAATGTTGGACTAAAAAAACTTTGATTAAAAAAAAAAATCATACCCACAGATGATCCCTCAAGAAATTAGCTCATGATCAATGTTTTGTAAAATGAGTTTATTATTATTCACGGACCTATGAGATGTGATTGAATAATGAAACCATCTATTGAACAAGACTTTTTTTCTATTAGTATTATTACAAGCTTTCCCTCCTTTCAGATTCTCTTTCCTTCCCATCTCCTCCTTATACCACCTTTTTTGCCAAAGATATCTCTCCTCTCTTAACTTTGTTAAAATCTTTTGTTAGAAAAAAAAAAAGCACCTGATACTGCACATACATCTATGACTGAAAGTGTGACATGCAGGAACAATAGATACATAGTTACAACTAAGCAGATTTTGATTAGTATTTTCTTTTATCTTAGTTTTTTTCTTTTTGGTTTATATTTAAAATCCTAACTCAGTCAACTTATGACAGCAAAAAACAATTTTACAGCCTCATTTACTCACATTCTTTTAGACTCTTAATCATTGTTTGATTAACTCACTTATCAAACCAGCACCATTTGTGATGCAGTTTTACTCTTTCCTTCATTGTTACCATCCTTTCATTTTTTCTTAGTTTTGATAACTTTATTTCACAGGGCCCGACAGAACATTTATATTTATCATAGGAGTCTGACTACACAGCCATATGGGAATTATAGGTATCATACAATAACAGCACTGCTTCCAACAAAGCCTTCATCAGATGATGACTCTGGGTTCAGGCATGGTTTCAGGGCCGAAGCATCATTACCACTAGCCCAGAGTGCCCAAGCAGTATCTCATGATACCAGACTTTGTCAGATTGTCATCATAATTTGGATAATATCCAATAATGTGGTTCAGATATATGACTGAAAAATGAAAACCAATTTGTTAAAATTGATAATTTGTTTATAAAACGTTTTAATACAAAATTTATCAGATACTACAAAACTTTTTAAAATGATAATAGATTTTCCTGATATTGATGGAAATCATCATGGAAACAAACTTTCAATGTTTGGGAACTTTTAAAATTTAAATCTGTTTTGTGACTATTATTATTAAGTCAAAATAGAATATCAATAAATGAATAGAAATGAAAAATCTGAACAAAGCAGACTGAGTGATTATTTTTTTTCAATAATAATTTTTAGTTTAGTTATAATTCATAGTGTTATTGATAAATCCCAAACTATTTTACTCCTCAAAAATAATCTTCAATTATATTTTATTGTAATAATAGTAATTGTAGATTTTCAAAATTTAAAGCTAGCAAGCAACAGTATTCAGCATCTGTTTCCATGACCTCAACAAATTCTGTTATCTTTTTAAAAAGACAATGTCATGGTATCTGATGAAGTTGCACAGAAAAAATGTGTTATATGAATTATTGATTTCAATACTCTGGTTTTCATTATATATTATACACACACACACACAAAAATCTTAGATTATTTTAGTTTTAGAGGGAAAAATACTATGTGCTAAAGAAAAAAAAAATGCAAATTGGGGAAGGAGGTCATATTTGGAAAGATAACATTGGGCGCCATGCAAAAAGTCAGAAATAATAAAAAAAAAAGGGGGGGGATCATACATGTAGATCATGTTTGAAATGACGGGCTTGGACTGAAGATCAAAAATTGTAGATAAACGCAGAACTGGAAAGTATATTGAATACAGATAAAAGATAAATGTAATAGATTTAAAAAAAAAAAAAAGCTTGTGTGTGAAGCCACTGCACTCACCAAATCTGGACTATGAAAACAACCTGTGAAGAAAGCAAGCAGATGCACAAATCAGCAGAGATTAGGAAAGAAAAATAAAGAAAAAAAAAAGAATAAAAAAAAATAGGGTGAGAGTGATGGACACAGCAAGGCAACTGGCTGGGGTTAAAAGTACAGATTCAAATGTTTGACCATTCTCCTTTCATGATTCTTTTAAAAGGTTCTCTTCTCATATTCTAAGAATTCATTTAATCATCTTACTTTACTTATTTTTTTCTAGGCTATTTTTTATCATTTTTCTTTTTAACATTTTTCTGGTATAATTTTTTGAATTTATATATTTTACTTAGCTATCCAAGCTATTTTTTAAACCTTGCTATTACCAACCTCTTAACTATTTTTAAGTAATCACTTCCTTCGATTCTAAATAAAACTAACTTGTTTCATTCTTTGTTCACAATGTTACCTTTCTACTACTATATACTTTTCTGCAAGATCCATAATATATGGATTGATATTTGTGAGATTATTGTCGTCTCTTTATAAGCATATAAGTTTATTAAATCTGAGGAGATAAAAAAAAAAAGAAAATCTGCAAAATCAGATTGATAGGTTTTGCCAGAAGTCTAATGATAATTGTGTAATTTTACAATCTACCTAATTCCTTATCATATAAAAACAATACAAAATAAAAACTTAAAAGGCAGTAGATGGATGTGTTATAAAGAAAAGAAGCTGGTTTAAAATTGTATAAAAAAAAAAAAAAAAAGGACCAAAATATAGAATTAACAAACATGCATAGAATAAAAACTAATAGAAATTTTATTAAATATAATGGGTAAGTTTATTATACTTTTTGATATATTTCTCATGTTTTCTAATTTAAAGTCTAAGTATAGGATGGAAATTTCTTGATTAAAACAGATCCAGCAACTGTTGTCAGGTAGGCTGACAATCTTAAATTGGCTATCAATCACTTTTGGACAGATTTCTTTTTGTACCTTATGTAGTTGAAAGGTCCAGTGTCCCTACTCTGCCAGATGGGTTCAAGGACAGCTAGCCTGGTGAATAAGCCCCAAGAGGTTGAATACGTGTTTTTAAAGTTTCTCCTGCCATTCTTAGGGGTAACTCATATAAAAAAATACACATTGTGTTGTTGGTGACATTTTTGTTTAAAGAGTTTGAGACATTTTAAAAAGTCTGCCTTAAGACTTGGAACAGAAATGATGTTACCAGTACACAATATAATATACAGTTAAAAAAATTATTGAATCAAAGCTTTGTTACAGGAAAGTTGTGAATATAACAAAGGATTATATGAAGAGGCTGCATCTTGATCTGGCATTGCCATGATGTGATAGAAAACTAATAAAGCTAGTTAGCTGGGGCAATAATACGCAAATAAAATGACTATTATGGAACAAAGGTTGTAATATTTGGGATTGTCTTTGTTTGCTTTAGAGATTGGTTACTAAGCAGAAACATTTTTAAAAAATGAATTATTTTAGAATTTGAAAATTTTTAATCAGAGAAGATAAGATTCATCATTAAAAACAAAAACAAAACCAAAACATTAGAAATTTTACTAGGGGTGTGTAAAAGATTATAGTGTTATATTATTTAAAAGAAAAATGTTTTTTTGTTGTTACTTTTAATAGAATAAAAAAGTATGTTGAAACTCCTGCACATGCTTAATTCAAAAATAAATACCTGACAGCAAAAACGGATTATAAAAATTTTTGATAAGAAATATAGAAATGAAACAAAGCTGAAACATTAGTGTGAAATCAGCATTAACACAGAGCTAATCCAATAGCTCAGACTGTTAGCACCTCCACAGACAAATTACTTTTTACAACTGACCAAATTTGTGTGGGCTTTAAGTAGTGCCTGCTACAATCCCAAGCCTGCCTCTGATTGACTGAAACAGTATTTAATTTAAACCAACGGAAATTTGTTATGAGAAGGTCTCAGGTTTAATTCCTGATAAGTTAACAATTACAATCAGATTTTTGGATGTTTTTAAATATCCTATGATGCAACTTTTGCTAGTACAATATCATCAAAATGGTCTAACTTGGAGAAAAAAAAATCAATTTCTAATCCTTTTTCAAAAAATTAAGTAAAAATTGATTTTTTAAGTCTTATTACTTATTTATTTTAACCTTAAATTAGAGTTGGCTCCCTTGACTTATTGGCACTTCTCTTTATTAGCCATAGTGACATCCCAATAATGATACATATGTAATATTTGATAATATTAAAATTTAGTGATGATTAGTATTTTCAAATATAAACTTATAAATAGGAAGTGACTTGAGGCCACCAAATGCAGCATTAATGCAAGTATCATTCCCATTCAATCATAAATGATTAACCATAATCAAATGACTAGTGAAAATAAATCAGAAAACATTTTTTTGCCCATTCTATTTTCAAAGTTGCAACATCATCCCTAAAGTTCTATTTCTAGGAAAGAATATTTTCCTATGGTCACAGAATTCTGACAAAATAAACAAGGGGTGAAGGTAGATTGGTTGAATGTGGGGAAAATTTGTAAAAATACAGCTGCCGTAGCATTGGCAATATAAGATAGATATGGCAATGTTAAGAGATGGTGGAGAGAATTAGTTTGATGAAAGGGACACAAAAACATGGATGACAGATGTATAGATCATATATAAATACATATTTGCAAATATACAATCTTGAAGAGCCAAAATACTAGCAAGAGAAAGAAATAGAAAAATATCCCAGAATTGAAAGATGTAAAAAGATAAACTTATTTTTCAGATGATACAAAAAAATAAAAATAAAGAAGCCTTTTATCTCATTTATTTCTAAAAAAGTTACTGGTGTTGCCTAAGAATAATGAGTGGAGAGATAACATCAATTTATTCACATTAAATTCCAAATAACCATCTGTATTGAAACTAGCCTGATTTTCTTCATAGATGAACATCTTTATATTACAAAAATGACACATCATAAGATCTTTTATCAGTTTGTTTTGGTTTGGTTTTATGGCATATCAACCATTATAGGTTACTCAATGCCAAATCCTGTTTTATATATATATGATTTGTAAACACATTTTGTAGATAACCTTAAACCAGCCTAAACTCTTTTTTGGACATTGTTAAATGGTTTTAAGTATTGCTATAAAATAGTCACAATTTAACATCAGTCATTTGTTTGCACACAGTTTGTTCTATTTGACCCATAGAGAGGACCCAATCAGCTGCTACCACACCAGGTCAGAGTGGACCTGGAAGTAATGGCAATGAAGGAGTGCTTCACATTCCCCAGATCTCCAAGCTATCCAATGATTTAATGTCATATCTAGGATACTCCATGACTGGGAGCCGGGGTGTCTTACCCCTCTACTGAGATGCAGTTGGTGTATTCAACAGTCCCAGCCAACTGGTCTGTTTTTAATCAGAGTAAAATATTTTCAGAGATTTAACTAATTTCGGGTCCAATTATCAATTGAATCCAAATTTGTGGTATCATCATCCGTACGAACTTTTTTAATCAACATTTGATTGATAAAAAAGCTGATATGAATGCCGACACTACAAAATTGTGATTCAGGTGCAAAATAATAACTAAGATAATTATACTAATTAGCATCCTTCACTTCTTCCAAAATAGAGATTGTCAGGTCATCTGCTTTACATAAGTTGTGTGTGAAAATAGAAATAATTCTAGTAAAACAAAAAAAAAGAAAAAGGAGTGGAGGTATAGGAGTTCCTGGAATTGTTTTGACAAATCAAAGTAAATATTAATTAACAAAATTGAATTTGGTAGCCAAGTCTATAAACAGAAATTCTTACACACTATTTTAAAATGTGTGCACACACAATAATATATATATATATATATACACCCACACAGAGTAGTGAACATTAAGATGAGAATGATGTTAAGAAAAAGTCTAACTCTGAAATAACTTTTTATTTTAAAGCTTCATAGAACATTTTATCAAGAAAAAATAAGGATACAAGGATCACACAATAAGTTTCCAGACTTTTTTTGTATGGGCACTTTTATTGATAGTAAACACAAAGCTCTAGTCCCCTTCGAAGTAATCTCCTCCAGCTGCAATGCACTTGTTGTACCATTCCAACAACTTCTGGAAGGCTCCATGGAAGCCCTCTTGTGTGAGTGTATCAATGACCTTTGTCACAGCCTCTTTCATCTCCTCAATTGTCTCATAACGACATCTTCTAAGGTTTTCCTTGAGCTAAGGGAACAACCAAAAGTCACAGGGAGCAAGGTCTGGACTATAGGGAGGCTGAGGAACTGTCTTGATGCCCATCTTGGTCAAATAGTCTGTGACAAGGATGAAGTTGTGGACTGGTGTACTGTCCTCGTGGAAATGCCACTGACCCGATTTGAAGAGTGCTGGCCTCTTTTGACGGAATCTCTTCCTGAACTCCCTTAAAACCTCAACATAGTATTCCTTGTTGACTGTCTGTCCAGTGGGAACCCAGTAGATCATGCCAGTGCTGTCAAAAAAAAGGGATCATCAAAAGTTTGTGGGTGGATTTGCTCTGTCTGGCCTTCTTGGGTCTGGGAAAGCCAGCATGCATCCACTGGGAACTCTGTCTCTTGGTCTCTGTGTCATAGCAGTAGCTCCAGCTTTCATCAAAAGTCACCAGAGCATCAAGAACTGTGGGATCTGAATTGATCAGCTCAACCATCTCCCTGCTGTCATGACAACGTCTTTCTTTCTGATCTTCTCTGAACACCCTTGGGACAAACTTTGCGCAAATCTTCTGCATCTTCAGTTTCTTGCGAATAATTGTGTGTACATTTTCCACACTGACATCAAACTAGGAACTTATTGTCTCTTATAGACACACGACAGTCCTTATCCATGAAATTCTTTATTTGGCCAATCAACTCTGGTGTTCTGACTTCCTTATTCCTCCCACACCTCTCATCATCTCTCACAGACTCCCTGCTTTCCTTGAATCTCTTATGCCACTCAAAAATTGATGCTCGATTCATGCAAGATGATCGAAAAACAGTCTGAAGCATTCCATATGTTTCTGTGGCATTTTTTTCCAAGTTTAAAACACAATTTTATTGCATATTGTTCTTCTAAAGTGTCCTCACGTCCAGATTGCATTTTTGAAATTCACCAGCTGTGACAATCAGGCTTTAGTAGGGTGTATTCCAATTCCTTCTGTAGGTGTTCATTTGAACCTGAACTCATACAAATTGGTCAGTCATCTTATAAGATGTATAGCAATAACATATTGAATTTTCAAGAGTCTACGACAATTTTAAATGCCTGTACAAAAAAGTCTGGAAACTTATTGAAGGCACCTCATATAAAGGTAAATTATATAGTTCCAAAATATAAAGCTCAATAAACTTATTTTGATAAAGTTATGAGAATAATTATATAACATTTGAAAAAAATAGATGATCAAAAACTTCAGAACAATTAAATAAATCATTAAAATTTAATAATTATTTGTATTATTAAAAAATCTTTAAGGTAAAAATATAAAATAGGGTATTTTACTAAATTACACCAGCTCTTCACTGGCTCTTGCATTGTAAACATGGTGAAAAAAAAAATCAGTGACATCATTGGAACTTAGAAAACTGATAGTCAAGTTATGTAATGAAGATAAATTCTCGATTGGGGATATTTCAAAGACTGTGGGGAAATCTAAAAGTGTTTTTCATAGTATTTTAAGAAAACTTGTGGAAACTGGGTCATGTGAAGCCAAGAAACCACCTGGCAGGTCTAGGAAAACTACAGCAAGAGAAGACAGATGGATTAGTAATGAATGAAAAAAGGATCGATTAGTGACAGCAACCATTATCTCTAAAAGTGCTAATGTTAAACTTGGCATAAAAATATTTCCTGAAGACTTAATGAAATAAATTTGAATAGTCGAGTAGCTTCAAGGAAGCCTTACATTTCTAAAAAGAACAAAATGAGCTGATTGAAATTTGCCACTGAACATGTCATATGGACAGAAGAACAGTGAGGTTGTGTTCATTTCAGCGATGAGTCAAAGTTTAACCAGTTCAGTTGTGACAGGAGAAGGTTTGTTTGATGCAGTTCTAAGGAATGATATTCACCTCAGTGCACTAAAAGCAGTGTTAAATTTGGAGGAGGAAGCATGATGGTTTTTGGCATTATTTCTGCTGCTGGTACAGGACCTCTTGTCAGGCTACACATTAAAATTAACACAACTGTATACAAAGAGATATTGAAGAAACGTATCTAATTTGAGAACTGCAATTAATCAACCAGCTGTATTTATGCAAGATAATGCTCTGTGTCACACAGCGAAGTCTGTTAAGACATTTTTTTCTGAGGAGGATGTTACTGTTATGGAGTGACCTGCTCAAAGCCCAGACATGAATCCTATTGAGAATGTTTGGAAGTTACTAAATGAAAGAGCTAAGGAAAAGAATCCAAGAAATGTCAAAGAGCTATGGACTAATTTGAAAGGAGAATGGGAGAAAATATCTGTTGATGAATGCAAGACATTAATTCACTCATGTAGCAAAAGATGTCAAGCTGTTATTGAAAGTAAAGGTCTACACATCAAGTAGTAATAAATTATGAATGCCATTTTCATTTAGATATGATGTATCCATTATAATAGTATGATTTTGTTAATCGTTCTAATGTTTTTGATCATCTATTTTTTTTAATGTTATATAATTATTCTTTATAAGAATAGTTATCAAAATAAGTTTATTGAGTTTTATATTTTGGAATTATATAATTTACCTTTATATACTTATTCTTCTTTGATAAAATGTTTTATGAAGCTTTTGAATAAAAAGTTATTTCACATTTAGACTTTTTCTTAACATCATTCTGATCTTTATGCTCGCTAGTGTATATATATGCACACACACACCATAACTTAGCTTACTGACTTTGCTAAAAATGTTGAACCTAACATCTTCATCCAAGGTACAAGAGTGGAAGTGACTGATTCTTTTATGTACCTTGGAGTAACTTCTCATGATGGATCCCTTGATTCTGAAATAAATCTAAGGATAAAAAATCTCACCAAAGCTTATGGAAAACTTGAAAATCATGTATAGTTTGACAGACGTCACCACCAAAACCAAACTTAGTGTCTATGAATCAAGTATTTTAACTGTCCTTGTGTACTCTTCTGAAACAGACTACATATTGCCATCACATCAAAACCTTGGAAAGCTTGTTTTAGGAATATCCTAAACATCAAATGGATGTCTTTAACACCAGACACCATTGTTCTTCAGTAAGTCAAAACAATCAGTATTGAGAAGTTCCTCATATGCAATCAGATGCATAGGCTGGTTACATTATAAGGACGGAGGATGTCAGGTTAGCTAAGTAGTTGTTTTATAAAGAGTTACAACATGCTAAATATCCAAAACATAAACCTAAAAAACATTTTAAGGATGTCATTAAAAACCACCTTAGGGTTATTAGTAAATGCGTTGAATAATGGGAGCAGATGATGAAAAATTGATCAATTTGGAAAAAAAGTGACCAACAATGATTGTAAAGCATTTAAAATATGAAGAATCAAACAGTTCATCTTGAAACAAGTACTTTAGAAACAGGACTTGATTTTGGTCCAGGACACTTTTCAGCATGAATATGTTTGTAACAGAGTCAAAGCCAAACTTACTAATCATTTGAAATCTCATGACAACAAATAACTGCAGGTTGATTATACCTACAGGTAATTTGCATCAATTCTGTGAAAAAGTATACAGATCAGCAGCATGTCTGAGAACCCATATGAGAGTGCAAAATAAAAAGTTTATTTTTGCAGTGAAAAATTCAGCAAAAATTATAGAAAAATACATAAAATTTTCATGAAATTTTATTTCCTTTAGCAGATTTTTTGACACAGAAAATGTTTGCTATAAGCAAATAAAAAAACAAACAAATTTTATCACTATATAGTACAAGTACATTTTTTATCTGATTTTTCTCTAGTTCCTCTTTTTAGAGTAATACATTTTATGAAAACTGATGAAACCATGAGATTGAAGAGGTTTTTGACAAGTGTATCTAATAGTTATAGAAATATATAAACATAAAGATTTATTCTGTCATCCTTGAGAGTTGATAAAACATTTATACTTTCTTAGTAGGTAGGAACAAAAATGCACCACAATTTAGGCATAAAAAAAAAAAAGACTTATTTTTTAAGTTCACAAAAAACAGACTGACTATAGGATTTTAATAAAATTTTCAGTAATTGCGTAAAAAAGCAAAGTTTATTTTAAAATAAGTTTTCATTCAAACTTTTTAAATCAAGTTTTATTTTTCCTATGTCAGGTAAATAATTTTTTAAAAATGAATATGATATAATTTTTACATTTTTTCAAGTCAATTCATTGGATAAATATGTTTTGCTTAACTTTTTAAAAAATAAGATGGAGCTTTTAGAGACTTTAAAAAAATGGGAAAATTAAAGTAAATATTTCTTTTCTCAAGAAATGTTTTTTTTTTTTTTACTAAACAACGTCTATGCCTTTTATTTGTTTCTTCATAAAATGCACCATTTAACTGTGATACTTCAGTAGTAATGCCACAAATACATAATATTCTTAAACATAGTTTTCACAGTTTATTTTTTGTCTTTATATGTTAATCTTTTACCCAGTTGCCAGCTAGATCTGATATAAATTAAAAAACTTTCTGGGTATGGTTTAACTTCCACTAATAAAAATCAAAATCAAACCAAACAAATCAAAGAATATAAGAAATTGGAGAATGCCTTTCTTTTTTTAAAATAAAATATGACAAAAATGAAGAGACAGTTCCCTTGTTTCTTACCAGCTTTTGGCCTTGGGTTTCAGATCATTAATAATGGCCTGGATAACATCACTACTACTTGCTGTGCCTCCAATGTCAGGAGTGTGTACCTGATAAAACATAAGAAAATATATTAAGTACCAATAATAATTAGCAGTATTTATCTATATTTCATTCAGGTTGTAAGGTGGTTTAAAGGATGTAGAGTAACTTTTATTAAAATATAGGATAACTTTATAAAATGTATGTTTGATTTGTTTTTAGTGTTTATTTATTACAAGTTACTGTGTTGTTGAAAACTCCTAAAAACTAATAAATATATAAAACAAAATATTTCATTTTATTATTTTTCAAACTTCATTGAGTAGTAAAAACCTAATCAGTTTTAAGCCAAGGGACTGCTGAGATGAACTGAATTTCTTTATAATGGCTTGACACCTAGCTGTGAAAGAGAAAGTTTAAGGGTATACAAGGAAGGAGAAAGCCATGTGCTTCAAACGATGACCAAGATAGTAAGTCCTGTGAGACAAACATTCTTTTACAGTTATGTAAAAGAAAAGAAATTTATATGCTATAATTTTTAAATTATCTCATGACGTTAACATTGTTTTGTAAAAATTTTTAATTTTCTGAGAGAAATATTCTAAATCTAAGTGAGTGACTCCAAAAAGATTTGATTTTAAATATTTTTGTTTTTTGCCTAAATGGTTAGACCAAACTTAGTAATAATGCAATGCAATTATTCTAAATCTCCAGTTTGAAGAACAACCTATAAGCCTAATTAATAATGTTTAATTAAATGTAACTAATTATTTTCTTCTTTTGAGTTAAGAAATTAAATACCTTTCAGCAATATGGCTTCTTATTGTTTATTAGAGACAGTCAAGTTGGCAGAGGCTGTAGAATATACTGATGAGTGTCCTGATATGACTAAATCATCTTATGGTGAGACTCCAGTCCTGTAGATTTGGGAAATGAGGAGTACCCCTTTACTGCCATTATTCCCAGGTTCACTGTGACCCAGAGTGGTAGTACCTGTTAAGGTGCCATCTATGGGTCAAATAAAACTGTTCAATCATTTACTATACTTGAAACCATTTAACTCTTTGTAAACAAATTACTAATATTAAATTGAATTATTAGTGTCAGCAATGCTTGAAACCATCTAATGGTGTGCAAACAACAAATAGCAGTACTTAAAACTATTTAACTGCATGAAAACAAATAGCAAAACCCAAAACTGTTTAAATGTGTGCAAACAAATAAGCTATAACTTGTTTAAAAAATAAAGTTACCTAAAAACTATTCACTTAAAAATCATGTTGATTGATTGTTTTATGGCATATCAACCCTTTTTCAGGTTACTTAATGCAAATTTCTGTTGATTTGATTATTTAGTATTTACAGTTCCATTTCAAACAATTCATTCTAGTATAAGTACACAGTTTAATTGTCAAAAACATTTCTATTTCAAGCTGTACAGTTTCTATGTCAAAAACAGTTCTATTTCAAACAATCCAGTTTAGCATAAGTATACAGTTTAGTTCTATTTAATTCATAGATGAGGCCCTATCAGGTGCTACCACTCTTGACCAGGGTGGACCGAGGGAGCGATGGCAATGAAGAGGTGCTCCACATTCACCAAAGCTCCAGAATCACAGGACTGTTTAGTGTCATATCCAGGACACTTGTTGGAGGAGTCTTACTTCTCTGCAGAGGTGCATTCTACAGCCCCAGTCAACTGGGCAAGAGTTGTATTACAGCTTTGAGTTCTAATTCAGTTATGTTGCTATTAGTAGGTATGTATAGTGAGCATATGCTGATTGTTTTGTGTAGAGTTACTCATACTGCTATTACCAGTAGGTTTGTGTTTAGGCTTTTCATTGTTTACAATAATTGATGTACCTCATGATGCTCTTGTTATGTGCTTATTTATTCGATTATATATAGTGTGTTGCCTTATATTTGATTTGTTGTTTTTTTGTTTTTTAAGTTTCTTGGAGGCATATAATACTTAGACGTAAATTTTTAATAAGTGTTCGTCAAGGTTGGCTTTTGTGCCGCTGATGTTTCTTTGTATGATTTTGTCTGTTTTAGTCATGTTGTAATTCCATGTAGGGGAGATATTTTGGGAGTCATATTTGGTTTGTGGACTGGTTGTGGTTGGTGGGTATCGTGTCTTGGGTTTCAATCCTGTCTAAGGGTTGGTGGGGTTACTTTCAGTTATATTCTTGTAGTTTTCAGATTGCTTCATTTTTCCTGGGGAAGATATTATTTTGCTTTTAGTTGTGTTTTTGGAGGTAGATCATTGGCTTGATTTGCTCCATTTTTGGTTTGTATTTTCTATATGGTATGTTTTATTTAAAGGTTTGGTTATGGTTTTATTTTCCATTTGATTTTGTTCTGTTTCAATGAGGGGTATGGCTCTGTTCTGTGTACTTGGATTGCTTAAAGTAGATTCTTTACTCAGGTTTGGTTGGTTTTTATTAGGGTGTGGAGAAATGGTTCTTATTTCTTCTCTTGGAGGTTGCTTTGAGGGATTTGATTCAATGTATTGTGATGTTTTTTCCAGGTTATGTTCAGACATTGGTTTAGGGTTTGTACTGTTGGTAGAGTTTTAATAGTATGGGTTTTATTTCTTGTATGAATTTTGGTCAGTTTTGAGGTCCTAAATGGAGTAGTTTGGAGATTAGTTCTTGGTAATTTTTTCCTTTTTTACAATCTGATTTTTAGTTGCTTTGAGAGATTTGGGAATTTTTGGCATTTAAAGCATCTGAGTGGGTTTGGAATGTATTGTTCTATTTTTTTTTTGTTAATATAGCTGATTTTTATTTCTTTGGGGATTGTAGGTGAGTTGAAGTTTAGTATATAAATGTTTGCTTGTACTGGTTGATTTTCTTTTTTGATGGTAATTCTTTTAATGTCAGTTATGCCTTGGTTTTTTAGTTCAGTTAATATTTCTTCCCTTGAACATTGGGAGAGTTCTTTGTTTCTCATAACTCCTTTAGAGGATTTTAGAGTTTTATGGGGATAGGTTTTTATTTTTAAATTGTGGAAAGTTTTCATATTTAGTAAAATGTTTGTGTGTTTTTTTTAATTTTCAGTTTCAATCATAATTGTGTCAATTTTTAACTTTTTAACTTTAAATTTTTAATTTTTGAACTAATGTTAGTGGATATGATCTTCTGTATAAGAAATGGGAATAGTTTTGTTAATGAGGTATTGTCAATTGATTCTAGTATAATAAATTTAGGGAAAGGTGGTTCATGCTGTATTTTTTCCTTTGTTGGAGTTGTCCGGCTATGTATGATTGCTTGAGATTATTTTTGGTTTATGTTTGGGATATATTTTCTAGAGCCATAAAGAATGTTTATAAGTTTCATTGGCTATACTCCCCACCCACCTTGGAGCCCCTCATGAAGATGTACCTAAGGGGAAACCCATTTGCATAGCAACATCAGGGCTACATTGCCAATATACTCATGAGGATGGTAGAAAGTTTAAGTTTTCCCTGGGTTTTCATTCCCAATTATTCACCCACAGACAGAAAGGAGTATAAGTCTTTCCATAGCATGATTGACCCTACAGCCATCGCTCTCTAATTCAGATTTTTCCAAAAATCTGAAAGATGGCTAACATGACCAACCGATTGATAGGATCGGGTCTCTCTGACCACTTGTCTAGCCCAGTGAAGAGCAAAAAGGACTGCTCAGCTACCAGGATCCTGTCCTCAAGCATTACTGGTCACCACATACAGCCAACAGATAGCTTGGGGGGGGTTTACCCCTCTGCAGAGGTACAGTCAGCATATTCTACAGCCCCAATTAACAGGGCGACTGAAAAAAATCATATATATGTATACATAGGATTGGACATCAAATAACCATCAAAGATTGACATGCCATTAAACCAAATAACTTAACCTAACCTTATTAGAGGTCTCCTAGTGATAAGGAGCTTTGCTTTCCTTATGAAAATGAAAAAAAATTATTTTTACATGAAATTTTTCCTTGTGTCCAATAAGTATCCACACCAAATTTGGTAATTCTGTTTTGTTTTCTGTAGAAAACAAATTTTTCCCAATTATTGATATATATTAGCCAATTGATAATTTGGAATTCAGGTTAGATACACTTTCATATTAACTCATAATTAATTTGAATTAAGCTCTGCAGAAAAAAATGGTCTTACTAGCATATTTTGCATAAATTAAAACAAAACTCGTGAAAAGAAAAAAAGATTTAAATCAACCACGAAAATTATATCTATAAATACATGTGCCCAGATAATACGTATAAAGTTATTTTTTTTGAAGAATGAAAAAGTTTAAATATCAAGCTTGCAGTTCTTAAAATTTTATTGCCTTAAAAGCAAACAAACATATTCTAGCACTTCAAAAATGCATTTATTAATGTTATAGCAAATCCTTAGGGGTTATTTAATGATAAAGTTTTATTCATTTTGAAATATTTGATTGGGATTATAACTGTATTTCATTGCTCCCTTGCATGTTTTGAAATTGCACTTTTTTGTCAGTCATTTGTTTGCCCAGTAATATGATATCAAGTATTCCTATCAAATACAATTTATACAGTTTCAGGTAACTATTTAATAATAATCATTTATTTTTATACAATTATATAGCTTAAGTAATTAATGATAATAATCCTCAGTAAACCATTAAAGCTTCAAGTAACTATTTTTGATACAAATAATTTGCACACAGTTACATGGTAGCAAGTATAGCAATCTAATAAAAATAATTTTCAAGCAGATCTATTGGATGGGATGGGTCCCTAAGAGGTACTACCATGCTAGGTCAGAGTGGATCTGTGAGTAATGGCAAAGGAGTAATCTACACATTCCAGAAGTGGAACCTCACCACCAGATGCAGTTTAAGGAAATCTTTTTTCTTACTCCTCTGTAGAGGATACAGTTGGAATATTCTAAGCCTCACTGACAGGGTGGTAAATTAAGGATAGTTTTCAATAAGAATTATTAACTTAATGTTTCTTTGTGATGTTTTCTTTGTTAGGTTATATATGATAAAAACTCATTCCTTTTCAATGTTCCAAAGTCTTTTTTTTTGTCTTTGCATTTAGTATTAATAAAAAAAAACCCATCCCAATTCACATAAATATAAAATGTAAGATGGGATGAAAATAATCAAAGGATTTTTTGGTTAATTACTGAAGGAAACTTTTCTCAAATCGATATCTAAATTGTAACAATAAGTAACTCTTCATGCTTGATCCACAATATAAAAAGCAATTACTTTTCTTCATATATTTTTAAACAAATATAAGATGGAGTTTTTATGAAAGGGATTGGGACTTAATCATCATAATCTGTGTTAAATAATAGAAAATAAAAGTTTAATGTTAGTTCCGAAGTTGCCAAATACTCTACTGCAATAAGTAATTTCTGTTATGCAAGTTTTGTACATCTTTTTTCACAGCACATTTAGCTAGATATTATGATGCACCAGTGTGTTACAATGCAAAGGTTTTACAAGTGCTGTATTAAGCAAATAGTTCAAATTATAAAAAGAAGAGTGATTACTTACTTGTGTATTTGATAAGACATTCATTACAGACTCTCGGACCAAAGAAGCATGTTGATTATGACTGAAAATGAAACAGAAAGTTCAGATTGGATTCCAGTAATTCAATAAATTCTTACAAGTTGTTTCCATTAAACTCATGAGTGTTTTTTTTCAAACAACAATCAATCAATTAGGAAGGAAGTTTAATAGAAATAGACATGTACACATAGAAAGAAAGCAAAAGTTTGTAATATCACAATTCAAAGTTGATAAAGAGATTAACATGAATTTATTTCTTTTCCCTGCAGCAGACTTGGCTCACTAGCCTTGGTATGGCAACCAGTCTAGAAGGAAAACTTGAAATTCAATACCAGGCGTAATCCTGTTTAAAAAATGACTTCATGTCAGATCCTCTCCATGTGTTGTATTTTGACCTTCGACCCAGCCAAACTTGCCATTCCAAAGTGATGCACTGGAAGGAAGTAACACATTCTGATGGCAGTTATGAGAGGAAATTGCGTAGGCGTGCTTGGCTAATAAAATGGGACAAGGTAAAAAAATTCCACGGTACACTCATAGACTGATGTACCGGAAGAGAGTGACCTCTGAACTGCATGACAGTTATTTCCGCTTGATGACGATCAAACATGCCATTGCAAAGATTGAGTGGGCGTTGAACTATTATATAACTCTGTCAAGACAGTTAGAGATCGATTGGAGTTAGAGACGAGATGTGGTAGGGAAAGCCACACCAGGCTGATGGGGCCCTTGGGGCCCCCGATTGAGTTGGGGTCCAGAGAAGTTGCTGATAAGATGTAGTAGAAAAAAGCCCAGCGGAGGGGGCTCCTCGGGAACCCCGATGGAATTTGGGGACCAGACCAGTTGGTGATAAAATGCAGTAGAGAAAGCCAGCAGAGTGGGCAGAAAGATGGGATAAATACATACATCAGTGTTTATGAAAGGAACTGAATGGTTGATTGAGGTCAACTTGTCTGTGCTTATTTTATGCGAGAGAATAGGGAAATTTGTTCATTGAATGTTTATATTTACATTTTTGGTGTAGTTGTTTCTTAACAGTTACATGACATCAAGTATTCCTATCTAATATAAATGATTTGCATAGATGTATGATTTCAAGTATCACAATCTAATACTAATAATTATGAGGGCTGACTAAAATGTTCCTAGGCTGATCAAGACACTCTCATGGAACATAACATACAAAATAAACATAAATAGATTTTTGTAACAATGTGATTGTTGGTTCTTTCATCACTGAGATCAAATAACAATCTTTTGTATTCCCAATGTTACATGATGTCTTGGATTTGGAATGTGAATAAAAAAACGCAATGTAGATCCTATTCAAAATTTAATTTTACTACAAGAAAATAAACATTATTTGCTATTTTGTTTTGTTATTGTCATCACTTTGTTTTAAAGATTACATCATCCAAACAATTGTCCCCCTCATGAGCTATACAAAATTGAAACCGCACCCTAAACTTCTGAAGAGTTTGCCTCTGATACTGCTGCAATTTCATGACAAATAAGATCTGTCAGTTGTCTGTGGCCTATGTTTAAAGACTTGTAATCCTAATAGATCTAATGAACAAGCAGACTATAGGATGTCACCATGTAGAAAATGGCATGGCTGCTGCAGCTCATAAATACTGCTCCTTTCTGTCTGTGCAGCAGCAATCTTAAATCCAGAGATCATTTTACTAAAATATTAACTATTACATCAAGGCATAGTTGTTGTCAAAAGGTACTAAGTTAAACATCATTCCTTTTGGGTAAGAAATGCACAGTAAAAGACAATCCATTTTACATTAAAGTTATGACACATACATTTTGATGTCTCTAAGAGAAACTAAAAGCAATCAAAATTAATTTCTATACCACAGTTGTTGTCCACAATATCACAAATCCCTTTCACTTTTTAAGTTTTGTTATTCTATCTAGTAATGGGGAAAAATAGTAGGGCAAACTAGACTCTTTAGGATCAAGTGAGAAACCAGTCTAGAAGAAGGATAACTTTAAATTCAAAATCAGGAGTTGTAGTTTCTAATTCCTGCTATGCTGCCTTGTAGGTGAAGTGTAGAAGACACAAAGCAAGGGGAGACAAACCTAAAAAAAACTGGAGTATCTATACAGAGGCAAACTGACTAGTGACTGGAATCTAGAAAGATGTTACTATTAGTGTAGTTGTTGGTTGTCTTGAACTCTTCATGCTACTAAATTCCAATCATATAAGTCAGGATAGTATTGATGAGAGTCTGCAAAACTTATTTAACACTTTCTTACAGGTTTCCCCATTTCCTGTCTGAAAAAAAAAGAGATGTCATCATTGATACTGATAACATAATAAGAAATTATCTTAATATTTGAAGTGGTAATATCAGGAAAACTACTGGTGTTTTTAAAATCATTAGAACAGCAAATTCAGTTTAATTATTATTGAGGATTACAAGCAGATAAAGGCAAAAACAATCTGCTTCAGAAAAAAAAAAGCCTTACCCAAGATAATCCAACATATCACAGCTCGCAAGCAACATTCCTGTGGGGTTGGCAACATTTTTTCCTTGGATCGAACGCCCTGAGTTACGAGTTCCCTGAACAATGAAAAAAGTCTAATTAAGCAGACATGTTGGCTTTTTGTAATGTAAACTGTATATCAGGCTGACCCACCTCCACTTAATTTACTATTTTTCTGAATTTTAAAGAGCAAAAAAAAAAGTAGCTCTTGAAATTATCGGAGAGGACAACAGAACACAGATGAGTAGAGATGGCTTGAAATTACTTCATAAGGAGCAAAAACGTATCTATTAAAATCATTTATATATTTTAGTTTATAAAAATAATTCAAAGAGCAGAATGTTATCAGTGATTACTTTTTTATTAAGTAAATTAATGATAGGTTTGGTTTATTTGTTTAATGGACTATCAAATCCTAATTGGTTATTTAGTGCCAAAATTTTATTCATTTCTAAATGTTTAATTTTAATTGCAACTTTATTTTCAATGTTCCATCACAAATCTTTTAAAACTGCAAGTTGTCAATTTGCCTAAAATCATTTATTTGTACAGTAATATGATATCAAGTCACTAGTTACTTATTGAAGGCTATCGATAGGATGTCGATCACATGGAAATCATACCTATCTGATAAAATAAAACACATTTTTTCCAAGCAGCAATCATTTTGATTCTACTATATGAATGCACCACTTGGATGCTGACTAAGTGTATAGAGAAAAAGCTAGACATAAATTGTCTGGAAGCAAGATCCCTCAAAACAGCAGCTGTACGGTCACTTACTTCCCGTCTCCAAAACCATCCAAATAAGACAGACAAGACATAAAGGACACTGCTTGAGAAGTAAGGATGAACTCATTAGTGACATTTTCCTATGGAACCCTTCATATGGATGTGCAAGTGTTGGACGACCAAGTAAAATTTATCGACAAAAACTCTGTACAGACATAGGATATAATCTAGAGGGCCTGTCGAATGCGATGGATGATAGAGATGAATGGCGAGAGAGAGTCAGGGAGATCCATGCTAATAGCATGATGTGATGAAATCAAGTATTCCTATCTAATACAAAAAATTCATACCCATTATTTAGTTTCAAATAATTATATGGTTTCAAACTTATATTCTAGTGTATAGTCCTGCTTTTCTTATGAAAGTAGGTCATTCACCTTAATGCTTTTGAATAGGTTTCTCATGCTGCTTGTAAAATAGAAATGCTGTCAGGATACTTTTATGGATGAAGTGTAGTTGGGATACAATAATGAGCCCTTTTCAGATCTTTCCAACTCCTAGTTTCTAGTCTCACAGAGTAGGCCTTATTGCAAAGTACTTGGTTGATGAAAAACTTATTTCTTGAGAAAAACATTCCTTTTTGGCTGCTTCTTATATTCTTTTTCACAAAGACAATTTGTAAAACCCTAACTTTGGAAAAGTTACCAAAGATTTGTTGAAATAGTACAATCATAAACATTTAAATAGTTTTCCAGCCCGATATAATCATTAATATATAAGAGTATAAAAAGAATTAATTAGAATGATGTCATGAATCTTAAAGGAGAGAAAGAAATAGGCACACTAGGTAGGTACAAAAAAGTCAATGAATACATAAATAAGTGGAAATTATGTAGGAATCAATGCTGATGAGACATACAGAAAGTTCTTTACCGTTTCAAAAATAGCATAATTATCACCAATGTTCATTCCTGAGACCAGACCAGCTCCACCAACCATTCCAGCAGCGACATTGCTGAGGATATTACCATAAAGGTTAGGAAGAACAAGAACATCAAATTGTTGAGGATAAGATACCATCTGAAAAATGTATTTAGAAATGGCACTAAATAGAGAATTTAAGTGAAATGAGAAACAAAAACAAAATACGTAGAAAATGAAGGAACAGGTTTTATCAATCAAGTCACATATTGTCAGCACCAAGAAGATAGAGAAATGCAGTGTTGTTTTCTATATTTACAGGAGCCTCTTTAAGAAAAGATGGTTTGTTCCATTTCTAAATGCTTGATTAGTCATAACTATATTTTCAATGTTCTTTTAATTGCACTTTTTTTTATTCATTTGTCTATAATCATTTGTTTGCACAGTTATATGATATTAAGTATTCCTATTGAATACAAATAATTTGCATCAGATTGTATGGTTTTAAGTATTCCTACAAATAATTTATAGACAATTACATAGTTTAAAGTAACTATTCTTAGTTATTTATAATTTTTTGCACATGGTTGTATGGTATCAAGTATTCTTATTTAATACAAATTATTTATACACAATTATATGGTTTAAACTAACTATTCCTAGTTACCGGGCCATTGGCCTAATGAGTAGAGTGCTCACCAATGGTTCGATAGACCAGAGTTCAATCCCAGGTAGAGTCATACCAAAAACTCAAAAAATGGTACTTGATGTCGCCTTATTTAGCACTCAGCACTATAAGGTAAACATCAAGGATAAAGTGGGGCAATCCAGGGAAAGGAGCAGTGCCCTCCCCAACACCTCGGTTTAGTAGCTATTGAAGAAAGCTTTGACAAAGGTCACCTATTCCTAGTTAATTATAACCATTTTTGCACATGTCTGTATGGTTTCAAGTAGTCTTATTTTATAGAAAAAAAAATTAAACAGATCTAGTTGACGCATAGTTGTAACTTTAATAGTCAATACCATGCCAAGTCAAAGTGGATGCGAGAGAAATAGTAACTAAGAGGTGACTATACACTTCCTAGAACTTCAGAAGTAAAACTTGACCACTGGATACATTTTAATGTGATACCCAGGACACTCTTTGTGGTGGAGGTCTTACTTTTCTACAATAGATGCAGTCAGTGTATTCTGAGCCATGATGACAGAACAGATTATTTCAAGGGTTTTCAAATTTCAGTTTTTAAAATAATTCACTGAAATTTTCATGCGCTGTTATAAACAATTGTCTTGTAAGGAGATAAAAAGAAATTTGCAGCTAGAATGCATGTATTTACAAGAGTTATGTTTACATAGGGGTGTGCAGAAAGTTTCCTGGCAGAACAGGTTTAGTCTAAAATTTGAAAAAAATAAAAATGCAGCATAAAATGTGCAGTTTCTGAAGAACTGACAACAGGAATTCTGAAGGCTGCAGCACAATGTCATCAAAGCAATAAATAAGACCACATCAGAATAAAATGATAGTGATGGATACAAGTCAAGTCTCTGTTAATAAATGGATCAATATAATTGATGGCATAATGGTTATCACCACAGAAAATGGATTTAGCAAGCCAAGTTCAAATCCTGGATACGACTGTTTGTGTTTCATCACTTGCAACTGTTCATTTAGTTGTATCATGCAAGATTTTCATTCTTGCGATTCAGGATTCAATTCCTAGACAGCACAGTATTGTATTAGCGGTGTGCTTCATATAATGGTTTTAATTGTAGGAAATGGAATTGGCAACCCAAATTCATATCTTGGAGGATATTTGCATTTCACTTCATGCTAATGCCCTCAAGAAAGACATTAATCTACTTGCTTCTTCCTGACCCAGCTATAGGTAAATAGTAAGGCAGATTATGTTCTTTAGCTTTGGTTAGGCAACCAGTCTAGGAGAAGAAAAACTGAATTCAAACAAGCTTTACTATGCTTAAAAATTGACCACTGAAAGACATGCAGAAATCCAACACAACCCAGTTATGACAGCCTTTTCACTCTCCTACAGTCCAGATTTAATTCTCTACAACTTCTGACTTTTGTCAATGTTAAATTCACCAAGAATAAGATAAGGCAGCTGATTATAAACCCTAAAGAGTACTTTGCAGTCTGTTTTGGAAAGTGAAAGAGATACCAAGATAAAAGTGTATGAGGTCACAAAAGGATTTCTTTGAAGAAGACTAAACTGACATTGCCCTTGGTAGGCTATTTTTTTCTCATTAATATCAAATAGGGGGATGTTTTCCAAACACAAATAATAATCATAAAAACATTGAAATCAAAAGTATTTCCATTCTTTGTTTTTCATTATTTCGATCTGCAGGCAAGAGAAGAGAATTTTTTTCATTCTTGGTAAACAAATAAAGCATTTACTTACTTGCATGCAAGCATTGTCAACTATCATGTTATTGAACTCTATATTTGGGTATCGCTCAGACACCTTTCGGCAACATTCAAGGAATAAACCATCAGCAAGTTTCCTGAAAGGAAATAATCCAGCTATATTCAACATATCAATACAATATATATCTAAATAGATCAGGTATATTCAATTTTCTTGCAGGACAATATGAACAGTAAATGGTTGAAGGTCGGTTTTACAGCATGACAACTCTAGTAGAGCTATTTTATGCTAAAGTCAGTTTTTCTTTGAAGCAATTATATGGTTTAAAGTAATACCTATCTAATAATAGTAAAAAACTTGTTTGCACACTCTTATATAGTTTCAAGTACTCCAATCAAATACTAATAATTTGCTTAGTTATATGGTTTCATTTATTATGGTCTAATACTAATAATTTGCACACAATTATATAGTTTCAAGTATTTTAAGTAACTAATAATAATAATCTTTTGTGAACAATTATAGCTTCTGAACTATTCTTAATACGAATAATTTGCACAGTTATATATGTGGTTTCAGGTATTGCAATCTAATATCAATTTCAGAAAAGATCTATTTGACCCACAGATAGGACCTTATAAGGTACTATTCACTCCACATCAGAGTGGACTTGACAATAAAAAGGCACTAGAGACTTCCAAAAGCTCTAGAACTTGTGAGAAGTGATGAGACTTGTGGTTAGACAAATCATGCCTGCTTTACTACAACAAAGCACCAGCTCACAATACCCTGAGCATCCAGTAGTTCCTAGCCAAGAAGAACACCACCGTACTGGAACACCCTCCCTATTCACCTGATCTTGCTCAATGTGACTTCTTTTAACCAATCTCAAGGAGATCCATTTTGAAGTTGTGGAGGCCATCAAGAAAGATGTTATGACAGAGCTAAGGGGCATCCCAAAGGAATCCCTCCATCAGTGCATCATATGGCAGAGAAGGATGAAAAAGTTCATTCGATTCTAGGAAGATTACTTTGAAGAGAAAACCATGTAGTCTGTTGTTTGGAATTGAAATTGTTTGTGACACCAGTCTCATTACTTTTCAGACACACCTCACCCTCATATATTTGTCAAGTTCAAGATTGTGTCCTTCAAGGGGGCCATCTAAAAATGTAATTTTTTTAAGAGGGTTTGGTTTGGTTCAATGACATATCAATGATTGTAGGTTATTTAATGCAAAATCCATTTTTATACATATAAACAGTTTTTTTTCAAACAATTCAGTTTAGAAGTACAGTTTTTTGTTTACACACAGTTAAATATCAAAAGAGTTCTATTTCAAACAATTCAGTTTAGCATAAGCACACAGTTTAGTTCTATTTGACCCATAGTTAGGACCCTATCAGGTGCTACCATTCTGGGCCAGAGTGGATCTGGAAGTGATGGCAATGAAGGGGTACTCTATATTCCCCAAAGCTCCAGCATTACTGGACCCCCATCATCAGATTGTTTAGTATCATTTGTTGGTGGGAGTCTTACTCCTCTGCAGAGATGCAGTTGGTGTATTCTGCAGTGTATTCTGGCTTATTTGAAGAGAGGAGGAGAAGGAGGAAAAAAAATCTAAAGAACAAAATACCAACCCTTTTGTACTTACATTATATTTGCTTTATGGATTGCAGTCACTTTTTTGCGGCCATTACGAACAGCATACTCAAATGCATATTCAGCTATTTTGGTGGAATTTTGGGCTGTAATGATTTTTAGACTTTCAACAACACCATCCACATTCTGAAAAATAATAAATGAATAATATGAGGTA
Source organism: Sepioteuthis lessoniana (assembly GCA_963585895.1). Classification (NCBI taxonomy): domain Eukaryota; kingdom Metazoa; phylum Mollusca; class Cephalopoda; order Myopsida; family Loliginidae; genus Sepioteuthis; species Sepioteuthis lessoniana. The sequence continues at coordinate 54,161,757 of OY757915.1, forward strand.
ATAAATGTAATCCAAAATAGAAATTTACTTGACAATGGCCATATATGGCAATTTACAGTATTGCAATCAAATATTGTAATTTGAATGTGACAAAATATAGAAGTTTAATAAACAGAGTCATAATTAGAAAATTATTTTATTGTAATCAAATAGTGACTTTCATGAATAATTTATTTTATCATAAAATAATGATGCAATTTAAAAAAACAAACTATAAGGCAATCATTTTCACAATCCCTGCTGAAGGAATTGAAAAACTGTTCTAAGAATGGCCAAAGAAAACAGGCTTTCTAACTCTTGAGGCTTGTTCCTATGGTCAGCAAATCCTTGAACCAATCTGGCAGAGTAGGGAATCTGTTAAATGGTCAAGAGACATCAGATATTTCAACTGCTATAGGTAAAAAAAAAAATCTGACCAAAAGCAATTGGTATCTAGTCAGTTTATGTTGCCAATTACAAACTTCCACTCAGAGAAGGTTTTGCGGCAGGTAGCATTCACTATAAAATGCTTGCCACTTTGGAGTGTAAAAACTAATAATGCCATCCAATCTCCTGTTGTCCTATTGTTTCAATTCAATTTTAAATATAGAGAAATTCATTTTCTAGACAGTCTTATAATTTTGCTTAGATTTACTTGTTCAACAACATACTAATTCTTTATGGGTCATTTAATGCTGAAACTTGATTCATTAGCAGCATGTTTAATCGAAATCATAACATTTTTAATGCTCCATTACATTTTTTTAATTTACATTTTTTTTTGTCCAAAATAATTTGTTGGCACACAGTTATATGGTTTCAAGTATTCTTATACAATACCAATAATTTTCAAACATATTTATTTGATCCATAAATGGGACTATGACAGGTACTACCACTCTGAGTCAGAGTAGACCTGGAAGTAATGGTAATGAAGAGGTACTCCACACTACCAAGTGCAGTGCAGAGGATGCAGTTAGCATATTCAAAGTCCTGTAAACAGGAGAAAATAATATCATATGAAGACATTTATATAAATAATTGGGATGAGGTTTTCTTAATCCATAGAAAGTCAAACAGTTTTATGTAGGACAGACAAATTTTATATAAATACTTATTGTATGGGAGAAGGTTTTAACATGAAAAAAAATTTTTTGTTACTCATGACAAAAAATAATGTGGATGCCATACTGATGCAAAATTACCCAATTTTATGGAAAAACTTAAAATTTACTGACTTCAAAAGAAAAAATTTTCACATTCAATTAAACATGTCTTATATGGTTTATAGCTTGAAGTTGGAAATGTAAAAATAATTAGTATTAGGAAATAAATGTTAAAATTGATGACTTAAATATCACTCGCTTGAATATGAGAAATATTTCTCAGTAAGATTGTGAAAGATTTTATAAAATGATATTAGCATCATATGATAAACACAGGGATGAGAACAAGAAATAACATTTTCGGAAAAGTGCTGGAAACATTTACATGCACCAAATAAAACAATAGCTTCTTATTATAGTAACATTTGAATTTGAAGTTATAGTCATCTTGAAATATGTGAAAGAGAGAAGAAATGTATGGAATCATTTCAGGAAAGCGTCAAAGAAAAATGTCACAAAAAAAAAAAAAAAAATCAAAAAAAAAAAAATCAAAAAAAAAATCAAAAAAAAAAATCAGCTAATTGAATAACTGAAAAGCTGAATGGCTATTTCAAAGAGTTCCACTTGCCATTCTTCAGGTAATGCATCTTCAATTCTTTCAATTTGGATTGTGGATAGAAAATAACTGCACCCACCTCCACTTATATTTTTTTAAATGCATCATTATTCCATAATTAAATAAAATAAACTTATAGACATTAAAAAGAAAACTAAATGAACATGTAAGAAAGATAACTAAATATATAAACATGTAAGATAATTAAATATTCAGATTTAAAAAAAAAAAAAAAATTTTAGTGAAGATTTGCTGAACTAATTAGCAGAAAATTCAAAGCTGAGACAAAGTAATTCCCCTTGTAGAAACTACATAGACACAAGCCCCATTTGATACAGTGCTTTAAATATGTATGTAATTTTCTGCAATAGAGTCTCAAATACTCCCAGATTTTGTCATCAGTTGCCTATAAATTTTATTGCTGTCTTTTGTGTCCAAGTCTGGCTTGTCTTAAATCACACACTGTCAAGTCTTAACATTATCAGAGTGGACCTGGTATTAATAGAGTGACTAAATGTAGTGTAAATAATTTAAAAGGATTTAAACAATTGTCCCAAAAGTGGAAACCATTAATGTAAAAAAAGTTTAATTGATTGATGATCCGGAGATCAATTTAAGAACTTAGCTGTGATTGGATAATCTCAATCAGGTGACCGAGGGGTTCTAGCAATTAGTAGTTAGATTTCACTTTTAAATTAGTTAGCCCAGAACTGATGCAGAGTGGATACCCATTTTTACCTGTTTCAGGCACTCCTAGCAACATACGGTTGATAAAGGAATAAAGTTATGAGTGAACACAAAAGAAGTGTGTGTTATCATTCATCCCAACAAGAAGAGAAGGAACAGCATGGTGGTAAAAAGAAGAGCAACCACTCGCGAAAGAACAGAAAAAGACAAGATGGCAAAATCACATTCAGAGTAATGAAGGAGTAACTCCACAATTCTCAAAGCTCTAGAACTAGAGCTTCATCACTTTATGAAATTTAGTGTCATACTCTCAACATTGCCTCTTTTGGTGGATGGGGCCTTACCTAAGCAGGTTCCAAGTTCTGTTGATGGGGTAGAACCAGAGAATAAGATATTCGTTTGCAAAATTGCTTTCTCTATATTGATGGTTCTTATCTAGGAGCAAATTTTTTTTCCTGGTGAAAATTCTCAGCTTTTAGAAGAGAATTGGGGTCACAGGTTGGTGGGTTCAAACTGATTATTTTTATAAACTACAATTTTTTGATGCAACTTTGAAACATGATTTATGAAGTTTGGTTGGAGGAAATATGAAATATAGCAAAAAAGAAGAAAAAATGCAGAAGTCAAAAAAGAAAAAGAATTTGAGAACTGCTGCTACATGTGAATAATGAGCACTATGAAATAAGCTCATTCTGTTTTAGGAGGATTTGAATAAATATAGAAATATTAGCTAAAACAACCACACTGATCCTAAATGTATATGTTTTTGTCGAGTTCCACACAACTTTTAATATGAACAGAATTTTGAGTACAATTTTAACTGTTTGATAACAGTTAATAGTAAACATTTTATTCAGTTCTTGGGTGGACTTACCTCATGTTCAAGATTGGAGTATTCTCCTTCAGTGTTTTCACGGATGATAGCAATATCAATGTTCTCATGTTTGGTCTTTATTCCAGGGATAGTTTTGCAATGCACAATACTGGCCCACAAATTGAGATTAATTCTGAAAAGGAAATAGATTTGTGAAACAGAAGCTAAAATGTTGAGAAGCAAAAGCAGTGAACAACAAATTTAGAATTTACTTAAGCACACTCAAATTTTTTTTTTAAATGATACTAAGATGAGATAATACGATAGTGTTGAATAAAATATGACATGGTTATAAGGTGAAAATTAAAATGACAACAAATGTTTATAATGAATCAGTCTTTTAAAAATATTTTGAATTGTGGTAACTCACTGGTATACTACATGGGGACTGAAAAGTATTAGGCATATATTCCTCCTGCCAAGCCAAACTGGTCATTATTCAGCTCCTCCATGCTGAGCCAGACCAATCATTTTTGGTTCCTCCACACTGAGCCAGACTGGTCATTATTTGGCTCCCAACGCTGAGCCAAACTGGGCATTGTTTAGCCCCTCTTTCATTTATAATTCATAGTCCACTCCATAGAGTGAGAAGCAGTTTCATTTAAGCCCCAAATAAGATGGTATCGAGTGCTCAACTTCAATCTGATTCTTTCAAAATACCACATAAACAATCAACGAGTGCCCACAACTTCTCAACTCTTTCTTATGGTTGCCCAGGTAGGGAATGAACCATGACCTGTCCTTGTCAATCATTACTCTGCAGGCATCCAAACATTACCAGCAATAATTGGGTGCTAAGAGAGTTCATCACATCTCAGATATAACCTGGGGAAAGAGAAGTCATTTCCAGGATAGCATTGTACAAAGTAAGATAACAAACACAGAAGTTTACCTGAGAGATACATTCATTGATCTTTGGCTTGGATCACTCATTACTGTCTCAATGTTACCTGTAATTACAAAAAGAAGAGGTCAATGAAATTTAACATCAGTAGTATTAGTCTTAAAAAAAAAAAAAAAAAAAAGCTAGTACATAGTACTTGAAAAAAATTCTTGAAAACAAAAAATTGCAGACCGCCCCCCCAGTCACTAAAATGAGGAAAATAATCTGGCCATTTTTATGTACTGATATTCTACTCTGTCCCGAGATCCAGAACCAAAAAGCCTCATCACTAGATGTAGTTTAGCATCATATCCAGAATGCCTCTTCCTTTTTGGGGAAGAAAGAAGAAGTCCTTGCAGGGGATACACAGTATATTCTAAGCCCTGCTGACAAGACTATCAACAGTAAGGACTCAGCAAAAATAACCCCTTTTATAAAAAAAGGGGTGGGGAGGAGTCTGTTGGAATATCAAATTTTCTGCTTTTAGAATATGCTGTAGATAAATAACTATGTTTAAATTAAAAAAGAAAAAGATCAGACAAAATGTAATATTTCTTTGAGCAGTTGCTTGTTTTATTATTAGTTTAATTTGAAAAAAAAACTTACCTTTAAGAGCTACACCATTTCTCTTGACAGAGAGCAACGCTTTTTCCATTGATGAAACATCTGAGGTAGAAGCATTGATAGTCACTTCATCAAAATCTACAGGAGCTCCAGCAAATCTAGATTTACAAGACCATTTAAAAAATGCATGAACCACCAACAATAGGTTTTCTAATAATTTTAAAAATGTCTAATTTTTAGTTTTAAAAATTTAGCCATGAACAAAAAGACATACTCATTTCTTTTTGGTAGAAAAAGGGTCTACCAATATTTGAAACATTTAAAATGCAAAAATAGTAAGTTCTTTTCTTTTTAGCTAAAAACATCTACATTCTTCAAATAGAACCAAAACTAGTTTGTTAATCAATTTCAGCAATTCATTGTATGATGCAAATCATACTGCCTAAACATTCAGAAAAGAGTAATTTTTGTGTTTTTAGTCTTACATTTGAGAATTATGCCACCAAAATAGTTTATCTTCTAAATTAAACTTTTAAAAAATGAAAAATAATAGAATAAAATGAAATAAAGTTTTTACTGACCACATTCCTAGTAAAAATATGAAAACAAGTGTAAAAAGAAGAATATTTAGTTTAAAATCAAATCTTTCATTTATGAAATAGGACCATTTTATTTATAAAAAAATAAAAAGAAAAAAGGTAAACAATGAATTATCTTTATAAAAATGTATAAACATTATAAATGTAAAATTTGGTGCACATTTTTGTTTATACCTATAAAAATATCTTAATTGTTTTAAAATAATCTATGGTTTGTTTAAAAAAAAAGTAGAATGTAAAGAGGATATGCTATTATATATTAAAAAAAATTGAAATGTTAACCTTTTTCTTCAAGACAAAAAAGAAAGATTTCAGGTGTGGGAACATATTTGAGTTTCTGCCTTCTAAGCCCTTTTTTTTTCATTCTGCGCTTTTCTTTTTGTTCATACAAGTCTTTCATACAGACAAGGTCTGAGTGCAGATCCAGGTTTTCATGAGACTAACAGACAATATCATCTTTGTAGTAGCCTCTTTGCTGCAACATGGTTTTCTAGAGTGTAACAACAAAAGTCTATACTACATCTGGTTCACATTTCAAATTTCACTAACATTTTCAA
>OY757915.1:54172621-54420121 GCA_963585895.1 Sepioteuthis lessoniana
TAAATGGGAATGAGATAATAATGAAAATAGACACAGGAGCAACAGTCACTGTCACTGTGAAGTAACTTTTCCAGCTATAAAAAATCGCCCATCATTACTAAATTCAAACACCCAACTGCACACCTATTCAGGGGATAGTTTGAAGGTTCTGGGGTCCATGGAAGTGGAGCTTGTTTATAAAGGTCAGCATTATATGTTACCCATAATAGTAGTGGCTGGTAAAGGTCCTAATTTGCTGGGACGGAACTGGTTGAACATCATCAAATAGAACTGGGGCCAGATGTTCTACAAAGGAGAGAGAAAAGGTAAACTCTGGCAACAGATGATAGACAAATACACAGATGTGTTCCAGGATGAACTGGACACTATGAAAGGAGTAGAAGCCCACATACATGTACCAGAAAGTGTGACACCAAGGTAATTTAAACCCAGACCATTAGCCTATACACTGCAAGGACCAGTGGTCAGAGAAATTGAGTGACTTCAAAAAGTTGGTTCCATAGTTCCAGTGACACATTCTGAGTGGACAGCATCCATTGTTTCTATAGTGAAAGGGGATGGAAGCATTTAGATATGTGGGGATCATAAAATCATCGTGAATCAAGTATCAAATTACCCAAGACTAAAACCAGAAGACTTGCAAGCCAACATTGGGGGAGGCCAGAAGTTCACAAAACTGGATTTAAGCTATGCATATCAACAGTTGCTATAAGATGATGAGAGCCGTAAATATACAACTATAAATACCTGCAAAGAACTATTCAGGTATACCAGATTACTCTATGGAATCTCCTCAAGCCCAGGTATTTTTGTTAGCAAGAATCGCATATATAATTGTGAGACTCAATGATATATTGGTCAGTGGCAAGAATGATGCAGAACATCTGAAGAACTCGGAAGAAGTTTTGAAACGTCTCTCCAATGCAGGGTTAAGATTAAAGGAAAACAAATGTGTTTTCATGGCAGCATGGTCACTGGAGAAGGCATCACACCAATGGAAGCTAATGTACAAGCAATAAAGGAAGCACCAAGATTGGAAAATATTAGCCTGTTGAAGTCCTATTCAGTTATCATAAATTTCTTCAAGGTTGTGAACTGTACTTGCATCCTTACATAAACTGTTAGCCAAGAATGAACCCTGGAATTGGTTTTCTGAACAAGACTGGGCATTTCACAAATCCAAAGAGCAGCTGACATCCTCTACACTACTAGTGCACTACGGCAGTACTAAGGAAATAGTCTTGGTATGTGATGCATCACCGTATGACATTGGTGCACTAATATCTCATGTTATGGAGAACAGGGATGAGAAACTAACTGAATGTGCTTCGTGTACCTTAATAGCAGTAGAACAAATTATGCATAGATAAATAAAGAAGATCTTGCGGTAGTGTATAGTGTAAAAAAATTCCACCAGATGCTGTATGGTCGACACAACACCATAGAGAAAAACCATAAACCTTGGTTAGGATTGTTTGGAGAAATAAAAACAATACCTCAATTAGCATCAAGACGCATTCGAGGATGGGCACTTACATCATCAGCATATGAGTATACCTTGCGGTACAGGAAAGGATTGCGACATGTCAAATGCAGATGCCCTTAGCAGGATACCAATTCCAGGAGAGATACTCAGGCTGGTTATTTTGCTGGAATCATCACTAACAAATGCAGGAAACATTAGGAATTGGACTTGTCTTGACCCAGTGTAATCCAAAGTATTAACTATAGTCCAGTTAGGATGGCCAGATAGAGGAGTAGGTAAGAAGTCCATACAACCATATTTCAGGGACAAAGATGAAATAACAGTACATGATGGTTGTCTCTGATGAGAACATGTCATCATCCCAGAGCCAGGTAGTTATTGGAGGAACAACATTAGATGCACCCAGGTGTTTGTAGGATGAAAGCACTGGCCCAAAGCTATGTGTGGTGGCCAGGAATAGACAAGGACATTGAAAGCTGTGTTCAAAGTTGTTCAGTATGTCAGGTCAACTGTAATATGCCTGTCGCAGTCCCATTACATCCCTGGGAGTTCCCTCAGGAACCATGGTCCCTTATACACTTAGATTATGCAGGACCATGTGAAGGGAAAATGCTCATCATTTTAAATGCCTACACAAAATGGTTAGATGTGCATCCTAAGAATACATCCACTTTAAAGGCCACAATTGAGAAGTTGCATCGCCTTTTTGCAGAGCATGGTTTTTCGGATCAGTGTGTAATTGATAATGTGATTGATAATGGCACTTGTTTCATAAGTGCAGATTTCAAGGAATTTATGACCAATAATGGTATAAACAATATCACCTCATCTTCATACCATCCTGCAACAAACGGTCAAGCAGAGAGAGCTGTGCAGTCAGTCAAAGAGTCCTTAAAAAAGACACAGGATGGAGATATTGAAACGGGCATATGCTGAATACTCCTGCAATATCAGACCACTCCCCATACAACCACAGGAATATCACCAGCTGAACTGCTCATGAAAAGAAAACTGACCACAAGACTCAGTAGTATTGGAAATTTATATTATATCCAACCTAATATTTACTTTTTTTTTTTATATAAACGTTTTAGAAGAAAAGTGAACATGTAGCTAAGTTAATTTTCAATTGCACATATTCAAGTATTTATACACATATATACATATATAAACCCAAACAAAAGCACAATTAAATTAACACTTAGCTTTGGTATAGATGTTTTCTTTTCGAAGAATAGTTGACTCCGAAGTTTTATTAAATTTTTTGTGTGAAACGTTGGTTAATTGAAGCGACGTCCTTTAAAAGCGCTAACTTTCCATTTGAAAAGTTTTTGTTGGCTGCGTCTTTTAAAAATCGTCTGCTTATTCATTTATAAAATTGATATATACACAAAGACAGCTTTTTATTCTCAACCAATAAAAAACGTCCTTTTAATTATTCATAAAATTTAAGACTTGCGAGAAGTTTTATTTATTTATTATTATTTATTCAAACTTTATAATTAGTTTTGTTTTATATTGCAAAATTATATTGAAGGAATATTTATTTCTAACAGTAGCACATGTATGACAAACAAGTAGTAGCCAAAGGCATGATTAACATGCAAAGCAGAAGGAGTTTGTGGAAGGGGACCTTGTCTTGGTGCACACTTTCAATGCCCGGAAAAAATGAATCACGGGGATTAAATGCAGTACTGAGACTGTGGGAGTTGCTTCCCTTGTTTTTATGTGTTATGATCGATCGCCATTTTGAAAAAAACATGTTTTCATACCCTATCTACTTTGTCCGTTTAAATATGCAATTATAATACAAAACAATACGAAAAGTTATATAATGTACATTTAAAGTTTACATTTCAAAATCAACCATTTCAACAGATTTATGAATTAAAAATATTGGATGATACCTTTTTTTGCGTTTCTGACCATTTAGGGCAAAGGTATATTTATTATGATATAATAAATAAATGAATAAAGCGATTGCAGTTGAGAGGGTGTTAAACGAATTTCTAGGGAAAATTTAAAAAATACGCATATCATGCAGAAAGTTACGATCTATTTAATGAAAATAGCAAAAAAAAAAAAAATAATAATCCTGTTTCTTACGTTACAGACATGTAAAAAATAAATTGTACAAGACAGAACTGTTTTAAATCAGTAATTCAAATACTTCAATCTATTTAAAATTTAAACTAAAATTGTAGTTGACATTAGTGAATTAAATGAATGAATAGATGAGTTCCAGGAAATGTAAAATCAATGTTTTGTTTTTATGAATGAAAAAATTCTTCGTTCTTAAAACGAAATACAGATAGTGGCTCTTAAACTGAAAAATATTTTCGAAGCTTTTAAACTGATTTTTACTCACTTGAATTCGGTTTCTACAACCGAATTGAATCCCGAAAGCCCGATAAGCTGTAATTAAACCACGACAGGACATTTTTATATATATATATATATATTTTTTGCCCTTCACCCTGAAGTTATACTTAACTACAGAGGTAAGGTCACTGTCGTTCGTTGTAGAGTTTGTAAAGGACTTTAGAAAAACAACAAATTCGATAATCATACTGAACTATTCTTCCCACTTTAAATGATACATAAGTAGTTTACCCGTGCTTGTAAAAATAACTACGATAAGGAATTTTGGAATTAAATGATATGTAATACATAACAGTGTAATTTGCATAATACAATATCAAAAACTTTATTTGCTCAGCATTTTCTTGTAAATTTTTTTTGGCTAAAAAAGTAAAATTAAGTAAAGATTGCTCATAAATAAGTACCCAACGAACATTTAAAAAAAAGTTATTTTCTTCTAAAACAAAAATAAATGTTAATTGTCTGAATTTATAGGATCTACATTTTTTTAGAATTCTTAATTAAACTAGCTAAGGACACGTAAATCCGAATATTCTTGAAAAAAAAAAAGGACCCAAACCTCACTTAGAATATTTTAAAGCCAATCATCAAACTCATAGATTTGAACAATCTAGAAAAAACGGATCGAACACTAACTTGCCGAAAGATTTTTCGTAGAACAATATATATATATATATATATATATATATATATATATATATATATATATATATATATATATATATAGGCGCCTCAATGAATAAGTAATTTCTTTGATTCTCATAGGTTAGATCAAGTCACAAGTTGTGTTTACTCATAAGTCTGCACATTTAATCTTTAGTTGACTCGAAATAAAATCTACCCGCATAAACTAAAAATACATAATTTCGATCCACTTATAGGACTTACACTCCTATAATTTAAAATGGGCGGTATGCCACTTGTTCCCGGAATGGCGGACGTACGCAAATATTCAGTCTCGGGAAACCATTGACCAGGAGAACCACGTGATCAGTGTTTAAAACTACGTCCTCATTTGAATTTCGTCCCGCGTTTTTTTGGAGCCAACTCTAAGACATGTGGAGGGTTGTATGAGTATTTAGTTTATTTCAGTAGATGTGCATTCATACTTTACGGGTATTGCTCTCTAAATTATTTCCACCACAAATACAACACAAAACTTTACAATCGCGTGAAAGAAATGGAATAGAACACAACGAACATTAAACAACAAACAATTTAATATGCATATAACAGAATATGAAAACAAATAAAATACATAATGTGTAAATGGCCTTTTGGAAAATAAAGTTTGGCAAGAAGAAAATACATTTGTTTAAAGGTGTGTGTATGTTAACGGAGTCCGTAAATAAGTCGTTCTTACTTACATGTCTTGTTTTATGATTGTGGCGACAGCGTGTCGCGTTGATGAAAGAAAGTTTGTCGGGTTTTTCTTTTGAATGTGATTCGCAGCCATCTGAAGCTAGGTCATGAACTTTAGTTGATGAAGGAAAGGAATTTGCCGGACACATTATTGGCTACTGGCTTAGTGGCTTGTGGTTTAGTCTTAGTGTAAGTAAATGGCTCCCTAACTCTGTGTTATTTATACCGTAATAGTGGATCAAAGAATCGTCCTAAAATTTTGGCGCGTAGACATTTATTGACCAATCAGATTTGTATTTTACTATTTTATTTTCGAGCCTAAATATTTTCTGTTAGTTGACTTCCGATCCTATTTTTCTAGAATGTTCTATTCTATGTTTTTAGCTGATTGGTTGAAAAATATAAAAATTTAACTTAAATACTAATACAGTTTTGATCCTAAATTTCTACAATGTTCTTAAGTATGTTTTTATTGCTTATTTTAAGACTAGAAAAAATGTGTATCCTATAGACACGTATTTTCTATAAATACTTTGTCTTCTAACACTTCCTCTTTTTCACATTTTTCACTTGCAGGGCTAACACACTCTCTCCATTGTGACTTCCAGAGAGAATACTATCACTCTCTCATATTTACCAACAGCCGTCAAACGCCACAAAATGTATAAGCCATGCAAACATTCCTTTCCTCGGTGTACCTTGTCGGTGAGACTTTTTCCAGCCTCGAAAACAGCAATTGCGTCGAATCATAGAAAGAAACGAACATTTAGAAATACGTAGTCAACATGCATAGGACACTTTTATTATTTAGTCCTTTTTTATAGTTTTAGTTGTGTTTGTCACACACACACACAGAATATTTTCACGAACAGTAATAGAACCATAGTAATGTTTTTAATGTTTTCATTGTATGAATTGTTAAAATATAAATTTGTTTTGTTTATGTCGCCTTGTTTTGAATGTTCCTTTTGTCCGTGCCGTTTCATATCGTTTACATATCATTTACTTTATTTACTACATTTGTCTCCATGTGCCTATTTTGCCTTTTTCCAAACATAAACAAAAATACCATAACAAACAAAATATACCAAAATTACAGTCACCACTACACACTCAGAGTATAAGAACACACAATTTTTTAGTTCAGGAGAGGCGGCCACAGACGACACACGTGGAAGAAGAAGTTAGACACACTCAAATACATTAACACGCCAAACAGTGAGATTGAATGACCAATAGATTAAGTGACTTATTCATACCAGAACTCAGTAAAAAATTGTTTGTTTTTTAACTGTCTTGTTTTTGTCAATTTTCTTTCGTCTACGTTTGTTTGTACAAATTGTGTTGTATAATGTGGCACTCGGAGTTACATCTTAGAGAAATACTCATTCCTCCACAAATTTCTAAGACGAAGCTTGATACTATTTGTCTCTGCCTCCCAACAGACAGGACTTGACACAAGGTCGGATTAAAGTGGGGATTAAGGAAGGACTACACTTTCATCTTAGTCAAAAGGGAAGCTTGATGATTTTTTATCATTAAGGGTTTTCGGGCAATTGTCTTCATCTTTTGTTATATTCGCAACGTTTGAAGAATCAGCACATATGTTGGGCTGCAGTGACCTGTTGAGTATATAGAATACACATTTTTTTAGCCTTAAATTAATCAACTCCAAAAACAAGAATAAAAACATTCTCGAAATTTCGGATCAAAATTGCATTCACATTGAAGTTACACTTTTATATTTTTCAACCAATCACCTAAAAACACAGAATAAGAACATTCTAGAAAATTCGGCTCAGAAGCTAATTAACAGAAAGATATTTAGGCTCCAAAATAAATAAGTAATTATACGAATCTGATAGGTCAAGAAATGTCTGCGCGCTTGAATTTTAGGACCCGCAATAAAATCTAAGAAAATTCTATTTTTGTTTCACTTTAGTGACCCCAAAAGTATAAATAACGAAAAATTTAATTAACTAAGGCATTCCACTACCAGAGGCAAGGACGACAGACAGCAGAAGGCATCGAACGCAGGACACAGCGAATAAGCACGAGACGTTCTTTTGCCGACTATTGGAACGCGATACATTGACGCTAAAGATTATAAAAAAAACGCACGTATAGACTTAAGAAAACAAAAGGCACATACTTACGGTCCCCTCACATATATACACACACGCATACACATGTATGTAAGTAAAGTCAATTTTTTATCCTCTTTACTGGCTATAGCTATATTTTAATCCTGTTTGTTATAATTAATAAATTGCTTGATTCTTAATGTTTGTTGTCACATCCCATTTGTTTACGTACTTGTAAAATTTGTGTTGTATTTGTGGAAACTAAACATGAAAGTAACTCCCGTAAACTACGGAAGGTACATCGTCCCCCACAAGTAAACCAAGTATAGAGATGTATACATTATGGGAACCAATTATTTAAAAAGTTAGATTTAAAAAAATCATAACATGAGCTCTGACACACACACACACAAAAAAAAATCAAAACAATCATACAAAAATAGTACTTCATAGTGGTGTAAGTTCATAACTCCCAAAAATCCAAACCGAATGGAGCAGCAGCACACATTACGTAGCGTTGGTTCCCTATGCTGCTAAAAAAGAGCACCTTGATTCAATCCCGACGACAGGCGAGTAACCTATGTAGACAAGAAAAACCCGACGAATGCTAAACGACACATTATCCGAAACGTTGTGAATATAATAAAAAAAAATGATGTCGACAATAATTCCTGAATGATGTCGGAAATATAAAGGTATTAACAAAGAAAATAGCTTAAAAAAGTAATATAAGGCCTACAACAGTTACGGCCCCTTAACGATGAGAATCTTGTGGGAATTAGTAATGATGTCCAATCGAATATCTCGGCGATTAAATTCAGATGTATGCACATCAATGCAAGATGAACGTTGCAGAGATCCCCGTTAGCCGAACTATAAGGTAAATTACAACAACAATTACTTCGCAACTTTATTGATAACTAATTTAAAAAAGAAAATTGACTTCTCTTTCAGCGATTAATGTCTTGATTTTATTTTTTTGCTGGGGTGGAGAAAAAAGGAAAGCGAAAACTAAAAACCAGATTCAACTTTTTTTGGTGATTGCATGTGAACAGCCTGAAAAAATATCCACAAAGAAGAAATTTAGACCCCCCCCAAAAAAAACCCCTGTTATAATGTTAATTTGGGGTTTGTAAAGACAAACACTAAATAACATGTAACAATAAAAAGGGGTTTATTAGGCTGGTAATAAAAAGGTACAAAAGTCGCGTGAATAGTAAGACTAGCTCAGCGTACTGCTTTTATTTCTTTGTATTATTTACAAAGAAAGCACAAGGCCTTGGAGTTTTTTGGGGGGGGAGGGGAAGGGAGCGGTCTTGCATAAACTATATATTCTAAGGGGACCTAGCTCGCCACATTCGCCGACCCATTCAACAGTACAGTATATAACCATTCATCCATCGCCATGCGCGCTGCAACTACCACAATACCACATTTGCTCTATGAAAAAGGCCTACTTAAAACCCCGAATGAAATGTGTGATTTTATTTACAATTGATGATTTATATGATGGGAATGGGAAAAAACCCCCGAAATATACAAAAACGAAAACAAAGGAAAAAATTCCCCGTTTGATTGCCCTCCCACCCCCCGTTTATAAAAATGGAGGCCGACTGTTTTCCGGTGACCGAAAACACCGAAAACAAGCCGGACCTACCCTAGGTGAGACGGGGATCCTAGTCTAGTGGGGCAAAGAAATACAGGGTTGGGCGCGGAATAGGCAGGTAAAAGCAGGTAATATGATTTTCATACATGTGAACTTTCAAGATCTTCAACAGAAGCGGGCTGGGGTACGGGTTGAGGTACAAAAATAATAGGGATAGGGAAGAACTTGAGACTAACGACTAGATGACGGGGACGATGACTCACAACATACTGCTTACTAGGTTTCAAGGGGGCAAAAACAATGCCAAAGGACCCGTACCGTAGACGCCATGGGCCGGTAGAGGAGGGAAGGATGACTCCAACATTGCCCCCTTTCTTATGACCAGGCTCGCTGCATTTACCCACCTTTTGTTGAATGTTATGCGATCCAAGCGTTTTCTATCGCATCTGATGCCTAAAATACAAAACCAGATCACGATGAGAAAAGTTTGCATCGTCATACAAATCCCTTCTTTCGCGTCGTCCAAATCACCATTCGAGCTACAGCTAGAATCGCGAGAAACACCACACGCTTCTCACCCTGAAACGGAGGAAGAACCTTGTCTACGACGTAACCAACGTCGAGCAGCACGAGCTGTTTGGGTTCGATGCGAGCCGTCCACTCCCCGACATGATCCCAGAACGGGCGAACTCGCTCGCAGTAGTAGAAGGCATGCTCAGCCGTTTCTTCTAACCCACTGCCGCAGCGAGCACAATCGGGCATGTCTGCCAGGCCCGCTTTGTAGTTCAAGCCGAGTTGGGGTAACGCATTCCGTGCAAGTCGTCAGGTGAGCGAGAAATTGGAGTTGTTCAAGAAGTTCGATCCTGGCGCCCAATTCCAGTGAGAGCGGATCTCCTCCGCCGTCCAGCCGCACCGCTCGCTAAGAGGATCCGAAGCGGAACCCACCACTAGCTCCCGGGCGAACCAATGGTTGAACATATCCGTCAGAATAGGTACAAACATGTGCGACATCCTCAAGTACACTTCGTAGGGCAAATTATATAGTCCTGGCAACTTGTTGAGGCCGACCTGCTTCAACGTATCACGGACTTCGCATTCAGTAACTACACCCTCGCAACTAGCCGCTTCAGCCGCCCCGAGGCGGGGGAAGTCGGCAAGATAGCTGCGAAACTCCTGAAGCGGGAGATCAGGACAGCAGGCAAAGCGATCACTAAAGTGCGCCCGAAAGGCATCACGAATCTTGCGACTCGATCGCAGCAGTCACCCATCCGGGGTCTTGACAGAATCGATATACCGATCGGGAAACCTTCGCACTTCTTCACGATTTCACAGCTACATTGAGAACTCTCTTTAACCTAGATCTAACTACGAGGCCCTTGTAGCGCTCGCTACTCTCACGCTCAAGGTCCCGCTAGCTCTATGGTTAGGGAGTCCCCCCAGCCACCGCCCGGGAAAGTCTATCATCTATAGATTTCGCCTCCTTGTTCCTATGTAAATTGAGCTGTCGACGTTACTTGGTGGCGAAATCTCTAATCCTATGCTTAAGAGAAACCCACCACCTATTCCCGGTAACCGCCCCCACTAACGCCCGCTTGATTAGGGATTCTAGCCACTCCCGGAAGTCCTGTATCTCCAGTAAGGAGGTATTGAAATTCCAGTAGCCGGCTAGACTAGGCCTATTAGCTAACCATAGACTATCAAGTTGAACAACTTACGAAATCGAGGTCAGCTCGTCTAACTAACACTCTGTCCAAGTAGGAACCTACTTTGGCAGAGGGTGAGCTATCTAACCCCGTCCACATCTCCCGCCCTGGGTGATCCAGACGAAACCTGTCAACCAAGTCATGACGAGTCATAAGGCCGACAAGGCTGCTTTCACACCTTCCCAACCTACTAGCTCCCCGCCCGACCTTATCTATCTTGGGATCAAGGATCGCATTCCAATCACCCATTAACACTATCCGCTTCGTATCGACCAGGAACGGCGCCAACCGACGAAAAAAGGAAATCCTTTCTGCAGCGATATTGGACGCATAAACCGCAACCAGACGGAACTTGAAACTTTTAACGGCAACATCGGCCACAACTAGTCGGTCCCCGTCACCTGCAAAAACAACGTCAACATCAACATCAAGGCTGCGTCCAACTAGGAAGGAGACCCCAGCGCTAGTGCGGCTGCCGTATGCTGAGAAATCGTTAAAATCGTTTTCCAGCACCCGACAGTCGGCACCGCAAGTGAAATGGGTCTCTTGCACCGCAGCAACATCTACTCTAAGGTTCTTGAGTTCACCAAGCAAGCGCGTACGCTTGCTTGAATCCCTCAGTCCCCTCACATTCAAAGTGGCAAGGTTTAGAGTTATCAGACCATCTTACCTTACTCACTGGCAACTATGGGCCGGAAATCCTTCGGGGTGAGGATGCCGACGGCCTGACGCAGGGAACCGGTACAGAGTTCAGTAGAATCTCTGCCGTCCCGGGAAATTCCGCCGACATCAAAGGGAAACCGCAGCTTTAGGGACCTATAAAAACAGGGATGAACATAAATCGGGACCCTGCCCGTACATTTACTCAATAATTCTTTATGGGAGGAGTGCCCCATTTCCGCCAGCGCTAAGTCCGTCCGACTGGCCTCCGCAATAAATTGCCAAAGCTCTTTAGTTCGGATGCCAAGCGAACGGACAAAGGTTGTCATGTCGTAATTCGTTTGATGCGGACTTTGTTCTTTTTTTGGGGGATGTTGATGGTGACGGTGTTCTCGTTTCTGAATGAGACCGGGTGAATTGTTTGGGGGCTGAAACAGGCGAGAGAGAAGGTAATGTTGGGGAGAGGGGGCTTTTAGAATGTTGTCTTGGTGTATTTTTTGGTTGTTGACGGGGAGGAATTATTTGGGTTGGTCATTGAGGTGGAGGAAGTGTGTTTTGTTCTGGTTGCTGGAGTTTTTGTTCTGGTCGCTGGGGTAGCATGTTTTGTGCTGGTCGCTGGTGTGCTGTTTGCTGGGGTTGGAGAGGCATTTTTCGCTGTAGTTTTTGTTTTTCTGGTTTGGAGGAGTTGGTTTTAACTTGTTTTTTCTCCCCCTTCTTCTCCGTATCCCCGCTGTCTCTCCTCCTTTTTTAAATTGGTCGCGGTTTTCATTTCTTCTGTTTGATTTTTTCTCATTTCTTTTTTTGAAGGCGTCTATTTTGTTTCTATTTCTGTATTTTTTGTTCTTGTTTCTGGTGTTTTTTCTTTTTCCCCCTTTACTAGGGTCCACCCTTCTTTGTTGGCGTGGTCAGTCATTTCATTGTTTAAGTCAGTTGTAGTGGTAATTGTTGCTGTTGTAGTAGTAATTGTATCAGTGGTAGCGGTGGTGTTGATTGTTTTGTTAATGATGGTTTTCTGAGGGCAAGAACGTGAAAAATGACCTAACTGCTTGCAATGCCAGCAAAGCGGTTTCCGGATTTCGACGATGACTGTTAATGTTGTATCTCGATATGATATCGTGTGTGGAATTGCGTTAAACCCACCCCTATCAATATCATTGTGAAGGTATAATCACCGTATGCCGTGCCATGCGCTGATGTGATTAGGGAAAAAAATCTTCTACGCCGCCATAAGAACTTAAATAGGCGGCGAGAACTTCTCCATTCAGCTGCATGGGCACGTTACATACGGTAATTTTGATTCGTCTTTTGCCGCGGTATTCTGGTTGAAACCGGGAGTACTTCGTTGTAATGTTTTTTTGGCCAGCTTTTTAGCGATTTCTTCCGATGGTAATAGGACATCCCAGGTAGCAAAACTCCTTCGATAAAAATACTTACCTGGGATGCCTGTTGTTTTAATGACCTCTTCAAATGTCTCTTTTTTGAGTCCTGTCAGTCTCCTGGACTTTAATTCTGTTATGACGAACGACAGAGTCTTAGGTTCGACGGCTTGAACCAGTTCTGGAATCGGTAATATTCTCTTTAAAATATTTCGCGTATTTGCTTACTCTGTCGTTCTCATGGTCTGATGGTGTTTTTTTGTTTTTTTGTAACTGTGAAGACCAGAAGACTGACGTTTCCGGTGGGATAGAGCTGACCGATGAACATAAGTCTTCCGGCTTTGGGGAGGGTTCTATTTCGTTGAATATGTCCGTTGATGAATTTGTCGTAGGCGTCGATTCCTCCATAGCTGCGTTTTTAAAAGCAACTAGGAGGAAAAATGTCCGGATGTGGTTTTAAGAACGGATATATCACAAGCAATGCAAAAAAGGCCAACGAATGAGAAGATGAAAAAATGGCGGTCGTTTTTTTTTTTTTTTTAAACAAAAAAAGTCGAGTCGAGGTTTGACCCTCTTCAAAACCAAACAACAATAACAATTGTTTGAGGGGGATCACGAAGAAATATCAACAAAAATATATATTCAACAATAACAATTTTCGACAAGATTAACTTACTTTTCTGAAGTAAAAAGCCAACAAATCCGAAAAATACGGAAATATAGCGAGGCGCACTGCTATTTCAATTGATAGGCTTCTACTTAAAGCCTTCATTCATCAATTCCACGAGCAGAACAGTTCCCTTTCAAGAGGGGTGGAAGGTTTCCTACACAACAAAAACAATATCTTAAAATTTAGGGTGGGAGATCACTTTGTTATATAAATTTGACAAGCAAGCATTACAGACGACCTGAGAGAGCGGAAAAAAGAAACGTGTAATCAATTTTTTTTTCATTTTTTGTAGGCAAATCAGATAGAGAGAGTGGATGTGTTGACCATGTTTATTTGGGGTGGGGATTTTATTCCGCTAAAAAAAAAGATGGAAATAATAATTGGCCATATTTTTTTTAGAATAAAATAAAGAAATAGTGTGGTAAATAAAAAAAAAATGGAGTGGGTATTTGTTTTTAATTTATTAAAAACCGACGTGATACAACAACAACCGCAATTTCTACACCTATATACCTTTTGTGTAAGATTCGCTTAATAAAAACCCTTTAATTTAAACTTATCCACTTGCCTCGGTCATTTACCAGTCCTCTGTCGAACACACCAACACCTGTTCGTGGGATTGATGAGTTCACATATACCGGTCCCGCGACAATTCTTTATTGTTGTAACCTTTTTTTATTTCCTTATCGAAAGGAGATTATATATTATTGCTGACTCGCAAACCTGATAGACTTCTATCAAGTTTACTATTCCTTGAATTGCTGTGCTGTAACCCCAACCGATCCTAGCTAGTGTTCCCCACTCCAAGAATATTGATGAAAAAACCTTCAATGGAACAAATTGTTGAATTCTGTTCTTGCTGTTTTTTTTTCCACATCTATATAATTGCTGCTGCTGCTGCTGCTGGTCTTGAAATTCACATTAATAGAGAGTTTTGCTTTTCTCTTGCAGACTCAGAAGATATTCATGATTATAAAGGTGATGAAACCTTTGCAGCAGATTATTTCTCGAAGAGAATTTACAATTTCTGAATTACTGGGAGTATTTGTAACTGTTGTACTTTCATCTTCAGCTGCTTTAAGCATTAACCATTCTTTAATGTAAGGACTGATGAGATTGACAGGAGCAAAAATGTCTAACCCTATCTTAGAACATCTATAAATCAGAGAGCGAGAATACAGAGCTTTTTGAATGTCAGAAACCAGAGTCAGCAGATCACAATATGCTATTACATTCCTCCCAATTGATTTATAAAAACACAGCTTTATCATTTTATCCTCCGCTCCCAGACACTTCCCATCCAAGGGGCGTAAAGGGGGATCGTGAGATGCCGTATCTCTGAATTCCCAAATCTGTCTTGGAACTCGACAGAAGTTGGGTGTTTTTTCACCATATTGCAGTCACCATACTGCATTATCCCTATAAATACAATCCGGAATCCCAAACAGTTTTGTGAACCTGATTAGGGCCAGTACAAATGATTTGGCATCCATATCCTCTATCAACTCTATATACACCACTCTAACACTCAAACAAGTGAATATCAACAGATGCATCTTTTTATCTTCCTCCCCGCTTTGGACCCATAGATGACCAGTGAAACTGTATGCAAAAAGGGCTGAATTAGATTTACACGATATTTGGGTAAATTAGTCAACTTGAGATACCTAAATGATAAAGCGTTGTACTTTTTACATACAAAGCAACCAGTAATATAGCGTTTAATTGATTGTCTGGTACGGAGAACCCAATACTCAGACGATCTCAATTTGCATAGCGTAGCAGCAATGCCAAGATGTTTGCAGTTATCATGGCACTCCTTTATAATTAACCAGGTAAGCTCACTGTTCTTAGTCAACAATATGGGGTACTTAACTCAAAGACTCAAAGGGAAAAGGCATGCAACCTTCTTTTACCAATGCGACACGTTGTCGCCATTGTCATAAAAAACGCACGTGCGGACTTAAGAAAACAAAGACCCATACTTACGGTCCATCACTTATATACACACACATACCCATGTATGTAAGTAAAGTCAAATTTTTATCTTCTTTACTTCGGTCAACTATAGACCCCTTTATTTGATAGACTTTATTAACATGTAAACACACACACATACAGGCGACAATCCTATTTTTATTCAACTGGCCGCAAGTGTATTTTCTACAAAGGCCGCTCGTACATAATGCCGACCACAAACTGGAAGCCTGCTTAAACCACCTCACCTACAAGGACCCAATACAGATCGGTGACAAGGTTTTGCTTCATCGGCCAAAATCGACTGTGACCCAATCATCGCATCTACCCTGGGTAGGAGACTTTGAAGTCACAAAAACAAACCATATGATGTGTCAGATAAGGAATGAAAACGGTGACACAGCCTGGATTCACCGGGCACATATCCGTCATCTGGTACCACGACCAACGCATTTATATAACATAACACCTCCACCTCCACCGTGAAACACTCAAAATACCCAGGATCCTTCGCCTCCACCTTCTTCGGAGGCAAAGAATTCAACAAAAACTTACAGACCAGATAACATAACTCCACAACGATCCCAAAACGAAAGAGAACCAACGCCGATAAGGTCAACGCGGGGACAAATTCCTGCACGTTTTAGAGACTTTATCATGTATTAGATCTCGCAACACACTTACCAATACATACACATTGTAAATCGGGATGAGATCTGGGGGAGCTTTGTTATATAGCAGGATTCAGATCTCTCCCGATTTGCGATTTCATTCAAAAACATACACGCGGCTGGAGAAGGGTAGCATTCAACCGGATGCCGATACAATGAATAAAATGTGTCTTTGCGCAAGAGGCTCCGCGCAGAGCTTCCGGGCGAGAACACAAGAAATTAATTCATATTAACAAAATACCATTTTTCAACCAATCATAAATCTTCCCCCTGGAAAAATTCCCAGAACCGACTTGATCCAGCGAAAATCTTCAAAGGCGTCAGACTGGCCTACCGAGGGATGAAGGGAAGAACACGCTACGGTCATAAGAACTCATCTGAACTCTGACAAATTTTTGACACACCATCTGCAGTGAACAACTGCTGACTTAGCTACAACGCCACCCCGTCCACGACTGCTACTACCACCAAGATCATCTGATACCCTTATCACCCTTATACCACCATACCCACCAAGTGAGTTCCTTAATTTATAACATACACAGTCCAGCACCAAAACCACTCTACAGGGACTTCCCACTTTAGTCAATGACTCCCAATATGTGCTCGTCGGGTAGTCAGCGGCTGTAATTTATGGGGTAGGAGGCTGAAGGTCAAGGGCAAAAGGCTAAGCTGTGTAGCTGTTTGATATCTGACTCCATTATTAGGTTATTTTATTTTACCCCACGTTGACTGGCTGGTGTAACGCCTTCCCCAAGAAAGTCCCAAAAAGAATTATACAAATGAAGACAGTAATAAATAGGAGACGAAGAAACCTTTTATACTTTTCTTTATTTCCTGGGTTCAACAATCATTCCATTGGCGAGGGAGTTTTCCTTGAATACAATAGAAATGGTTGAATCCCCCAGTTAAGGTGTCTAAAAATACGGTAGTCCTTTCTTGCATATGCTTGTCCTCATTGGGTATTTAAGGCTTCCATAAGGGTTAGTTTCTTTTGGAAGTTTGTCAAAGTCCAGTTGTTTTAGTTTGTAGTTCCATTTTGTAGTCTTTTATATTCCGGCATACTGTTAACAGAGAGAGAGGTGCGACTGGGTGAAAGGGACTAACTAACGTCTAGTCCAAAGACATGCGTGGCACCCAGGCACCTGTCAGCAACGTAGTTGTCAAATCGCTGGTCACTGCCTGAAAGTGAAAAAGCCTGTTCCCCACTGTCGGGAGGTTTCTTTTTTCTTTACGCATGCGTCATCCCTTTTTCCTGTCAGGGAACCCTGGGAGTTTCTGAAAATTTAATAGTTTTCTTTTTTTTAAATTCAGTTTAATTTTTTTTTTCAATTTATTATTCGTTCCCAACAAATATTGGTGATGAATATTTCTTTGCTGGGGAGGAAAACAGAAGCCCAATCTAAGTGAAATCGAACCAAAAAATTTAATATGAAAGAACTGGCAGCAAATAAGAGCAGTGTATTGAAAATACACAATATTATCACCCTCCTTAAAAAAAAAAAAAGAACAGAAACGATTCTTATCAACCTCCGATTTAAACTTTATCATCAAAAAGGCTTTTCGGATGTCTGTTACAAAAACATGAGAATTGCTTCTAAAATACAGCAGAAGAATTCACAGAATTTCAATTTCGATTTAATATCTAATTATTCACCAAATGAAAACACAATTTTCAATTAACATATTTCTTAAAAAGAAAAAAGATGGCTTTACAGAGCCCACAAAAATCGATTTTCATGACACTAAAAATCAAAATCAAGACATGCAATTATAAAAAGGAAAAAAGCTATTGTACACAAAGAGAGGGACGTTATCCCAGAACTCAAAATACCGAAATTTAGAAGAAAATATTTTTTTTATAGGAAGTTACACATACAATACAGTAAGATAATGAAGAAATTTCCTTTTTGAGTGCACATTCACAAAAAAAAAAAAAAAAAAAAAATAATAATTCCAAAAGTTTATTTAAATAGTAAAAAAATATTAACATTTTCTTTTTCACTTCTTTTAAAGAAGTAAAAAAAAAGTTAATATTTTTTTACTTTTGGTTATAGAAAAAAAGTTAAGAGATTTAGTCAACTGTCAATGTCACGGTAGGAGGAGGGGTAGGAATGCTTATAGGACCAAGAGCGTTAAAAACACTTAATAGCATTGAGAGAATACAACCTAGGATGATGATAGCTACGTTTAATGGCGACCCCAGGGCAACAATTATCTCCTGCTATAGCCCTACCAATGTTAGTGAAGAAACTGAACTAGTTGCCTTCTACGATGAGCTATCCTCTCTAGTGCGTAGCATTCCGAAACACAACGTACTAGTCATTGGCGGAGATATGAATGCCCAAATTGGGAAAAACG
Organism: Sepioteuthis lessoniana; assembly: GCA_963585895.1. Taxonomy (NCBI): domain Eukaryota; kingdom Metazoa; phylum Mollusca; class Cephalopoda; order Myopsida; family Loliginidae; genus Sepioteuthis; species Sepioteuthis lessoniana. Next base: position 54,190,960 of record OY757915.1, read on the forward strand.
GAAACAACAAATATAGCCTACATAACACGTCAAATAGGAATGGACAACATCTAACAGATTTCATGATAGAAAATAGATTAACATGCCTCAATACAAACTATCAAAAAAGGGAGGGAAAATTATGGACCTATACATACGCGAATAATAGTAAAGCACAGATAAACTACGTCTTTATAAACAAGAAATGGAAAAATAGCGCAATGAATTGCGAGGCATACTCCTCGTTCGTGTGTGTCCTCCGATCACCGAATAGTCACGGCAAAAATATGTCTAAGCCTACGAAAAAACACCACATGAACAGCGACCACCAAACACTATGACTGGGCCCTACTTAACAACAGAGATATAGGAGATAAATATGTATTAGAATTAAGAAACAGATTCGAGACACTATAAGAGAAGACAGAAAAAGGTACCCCAAATGACGAATATGAGAATTTCGTCAACGCACACCTCGAGGCGGCAGCGAAGTGTATTCCAACAAAACCTAGAACTAAATATAGAGTCCAATGGGAAACATTAGCGGTTAGAGAAAAACGTGCACACGTGAAAACTGCCTCCAAAAGCTATCGGAAGAACCCAACAAACACAAATGCCCGAAAACTAAAAAAGGCACAATATCAATTAGCAGGCATATATCTAAAAGAACAGACAGAATTGATACAAAATCAGATAGATAAGATTAGAGACTCAATGGAAGATAGACAATCTAGTTTAGCCTGGCAAACAATAAACGAAGTGAGTAGAAGGAAGAGCACAGTCAAAAGAAAATTGAAAGCTGCAAACCAACAAGAAAGAATAAAACTGTGGAAACAGCATTTTGAAAATCTACGAGGAAACCTACCGAAAGTTACGCATGAACCAATCACAAGAATTATTAGAAAACATTTGGACATTAAACTAGGACCGCTCACTCAAGAAGAACTCGACTCGGTTCTTAGAAAAATTAAAAATAGGAAAGCTGCAGGGCTAGACGAGATTCCTTCAGAAGTATGGAAGACCAGACAATTCGACGACATACTGCTCCGACACTGCAACGCAGCCTATAATCAAAATCCGATAGACAGATGGATGAAAGGATGCATTCTTCCCTTCTCTAAAAAGGGTGACCTCAGATTAGCCAAGAACTACCGAGGTATAACACTTACATCCATAGCAGCCAAAATTTACAATGCCCTACTACGAAACCGCATAGAACCCAAAATCGATAACATCCTTAGGAAAAACCAAAATGGCTTCCGAAGAAATAGATCCATGACCTCACAAATATTGACCACTCGTAGAAACCTACAGGCGATATTACTATTTGTCGACTTTACCAAGGCCTTCGATTCCATTCACAGAGGGAAGATGGAACAAATCCTACTAGCATACGGCCTACCAAAAGAAACCGTAGCAGCAATAACGATTCTCTACAGAAACACCAAAGTGAAAGTACGTTCACCGGATGGAGACATTTTAGCAGGAGTACTACAAGGGGACACGCTAGCCCCACCATCCGTTTAGACTACGTGCTTAAAACATCGATCGATAAAATCAGAGAAAACGGCTTCGAGGTGAAAAAGAAAAGAAGCAGAAGGTACCCCGCAAAAACAATTACCAACGCCGACTACGCCGATGACATAGCAATACTGGCGAATACACCCAACCAAGCCGAAACACTACAGCATAGTTTGGAACGAGCCGCTGCAGGCATTGGCCTCCATTTCCACACTGGACGGAACCTCTCTGAAACTGGTAGACAAATTCACCTACATAGGAAGCAGTGTCTCATCAACCGAAAAAGACATCGACACACGGCTAACGATGACATGGACAGCTATCGATAGACTATCGATCATATGGAAATCAGACCTGACCGATAAAATGAAACGCAGTTTCTTCCAGGCAGCGGTCGTATCGATACTGCTGTACGGATGCACTACTTGGACTCTAACTAAACGGCTGGAGAAGAAGCTAGACGGCAATTACACAAGAATGTTGCGAGCAATATTGAACAAGTCCTGGCGGCAACACCCCACAAGGTACAAAATATACGGCCACCGGCCTCCCATCACGAAAACTATCCAAGTTAGACGAACCAGACATGCAGGACACTGCTGGAGAAGCAGGGGCGAGCTCATAAGTGATGTACTCCTATGGACCCCCACATATGGCCGAGCAAAAGCAGGACGACCAGCTCGAACATACATACCGCAGCTATGTGAGGATACAGGATGTAGCCCTGAAGACCTGCCTGAGGCGATGAACGATAGGGAGAAGTGGCGAGAGAGGGTCAGGGATATCTGTGCTAGCAACACGAAATGATGATGATGATGATGATGACGACTTCTAGTAAACTAATATCACAGATAAGAGTAATTTTGTCCAATTTGTTTCTTTTTGTACAAGACCTTTTAGATCTGAGTCTATCTAGATCTTCAGTGTCAATTGGGGCCTCACTACCAACTTCTGTATTCCTAGCCTGTCAATAGTGGGTGAGGTATAGCTCCATAGGGAATAGATGTTTAATTGAATAGGTTTGGTTATTCCATCACCTTTTTTGTTTTTTTAAAATTTACAGACTGCACATTCCCGCCATCTCCCACATTTAAACTCAAAACTACCTAAAGGCCTTCGTTGAAGGATTTTTTTTTTTTTTTTTTTGTACGAAACAAAATCCTTTAAGGTTTTCTTTTATTTTCGATCAATATGAAAAGAAAAACTGTCTGTTTGTGGTGAGCGCGTGTATGTAACATAATGCAAAAAGTTCTTAGTTGTCGGAGATAAATAAGATAGAGGTTATGAGATATGTAAGCTGTTACTTATCTTTTTTCACCTGGATGAATTTATTGGGGTAATCTTGTATTTGTTTCCGAGTTCGTATTGGGAAGTAGTGAACGATAATTCTCAGTAAAATAAAAAGGCAAGAATAGTAAACAGAACAGCAAAAGCTACAAATAAGAATTTTTCCATTAAAATAAAAGCAATAGTACGTAATGTTGGTAATCTTAGATTTAAGGAAGATTTATTTATAGCTAAGTTACACCCTCAGATTAACGTTTGGTGACAGTTAAATACTGAATATATCATTAATTAACATGCACGTTCTTGAAATACATTTTAAATTGAAAAAGAAGGAAGGAGAAAGAAGAAAAGAAAAAAAAGTTTTTTTTTTATTTTAACCAAATTCTTACTCAATTCAATTTAACAGTCGATTAGGTTAGAATCAAATACTGAATATATTATTAATTAACGTGTACATTACTTAAATACATATTTAAATTGAAAAAGAAAAAAAAATGAACAAAAAGAAAAAGGAAGGTAAGAAGGTAGGAGAAAGAAGGAAAAGAAAAAAAAAGTATTTTAACAAATTCTTACTCAATTTAATTTAACGGTAGGTTAGGTTAGAATCAAATACTGAATATATCATTAACATGCACATTCTTTAAATACATATTTAAATAATGATAAAAAAATTGGTTATAACCCAATTCTCACTCAATTAAACAGCAGATTAGAATTTAACATTGAATGAATTATTAGTATATAAAAAAAGAAAGAAAAGGACAAGGAAGCTAGTCAGTGTATGTTGTGTTGTTCTTACCTTGCTGGCTAACGTGTCTCGTGGGTTATTAGGCGCCAACGATCTTTGATTTCTCCAACATGTCAACCCTGAAAGGTTTTTAGATTGTTAAATATGTCATTGATAAAAAAATATATTAATGTATCTACTACTAATGAACCATTAAAATTCGAATTATTTCTTATCGCCCAGTGGGAGACGTTTTAGCTTGAAGGTGTGTAGAAGAAATTGATATTTTTTCTTAGAGTGAATTGGTCAAAATTCGCTTTAGAGGGGTTCGACGACTAATTGTGAAAATAGAGATGATTTTGCGCATTTATTAAATCTTTGTCTTGTCTTCGGCAACCGGGTCTTTATTGTGTTTTCTTCGAAGATCCTGTTACGGCAGCCTTGAGACAATTTCTTAATGAAAAATGACGTTACCCTTTCCTTTTCTATCTTATGCAAAGAGAGGAAGAGAGCCAAGTATAATTGTGGACATGGGAGAATAATCTGACTTAGTGGTCTTTGGCATGTGTCCATAGTAGTAACCGTTTATCTAGGTTGACAACTTTTACTTATTGTAGAATAGACCTATTGCTTCCCCGCAGAGAGGTAAGACCCCCTCCCAATCAAACTAGTGTCTTAATATTAAACAATCCGATGATGAGGGCCCAGTAATGTTGGAGCTTTGGGGAATGCGGAGCACCCCTTCATTGCTATCGCTCCCAGGTCTACTCTAGCCCGGAGTGGTAGCACCTGATAGTGTCCTCTCTATGGGTCAAACAGAACTAAACTGTGTACTTATGTTAAACTGAGTTGTTTGAAATGGAACTGTTTTGATATTTAAACTGTATATTTATGCTAAACGGAATTATATGAAATAGAACTGTTTTGATATTTAAACTACTTACTTATGCTAAACTGAATTGTTTGAAATAAAACTCTTTTTACATTTAACTCTGTGTATTGCTCCGTCAGCTTGGGCTGTAGAATACATCGACTACTTCTCTGCAGAGGGTTAGAACTCCTACAACGAGTGTCCTAGATATGACACTAAACAATCTGATGGGGAGGCTCAAGTAATGCAGATGCTTTGGAGAATGCGGAGTGTCCCTTCATTTCCATCGCTACCGGGTACACTCTGGTCCGGAGTGGTAGCATTTGATAGGGTCAAAATAGAACCAAACTATGCACTTATGCTAAACTGAATTTTTGAAATAGAACTGTTTTTGACATTGAAACTGTGTACTTACACTGAACTGACTTGTTTGAAATAGAACTTTTTAGACAATTAACTGTGTGTAAACAAAATACTTTACTTGTACAAAATAGAATCCTTTGAAATAGAACAGTTTTTGACATTGAAACCATACTTTTATTTATGATGCCCCTTCCCTCGGCAAAAGCATAACAGCATGAATTAGATTAATTGAAGGAAATAATCCTGGATTTGTGATAGTTATCCATATTATATTGGATAAACTACCAGTGAATATAAGAAGGGAGATCAGCCACAGAGTTAGCAATATGAAGTAAAAAAAAGATTATAGAAAAAAATTCTTTTGGTGGGGATCAAAAATTCTTCCTTCTCCTCTTCTCTTTTTCCTTTTTTCTTTCTGTCTCGCTTTGTCGTCCGCCCGTCTCTAAAGCACCAAGCTACGAGAGAAAACTGGTTATTTATTTGTATAGAAAGACATGCACAAAATGTGGCACAAAGCATAAAAATGAGGAGGGAGACTGGTCATTATTATCTGAAGTAAATATATAATGACGCGGAAGTGGTTTTTTTATACATTTATTTAGGTAAGAAGCTGCCAGTACAAAATGGCAACTTGTCCTTTCACGGAAGTCCCTTTTTTCCTTTCCCAACTTCCTCGAGGAAAGCTCTCGGTGTAGGGGAGATAACTTCGAATTCAACACCATTCCCATCTTTTAATTTGTGTTTCCGACTTGTCTCCCTGGTATATTAACGACGAAGTCGGCATATTTTGCGGGTGGTGTAGTGTTCCGCTTATTATGTCCACCTCACTCTCTCGTTTGTTGTGTGTTGGTATTTGGTGGTCTTGATATGGGGATAGTTGCATTTTTGTTGTAAGAGGTATGATCCGGACCAAATGGGGCAGTGTATGAGCTAGCAATGTCACAAGAAGCGGGGTTGGCAGGGGTATTGTTTAGGGAGCTATATTTGTGTCTGGACTGGGTGGGAGTGGGGGTGGTATCTTTGGGGTTTTTGATAGGGTTTGTATAATTTTATGTCACTGATGTGTCTGAAGATGGAGTGCGCGTTATTGTGGTCGTTGTCTGCAACTAGTTTATAGCAGCTACCTTGTACATCAGTTACCATGTGTGGTGTTGGGTCAAATTGGGATACACATTTATTTGTTTTTGATGATCGCTTCACCAAAACTTTGTCTCCTTGGATGATCTTGGGATATTTTCGCCAACGGGAAGCATTAATCTTGGCATTGGCGACCTCTTTTCTGTGACTGTCACGGATTTTTGCTTACTGGATTTGGTTTTCAGTGGGGTTGGGTTGTTGAGGAAACTTTGTCCGGTAGCCACCTCTGAGCATCATATCTCCAGGTGTCAATCCGGTGGCAGGGTGTGAAGTAGAACGGTAGTCATGGAGAAGCTCATCAATGATTTCCTAGATTTGGGGTCGTTTTTCAAGTCCGATTTGAATTGCCTTTTTTAGTGATTTCATGAAGCATTCAGCTTCGTTTCCCTGTGGGTGATAGGGGTATGAGGCTGATTTTTATACCTCGTTTTGTGGACAAGTTGTGGAATTTTTGTCCATTAAACGGTAGTCCATTGTCGCTTTTATGACATTCAGGGTTGCCAAAGTTCTTGTATATTTCTCCCAATGCTGGGAGGACATATTGGTCCCCGGATGAGCGAACAATTTTTGCATCTGGAAATCGAATGAGGTTGCAGCGTACCACCAGTATGTACCTTTGGTCTGGGTGGGGGTTGAACAGGTCAATTGATATGTTTTGCCAGGGTTTCTCGGGAATTGGGGTGGATGTAAGAGGTGCTTTTATTGGTGTTGCTGTTGTTATTTGGCATTCATGGCAGTTTTCCACCTGGAGTTTTATGGCATTATCCATCCCGGGAAACCAGAAATGTGCTCTTAGGCGGCGCTTGATAGCATCCTAAGCCTGGGTGTGATCCCCATAGGCTAGGGAGATGGCTTCCTGCTGTAGGCTCTTTGGAAGGAGCATTTGGTCCCCCAAAGTGGATGATGACATTTTCAATTGATAGCTGACTGAAGAGTCTGTAATATTCTCGTAGGGTGGGGTCATTGTGTGGGGGCTAGTTGATAGCTATGAAGTGACGTAGTCATGTCAGATTTGTGTCGTTGAGTTGTGCTTCATGTAAGCGTTCTCTGGTGATAGCAGTTGAGAAAAGGGGTGTATTGTGTAATAGGAACAGTAGTTTTTGGCGTTCCTTTGTTTCTTCGGCAATACTTTGAGGTAGCTTGTGAAATGGTATTGTGTGTCGGATTATGAAGTCCGTCGGATTTTCTTTACTTTTTACCACACGACACAGTGGTTGATGTCTTGGTGACGTAGGAGGATTCTTTCAATTCTAGCAGATGGTTTCTTTTTGGATCTCCAGAGTGATTGGAGTGGTTGTTGGTCAGTGACCACAGTAATTTGTGTGCCACCAGCTAGGATATGGCGGAATTGGCGGAGACCAAAGTCAATAGCTGTCGCCTCCAGGTCTAGCTGAGAGTAGTTTTTTTCGGCGGCTGTGGTGGTTCGTGATGCGAGTGTGACAGCTTTTGTTTGTTCCATGGACTGGCCTTGAGCAGGGATTGCACAGAGACCTGTGAAGTGGGCGTCGACAAAGATGAAGGTATTTTTGTTTTTGTCATAGTGTCTGAAGAGCACATCAGTGGTAAATGTGTTTTTTTATATTTTGAAATTCTTTTTCATAGGTTTCTGTCTATTTGAAAACAGCATTCAGTTTTGTCAGCTAACGTAGGTTTGCTGTGGCAGCAGCAAGATCGGGGATGAAGGTGCCATTCGATCTGATGATACAGAGAAACGATCGCAGTTCATCTTTGGATGTTGGTCTCCCAGCTTCTTGTGCTGCTTGGACTTTATTTGGGTCTGGTTTTATCCCATTCTTGTTGACTTTAAATCCCCAGAAAGGGATTTCTGGCTGACCAAGGATGCATTTGCTGGGGCTGACTGTTAGTCCTGCTTTTTCAAGAGCTGTAATGACTGCTTCTAGCGTTTGGTAGTGTGTTTCCTTGTCAGCTGTTGCTATTACAATGTCGTCTTGGATGACTGCAGCGTTTGGAATGTTGGCGATGATGGGGCGGAGCCGGGAGTTGAGCTCACCTGATGCTGGTAGAGTTCCCATGGTGAATCTTTTATACCGCATTAGGCGGTCTCCAGCGCGGAATACAGTCAAGACTCGGGAATCTTCTAATGGCTCAAGCTGATGGAAGGTTATTTTCAGGTCTAGTTTACTGAATATAGATTTTCCATTAAACATGGGCATGATGTCATCGACCCTGGGGATAGAGAGGTGAGTGTCTTGTAGTACTTTGTTGAGATTCCTTTGATCTACTGTAACTCTCATGGAACCACCTGCTTTTGGCACGATTACAGGGTTGGATAGCCATGTTACTGGCCCATGGTGTGGTTCGATGATATCATCTGCTTCTATTTTATGGATCGCATCATCAAATGTGTCTTTTAAATGGTATGGGATGGGTCTTGGGGGTTGTATAACAGGTGATGCATTAGGCTTTTATGCAGTTGGATGGGTTCGGCCTTCATCTTTCCTAAACCGTGGAATACTGATGGGTGTCGTGTGATGATGCGGGCAATGGGAGGTGTTACAGATTTTGTTGGTTCAGTAGCATTATCGGTTGATGCTGTTTTGGTTCCCATGGAGTTGATGAGGCTTCCTTTTATCTCCATACTGGGTGTGTTGAAGGTGATTATACCTAGTGATTCTGCTAGGTTGCATGACACCAAGTTGATGGGTTTTCCGGGTGGTCATCATCATCAATAACAATCCATGTTGATTTAAATTTTTTGTCTCTCCAGTGTGTATGTGCTGTGAATTCGCCTTTTGAGGTGATCAGTTAACTACCATACTGTTGAAGTTGGATGTGTGTTTTTGTGAGACGTCTGATCTTGTCGAGTACTTGGCTTTCCAGGATTACATTAGCTTCCGCGTCTGTGTCCATCATGGCATGGATCTGGCATCCTTCAAGTGTGACGTTGGTGAAATTTGATTTTTTGTTGTATGTGAGTCTTTTACTGTGGTAGCACCAATGACTGTTAATGTGGAGATATCCTTGTGATGTGTCAGGTATACCGAAGAGAAGTGGTTTTTCATGCCACAAATGTTGCAGAATCTGCGTCGTGCTTGACATGTTGGTCCACGATCACATTTTGGGTCGCTACAGCCTAAACATCCCTTATTGGATGTTGTTTCTGGCTGTTGAAATTGTTTGATTTTTCGTTGGTTGCGTAAGGAGTATTTTCCCTCTTTTTTGCAGATTTTATTTATTGAGACTTCCTGGCTGTCGAGGTCTGATTCTGAGTCATAAACCTGGATTTCGTTAAGGCCAGCTGTAAGTGCAGTGGCTTCTTTATCAGCGTCTAATTTTCTGACAGCTTCAGTGGCCTCGATTTTACGGGCTTGGGTAATGAGGGCGTCGAGCTCATGTTCTCTTTCTAGGGCATCTTCTCTGATGCTTCTGATAGAGGTACCTATTATTATTTGGTCACGTACCAGAGTTTCGTGTGTTTTCTCTTTTTCTGTACAGTAGGGGTTAGTACATTTAAAGGAGCATTTGTCGGCATGTTGTCTTACCTTATTAATAAAGGAGTCGATTTTTTCTCCGGGCTCTTGGCGGAGGCCATGAAACTGCTAATGGAGTAGTACCTGGTTCTGTGTAGGCCTGTACCTGTTGTAGAGTCTTTGCTCCATGTTGTTAAAATCCACTTCTTTGAGTTGGGCTAAGTCCTGGTTGAATTCGCTTTTTAGGTCCGTTTTTAGCCGCTCGCCATGGAAAACGCACATTCTGAAAACTTTGGCTTTGTGTTGCTGTTGGACGAGTTCAGAAGCATCGTCTTTTATTTCTCCGATAGAAGCAACATCGTAAGACATTTTCCAGGCTTCGATGTAGTTGTTAAAAGCCTGATAAGTCTTCCCCTCGTGTAAGCTTGGGTCGAAAACATCTGGAAAAGTAGACTTCAAGAATGGCATTTTTGGGTTTTTTTCTTGTTGTTGTGTGGTTCTTGTCACTTCGTCGCCAGTTGAAGTGAATAGATAATGACGCGGACGTGTTTTTTTAAACAATTATTTAGGTAAGAAGCTGTCAGTACAAAAAGGCTACTGTCCCTCTCCAGAAGTCCCTTTTTACCCTTTCCCAACTTCCTCGGGGAAAGCTCTCGGTGTAGGGGAGATAACTTCGAATGCAACATTATCCTAACGATTAACTTAACTATACTTATCCACAGACCAATACACATCTCCAAATTAAAAAAACAACAACATCACAATACAGCATTGAAAGCCACTAACATACATTAGTCAGTAAAACAAGTACTCCATGAAGCTCTAGGCTAACCCCATATTTACATAATTGTGTGGCACCTCTGATGGTGTAATGGTTAGCTAGCTAGACTAGCAAAGCTACACGAGTGAGTTCGAGTCTCATTAGGTGTCCCATTCATTCGGTCTTGTGCCACATCGAAGCAAAGAGCTTCGTAAATTACTATTTACATAATTGAGAGGGAGAGATAAAAATCTTCTTGTGAAAATACGTATATATAAATTTACAAAAAAAAACAAAACAAAACAAAAAAAACAATGAAAAATCGATAAACATATGTTTAAAAATTAGTAAGTCCCCCGAACAAGGTAACAATGTCAGAAAAACCAGTTAGCAATGAGGTGGTTTAAGATATATATATGTATATATATATATATATGAGCCCTCCTCACATCCAGAGAACTAAAAGTCTGTAATCTAAACAGGGATGGGAATGGGAGAAAAACTCAGAAAAAAGGGGACTAAAAAATGGAACGATAGGCTAACATTCTCTGGCTAAGTTAAACTACACGGGCAAAATAAAGAAAAAACAAACTAGTCTATCCTACGTTGGCTGGATAATCATGTCTTTCCTTAGTACTCGAAATTATTTAGGTCTGTAGAATATCAAGGGTGAAAATAAGGCTGGCTCCTACCACGCGACATCATGTGCACAATAGTCATCCCCCCTTCGCCAAACCCCGGCGAAGATAGTTTCATTCTCTCAGACCGGATTTTGACTTTAATTTGGTGCTTATAAAAAGCAACCTGGGTCTGAGAAGAAAAAGACCCGCCCTCGTGGAATTCCTTCTATTGTGTCGTCTAAATCACGACTCTCAAAACGACGAGTAAACAGAGAAACACATAAAGTTACGGCCTGTTCAACGACAGCAACAAATTACTGTACACAGAACTGGCCTCCTGTACAAAAAACTTTCCACTCAGGATGTGAATAATGTAGGAGTTTACACTGTGCTCCTCCGAATGATCAGCCAGGTGAGGGAAGCTTGTGCCCATGGCCACAATAAGCAACCCTCCTCTTTCATCCCACTGAGCCCGCCGATCAAGTCATCTCGCACGGTCCACTTGACTAACGTACGATGTAATGACTTACGGGACAACAGCCGGCTATCAGAGAGACCTGCCTGCAGCCGAAATAGAAGTTTTAAAGGCCTGCCGACATTGATAGAAGGGCACTCGTTTCTGGGCAAGCGACGGATCCCTCCATCAGCTGAATGCACACTTCTCAACGACTGGAAAGATAGTTCAGCATCTTTTTTCCAGAAGCTTCCTGTCTCGTCGTCTTATTAACACATATGGTCTAAGAAGCTGAGACGCAAAGTATGGTGTCACGTCTCGGCGTTCGGCACTCCAATACCACCTTCGGACGGGTTAAGGTGACAGATCTCCCGACGTAAAAACCCAGATGAACTGGAACTGTATCCTTTCCAATTTGAATCGAATGGTACACGGGATTGGAACCATTGAAAGTCGGTAAAGGACTAGGAGTAGATGTGCGAACCGCTCACCTCAGCCCTGCCCTTTTGAAATAGCCTCCTACATAGCCCCAGTTCGGTCGCGGCTACGACCTTCTCTAGTACTTCCGACCAATTTTTCTCCAGTCGGAGATCAGGACCAAACTAGACGCCGAGCATCTTGCACGGGCCGTCTTTCCAACTGAAGGGGCCAGGAAGAGCACAGCCCTTCAACGAACCGAACTGCAAACCGACGGACTTTTCGTTGTTAATCTTGGCCCCTGTCACGACTTGGAACCTTCCGGTTTCTTTGTTTACCTCAACCACCTCGGCACTGTTCCTCACAAGAACGCTAACATCGTTGACGTATGCAGTGTACCTGGCTACCTCGGTGGAGCCAAATAACATGAGGCCGCATAGGACCAGGTTCAGCCTCAACCTGCTAAGGACTGGTTCCAGCACAAGGACGTACAGCATGGGCGACAACGGATAACCTTGACGAATAGACCAAGGGCTTCGATCTCATCCCGTTCACTTCCATCATGACTCTGGGGACGCATAGAGAAGGCGAATCCAGTCGCAAATGACAAAAAAAGCGTGGTCAACCTATCAAAGGCCTTAGACTGATCTAAATTGATCAACGTGGCATTACCGTCGACTTTTTTTATGATCAAGCGAACCATGTGAAGATTGTCCTGGATAGTCTTATCCTTCATAGGACATGACTGTTGGGGGCTTATCAGACTAGGCCGGGCAGTCTGCAAATAGTCTGCCAAGATCTTCACCAAAATCTCTAAGTCAGTGTTTAACATCGTCAACGAGCGAAAATTGCTAATTCCATATCCACCATGTTTGTCCTTACGTGGCAACTTCACTATACCCTTGATGAAGCACTGGGGAATAGTCCCCTGCTTCATCAAGTTGTTATAGATCGTCGTTAGCGAGGGGAAAAACATGGGCGATAGCCTCAAGTACACTTCGTAGGGCAGACCATCGATCCCGGGAGACTTGTCCGTTCCAACCGTTTTCAATGCCTGCCGGACGCATAACACGTTCTTTACGCTCAGTCACTTCCGTCGCCTCACGGCGAGGGAAGTCGGTAAGATAGGTGTCGAACTGAGCGGAACTCAGTTCGGGATCCCTAGTGAAACAGTGTTCAAGTTTCTTTTCTTTTTTTCTTTTTTCTTTTTTTTTCTGTCTTGTCGTCCTTTTTTCTTTTTTTTTTTAATAATAAATTGCTCATTCACTATTTTTTTAAAAACCTTCTCTCTGTCTTTACTTTGATATAATAACTATAGGTTCGTGCCTCCCCGTTTATTCAATTTCAAATAAATATTTCCATAAAAAAAGCATGGTTCATTAATCAAACTTTTTCAGCAATATTCTTTCTTCTTTCAGCAAGTATCTCTACAAAAGCATGGCCCGCATCCAGCCATCATTTCTTCATTTTTACTTGTTCCAACACGACAAAACAATATTAGTTACTTGCCTACTTCCAAAGATGAGCTAAAATATCCCCGGGGGTCTTTCCTAAACAACCCAAACTTTTATCCATTCGGCTAACAACATTTCCCCTCAAGAACAATTCAAAACCAAGTCCACAAATTTTCCGGTACATACAACGAGATCGTCAAGATTTTGCACGTACACTTAATTCTCTTATCTCCGAACCCCTGTTTCAAATTTCAAAAATAACCTTTTCAAAAACAAAATCAAACTCCATTCCAGGGGGAATTCCACTAACCAGTCAGTACTTCAATACCACAAGATTCTCAAATCCATTCTTAGGGGAATTCACAAAATATCCAGTACAACAAATTTTCTCGACCCTTCTCTGGGGGAGAACTCCACAAAACCCGGGTGGCCTCCACCATTATCCAAAATCGATCCCATCTAGAGAGACCTCACAAAACACTTCCAACCTCTACAACCTTTCCAAACATAGAACCCGTCCCACAGCCGTAACAACGGATCCAAAAGCATATGAGCACTCTCCAGACAACATCAATGATGCCCCGAAATACTTCCAGATCTCGGATTAAAATCCTAATTTCAAATTACCATGCGCTAGAACAGCATTTACAAGTTACTACAAAATTTCTTTCATAAAATTTTTGTTTACTATCAAATTCATTCATAAAAATTAAAACTCAAAACCCAAGTGGAAGTTTACTTATGGCCCGTCAATCATTTTAACCAAGGGACCATCTTTTTTTCTTTTCTTTTCACAGCAACCTGCTTGTATGTTTCCCTCTTACTCTCTTTCTTTCTCTCTTCCTCACTACGATTCAAAATTACATATAGTTGTAATTGTCATTTTTCTATGCTTAGGGCTCAATCGTTTTTTTTTTCTAAAATCATTTCCAATTTTATCTTTTTGAAAGGCCAAATAACATCAATATACAAGCCAACAAGACTCATTTTACTTCCCTCTTGTCATTATTACTCATTTTTTTCATTATTATAATCATTTTAAATTCTTTCCACGAACCCTAATATGACAGAGAGAAAAATATTCGAATGAGTAATTTACTTACCGTCTCTTAAGAGTTTCTCTTTTTTTTTCTATTTTCTTTTCTATTTTTCATTGTTGGTCTGTTCTTGTTTTCTTCTTTCTTCCAGCATATTGCATTTATTCCTTTGTTCTTTATTCTTTTTTCTCGATTTTTCTTCTCGTGTCTTGTTCGTCTTCGAAGTGTTGCATTCTATTTCCGATTCTCTCTTCGGCCGTTTCTTTGATCGTCTATTCAGGTTCGAAATCACATATGTGGCATGAACTGGCCTTAGGCACCAAATCGTATTATGTTGTATAGCCACAGAATACATATACAACTATACACGGAAACATAGTCAACAATAATGACCAACGAACACACTTCTTTAGAAAAATATATCTCTCACACTTTATTCGCGAAAGGGTTGCGAAAGGGTTGATGTTGGTTATGTGTGAGAGGTGAGTTGGAGACGAAACAGACTGCCACATATTGACCCCAAGTTCCTCTGTATTATAGCAGCACTTCTTCCTCATTCTGCTGGGCTTCTCAACCGGGATCCTGAGGGCCCAAACCCTCTGTCTAGCGCTGGCTCTCACTACGACATCTTGTTCCCAACTGTGACTGGAACTCGAACTGTGACTACAACATGAACTGAATTCTGCCTGTCTCGAACTCCAATTGAACTCAAGCCGTCTGTGGCACCTGGTTATATAATTGTTTGACATCCACCTGCTTCCTGTGGGTGTACGCATCTGCACCGAATTCAACCCGTCCACAGGTCAAGTTGATATTCCGATATTTTCGACCGGATGCACCTGTTTCTTGATTGACGGCTCGGTCGAGGGTCAATATGTTACATTTCTAACTCCAGCGAGGTTCTTTATTTCACCCCGCCATAAAACAGAAGACAAGTAAATTACATTACCCTTCTTTGTATCCCCTTTTCATACTTTCTTGTTACTGGATCAATATGTGTGGTTTATTTATTTTGGGACTCATATTAGTTGTTGTAACATTTGTTATATTGTTTTCCAATTGTTATAAATGCCAATTGATTTTTTTTAATCATTTATGAGTTTCGTCTTTCCATTTATTCAGTGTTAGTCAATCAGTAAATCGTTTATTCAATATCAGTGGATTGTTTCCCGCTCACCAAGTTCCAATAATAGCATAAATATTAATGTTATTATTGGAACTTAGTGAGTTGGAAGCGATTAAAGATCCTTTCTAGCGTCAAATAGTAGTAAATTATAATGCTCTATAATCCGAACCAATACTAATAATGGTCCTTGGAGAATGGGGACTTTGCTAAAAAATCTTCCCAACCATTAACTCCCAATAGATGCATTGTTTACTATTCATATTTAAACCTTACTTTATAAACTCGCTTTACGAAAAACTGTTAGGAACGAGTTAACTCGTTAAGATCAGTTATACTTTTTCCAGTTAAAAGTAATATCAATAATTTTGGAACGTTCAGTATCCTTAAAACTAGTCTTATTTTTGAGTGAAGAAAACTCATACATAGACAAATAAACACATATCTCTTCAAAACTTTCATATATTGTACTTATATAATTAACACAGGATATATCTTAAGCCATTTTTTCTAAATCAGGGCTTCTCAGTGGTCCATATAGACACCTGGGTGGGAGATGAATAAAATTTTGGCAGGGTAAGTAAAAGCATAGGTGTCCACAGGGGTGGTGTGAATTTACTATTTTGTATTTATAATCCTCTTTTTAACAGTAGAACAAAAATCGCTGGTTCATGTAGACAAGTTGTTCGATATTGAACACCAAGCAGAATGCCTGATTGGGTGTCATGGCCACTAGTGATGTGTTGTTCACGCACGACCCATTCAAAATATTGGTCATTTAAATCAAACAATATTGAAATGGAAAGTGCTAATTTAGCCTCAATTTAGATCCCTTTCTTAAAGAAGAATTTGTACACATTTAAAGTAATTTGATATCACTAGATAAATAAAAAAACGTAACAAAATATCCCAAGCTTTATTTAACAGTTGAGCCCATTTTATGAGCTTTTCCAAGTTTGTATCTTGAGGGATCAGTGTTTAGCAAAATGTGTTATTTTTTTAAACAAACAGTGAAGCACTTTGAACATTGAATGAGGTGATTCGCGGATCAAAAGAAAGATATAGTTTTTTATTTGTTGCATTATTATCTGTAATGATTGATAATACTTGAAAGCCCATTTCTTCTGAACCAATTGTTATATGTTTAACAATTTCAAAAAAATTAATTGGCATCACATGCACAACATTCTTATATTGTGAGAATACACTACTAAGCGTAAAAGTAAAAGCAGCATCATTGCTGTTGTCAGATAAACCAACAATATTAGTATCCTTATAATCAAAATAAGGTTTCAGGTGAATTTCATCAACTAGTAAAGATACTGTGGTGTCCTTCTGCACTTCTAAGTTGCATTTATTTTTAGTAAACTTAAGAAAATTGTAATCATGTTGCTCAATCAAAGGATTCATGTATGTTGGTAAGATTAGTCTTCTAATTGTTGAATAACTCGATAAAATATTTTTGCTGTCTCTTTACAATTTGTACTCTTCAGGGGAGCAGTTATATAACAATAGAAAATATCATCATTTCCGTTGAATAATCAAGTTTATTCTGTGTCATTTAGTTTAGCTACTCATATATAAATTTGAATGAATCAAAATTAAAATGTTTGTTTGATTCTTCTAGCACCAATAGTAGAAATGATATTACCAATTTTAGTATAAAAATCATATTTTGAGGTTCGGTTTTTTGCTGTTCTGTGTCCATTTTCTTCATGCTTTCTATCAGAATTTCGAGAGTATTTTGATTAGTTGGCCCGGGAGACCTGGGTTCAATCACTGGTCGAGTCATACCAAAGACTCAAAAAAATGGTACTTGATGCTTCCTTGCTTAACACTCAGCATTATAAGGTACGGATCAAGGGTAGAGTAGAGTAATCCAGGGAAGGAGTAGCGCCCCCCTACGCCTTGGTGTAGTAGCTATCGAAAAGGGAGCCTTCAGGTCACCCTCGACTATGGTCGCCAACTTTACTTACAACTACATGTTTAGAAATCTTATAGTCCCCTTTTATATTCATTTCCACATCTCTACAAAACATATGTGCAGCAAAATCAGATTTAATTACAAGAGACAGATTGATTCTTGTATATGGGGATTTGATAATGCTGCATATAATAAGTGTTTTTTGCTGCCTAACAACACTCCAGTAATTTCAATAAAGAAAATTCAATTTCCCTACAAGATCATCAGTATTATGTAATTTCTTCTGCTTTTTATATGCTAAGTCATCAGTAATACTTTGATTTAAAGCACTTTTAAGGGCAGACTTCTCCAACTGAATTATTTTAGAATCTGGTGACTCTCAAAAGGTGGTCAATGAAGATAAACATGAAGGACAGTTTGGGAGAATTCTAGCGATAACACCATCATGAAGATATGTTTTTGAAATCTTACTGCAATCTCACATATCTAAAAAAATGTAGCCGGCGAAACTGGTCGAGCTACAAACAATACAACCACATACTGAATTAATCAGTAACTGATTGGTTAATTATGAGCCGATAAAATGGACACCTACCGATTCTCGGATCGTCTAGCTTTCTGATGCTCTTTTTTTTCGGCTGTGAGAAGATCAAAGATGGGTGATATGAATTCTCACTAAATGACACATTCACCACCGAGATGTGAACGACTTTCCTTAACGCATACTCCTCAACTCCAGTCCATCTCAGCAACTGAAATATGACATAGAATTCTGACATACAGATGTTATGAAATTATTGGCTATCTGCAGTAGCGTCGGTCGGGGTAGGTGATCACCAAAGAATTAGCCTTTGACCAAGTGATCTTTAAACAGAGAGAAATTACTTCTAAATAAATAATTATTAGTAGACGTGAATAATTTATCTTGATTTCCGTTTTAGGATTTTAAGGCAATTACAGAGTAGATCAATTGAAGCAATTAATGGAAATATGAAATAAGATAGCAAAATAGCTGTTGTATCATATGAAAGACAGAAAATTAATTATTGCTCAATTACTAAGTTAGCAAAATATTTTCTACTCCCAAAGAAAATTTTCAGAAATACTCCGAGCTCGTTATCCGTGAGTACAAAAACAAGAGGAATGAGGTTAGCAAAACCCCGTCCAAGATAGCAGTAAACCGAAAGTCTTCGTTGAGTAGGAAAAAGGAAGAAAAGTAATAAAAAAGGCATATTAAAACAGAGGAGGGAGAGGAGTAACTCAACTATTACTATACAAAAACTAACTACTAAAATTTAACAATAAAATAAAATAAAATAGAATGACAGAAGTGAAAAGTCATATGGACGTACTCGATGTTTGAAAAAGAAAAATTGTACATTACAAAAACAATTTTTACAGAAATACCAATATGGAGTCTGAATTCAAAGGTCTCTTTTCTTTTTTCTTTCATTTGTTGCAAATTTCTGAGGCGTGATTTTCACAGGTTGACAACTTTTTTCCTTCCAGATAGCTGTATCCTTTTCTCCGGGGCTTCAAGACAATTTTGAGTATCGTGCTCTCAGGAATTTAACATTTTTTGTTAAATTCCTTCCACTGTCCTTCTAGACAATTTTAAGGATGGTGCTCTGAGTAATTTAACGTTTTTCGTTAAATTTCTTCTACTATCCTTTCTTCTTGAAAAAAATATCTTCCATTTTGAGGAAACCAATTAGCTCTTCTTTCTTGAAAAAAAAGTCTCACAAGACTTACTCGCATAGAGTAGGGAATTTTTTTCCTACGGAAAGAAACCACTTCAAGGCTTTCCATCTACAGGGAAACCAATTAACTCTCACTTAGTTAATTGTGAATTTTACACCGTTCCTAGTGGACCGGTTGAGTCTGGTTTCAATCTCTCTCACAGACTGTGTAACACGGGAGAAAGCATAACTTGCTTTCTAATTTTGTCTATTTGACAAATTAACAAACTTGAAAAAAACCGGCCAAGTCATTTAAGTACCCACAAAGAACAGTAACTTTTAAAATGAGCCAATAACATTCAAGCTATTTTTGCAAATTGAAAAAAAATAGAGCAAAATAATTCTTGTTCTTTTGGAAAGGTAGTAAAAGAATTACTATCCCATATGAAAGATACTGATATAATTACAGCCCCTTTCCAAAGAAAGTTAGAAAAGTAATTACTGCTCCCTAATAAATATTGTAAAACAATTACCACCTCTTAAAAAAGATAGCAAAAGTATTGTTGCTCTCTAAGAAAGCTTCCTGTGGTGTCATTTATAGGTTATATCTAAAGTATAGCATTATATCAACATTAAAATCTTAAAAAGATTCTACTCCTGTTGAACAATTGTAAAATAAATATAGCTCCCGAGACCAATAGTAATATAATTGCTGCTTTCTAATAAATGTAGTAGACGAATTCATGATCCATAAAAAGATACTAAAATAATTACTGCTTCCTCAGAAAAATTGTAAATGAATTACGGCTCCCAAAGAAAGAGAGTAAAATAATTGCTGGTTCTTTAGAAATTAAAATAAATAAATAGATAAATACCCCCTTTTGCTGCACCCTAAAAAAATAGCACAAGAATTACTATTCCCTATGATGTCAATCGTAGATTTTATTTAAAATATAATATAAATAGTACGTGTAGCTATTGAAAAGGGAGCCATCGATTCACCCACGACTAAGGTCACCAACTTTTATATTCACATTAAAGCTTATACATTTCGCTAGAAACTACCTAGTTATTTTGTTGAAAGAAATTCCTCACATAATCAGTCCGTCGTATCAAGTTTTGGAAAGTTCGTCTAAAATATCCAAATCTTCCTTTAAAAACATATAGCATAACCGTGCTAGCATTCCAGTATCTTGATGTTATAAACAGGGATTTTTTGTGGCAAAATTACAATCCGTTTTAATAGGTAATTTTTGTTGCGTGGAAACCGAGCTTAATTAAAAACTTTTAGTTTTAGTTCATATATATAATAAAAAAATATAGAAAATAAAAAATTGCGAGTATAACAGAAGTTATATAGAATTACATTGATTACTTCATTTTTAAAATCTTTATTACATTTTCAATGTCTGATCGAAGTGATTTAAGTAAAATGAGGATTCTAAAAAGGCCTGATTTTTAGAATAAGCGTATTATAATGTTATGTAAGTTGCATGCAGTATATCGCTATTGAAAATATTATAAACTAAACCGTGTTCGATTTCCAGCATTAGCAACTTATATCCCCTTTGAAAGAATCCTTTGAATGGTATGAATCTGTAGGGGGACATATATTTATGGTAGATATGTTTAGTCCCCCCAAATTTAATGTTAATAAAGTTTCTGTTTAATGTTTCGGTGAAGGATAAAATAGGCACATGGAAACAGGTATTTTGTAAGTGAAATAAATGAATAAAAATATGAAACAAATGAGTAAAGGATATGAAACGGCGCGGACAAAAAGAACATTCAAAACAAGGCGACGAACAAAACAAATTTATATCTATAACAAAACATGCATTGATACATTGAAAATATTCGTGTGTTTATGTGAGTGTGTGTGTAACTGACTAACACAACTAAACTACAGAAAAGGTTAAATGTAAAAATGTCATATTCATGCTGAAGTCATATTTTTAAATGTTCGTTTCTTCCTATGATTCGAAACAGTCGGTGTTTCCGAGGCAGAGTTAGTTAAAGTATTTTGAAGGAATGGATACTTGCGAGGCCCATCCATGTTGTTGCTTTTTGACGTCTGTTGGTGAAATAGAGTCACACTGGAGGGAGTGTGTTACCGCTGCAATGGAAATTGGGTAAAAAAGAAAGAGTGTTTGAAGACGACGTATTTATAGAAAATACGTGTCTTGGAATCGGCTCCAAAAAACGCAGGACGAAATTTACGCGGACATAGTTTTACGCAGGTCACGTGGTTCTCCTGGCCCATGGTTTCCCGAGATTGAATGTGTGTGCGTCCGCCATATTTGTTGTGGGAACAAGTGGCTATACCGCCCAAATTAAATTATAGGAGTGTAAAGTCCTATAAATCCACATTCTTGCAGTCTGTCTTGTTTCTAGCCTGGTAAAATGGAGATCACTTGGGTAAACCGCTCTTCTGTATAAAGGTCGTTGCTGATGTTTACAAAATCGGCATCGACCAACACCAATAAAATAGTTCTGAGAAAAAATAAAACCCCAAAACAAAACAATACAAAACAAAACAACCCCCCTCAAAAATAAAACAAAAATACACCCCCACCAGAAAAAACAAATCCAAAACTTTTTAAAAGTTGTAAATGCAAATTTTTTTTTTTAATTCAAAGAGATAAGTGAGGGTATTTGTAATAACCCTTGTTCTTTGGGAACACTTCAACACTTGATTATCTATTGTATAACACACACACACACACACATATACATATATATGTATATATAGTATAATCTATGAATAAGTAGACTTTTAACTATTTTTTCTAAAAATACTAATTTTCTTCTTATCCAAAGATATTAGAATTTTATAATTCAACATAGAATATTATATGATTAAAACGTTTATCATTAAATATAATTTATTTACCAAATTCTACAGTATTGAAACTGTAAACGAAAATAATATTGCAGTTCACCTTTCAGTATAGAGCTAATATATATTCACGCAATTTTATTGCTAAAAACAGACATGTCGTAGTTTTATTTTTGGTTGTTGAGTTCCAACGCTATTGAGTTTCAAAATGAATAAAGCCTAATAATATTTGTTTTGATTGTATAATGTTCCACTCGAAATGATAAGTTTTTGCATCTTTGTTATAGAATAAAAAAATAGAATTTTTGTTTCTTTGATTTAGAAAAAAATTACTTTTTATTAAAATCATTATATATAAATATGTGTGTGTGTGTCTCTGTGTGTGTGTGTGTGTGTGTGTGTGTGTGTGTGCTTATATGCGGGCGTAAGTGTTTGTGCGTACAATACAAGAAAATAAATTAAACAGGTATACTAAAGTTCGGAAAATAATATTCTCTGAATTAAAACTTAAACATATTTTTTGTAAATTAATTTTCTTTTTTAATTTCTGACTTTCTTGCACAACTTTCACTTTCGCATACATGAAACTAATTTTTAGAATTTAAATAATGGAAAATCTAAATTGGTTTGGTTTTATTATAGATTATTTAAAGTCAAGTAATTTCATTGGTAATTTTTTTGTTTTAATCCTAACTATTTATACGTCCAACATTCCATTGCAATCAGTTTTAAATTGCAGTTTTGTATTTGTTTATAATAATCATTTGTTTCCAATATAGATATTGCCCAGTCGGCTGGGGCTGTAGAATACATCGACTGCACCTCCGCAGAGGGGTAAGACCCCCCCACAACGAGTGTACTGGATATGACACTAAGCAATCTGATGGTGAGGTTCCAGTGATACTGGAGCTTTGGGGAATGCAGAGTACCCCTTTATTGCCATCGCTCCCAAGTCCACTCTGGGTCCTATCTATGGGTTAAATAGAACTAAACCGTGTTTCTTTCACTATTCAGATTTTTGCATTTAAACTGCGTATTTATGCTAAACTGAATTGTTTAAAATAAAACTGTTTTGACATTTAAACTGCGCACTAATGCTAAACTGAATTGCTGGAAATAGAACTGTTTTGACGTTTAAACTGTGTATTTATGCTAAACTGAATTATCTGAAATAAAACTGTTTTGACATTAACTCTGTGTATTGCCCAGTTGGCCGACTGCACCTCTCCAGAGGGGTAAGACCCCCTACCCTAATGAGTGTCCTGGATATGACACTAAACAGTCTGATGGTGAGGTTCCAGTAATGCTGGGGCTTTGGGGAATACGGAGCACCCTTTCATTGCCATTGTTCCCAGGTCTACTCTGGCCCGGCGTGGTAGCACCTGATAGGGCTCTATCGATGGGTTAAATAGAATTAACGGTATACTCATGCTAAACTGAATAACTTGAAATAGAAATGTTTTTGACAATTTAACCGTACTTACATTTAAACTGCGTGCTTATGCTAAATTGAATTATTTCGAATAGAATTGTTTTGTGACATTGAAACTGTATTTACACTAAACTGAATTGTTTAACATGGGACTGTTTTGACATTTAACATTTAACTGCGTGTAAACAAAATCTGTACTTATACTAAACTGAATTAGCTAAATTAGAACTGCTTGACTAAACCGAATAGCTAGAAATAGAAATATTTTTCACAATTAAACTGTACTTACATTTAAACTGCGTGCTTATGCTAAACTGAATTATTTGAAATTGAACTGTGTTTGACATTGAAACTGTACTTACACTAAACTGAAATGTTATATTTAACTGCTTGAATAGTTTGAAATAGAAATATTTTTGACTCATGCTAAACTGAATTGTTTTAAATGGAACTGATTATTTACACAAAAATGGATTTGGCGTTAAATAACCTACAAAGGTTGATATGCCATAAGACACAACAAACCAAACCAAACCAAACCAATATTTCCTCACAGTTATAGTGTTCCTATTTGATATTAATAATTTATACAGAATTATAAGGTTTAAAGCAACGAATCCAATTTATCCACGAGGCATTGTGCTAAAAACTGAAATTTGTCCATACTACCAAATGGTATATGTACAAACCAGAATCCATCCAGGAGGATGAGACACAAAATTCTCTGGGATTTTGGGATACAAACAGATCTCCAAATCCCAGCCAGAAGACCAGACCTAGTGATAATTAAAAAAAAAGAAAGAAAGAAAGAAAGAAAAAAGAAAGTAGAGAACCTGCCGAATTGTGGAATTTGTTGTTGCCAGAGAACTAAAAAAAATTAGTGAACATGAAGATGACGGTGATACCAATTGGAACGACTCCCAAAGGCTTAGTAAGGGAACTGGGAGAGTTGGAAATCGGGGGACGAGCCGAGGCTATCCAAACTAAAGCATTGTTAAGATCGGCCAGGATACTGAGAAGAATCCTGGAGACTTGAGAAAACTTGCTCTAACTCAGAATCCTGCAAAAACCATCAGTTAACGGTGGAGAGAAAAATTCGCCAGGAATGATATAATGATGATAATGATAATTTTTTGGTATTGTATGAAGCATTTCTATCGAATACAAATAATTCTTAAACAGTTCTATTTCATCCCTAAATGGGACCCTGACTGGTACTACCACTCCAAGTCAAAGCGGACCCGGGAGTAATGGCAACAAAGAGCTACTCCACACACCACAGAGATCCAAAACTGGAGATTTACCAGTAGGTGCAGTTTCATGTCATACGCAGAAAACCTCTTTTTTATGGGGTCGGGGGGGGTCTTATGTCTCCTCAGAGGATGCTGTTGATGTTTTCTAAGCCCTGCCGAAATCTTGAGAACTAGTCAATAAACGTTGATATTTATAGACTAGCATTGCATTCCATCATTTTTACCTGAATTAATAAAATATCTGATTGCCGAAATTTGATGTGTGCATTTTAAGTATAGTTACATTTATGAAAGATTACTTTGTAGCGAAAGGCGAAATGAGTTACCTCGTGATCCAATGCAATCCCGAACGTGTCTTGCCAATAGATGTCCAATGAGGAAAAAATCATTTCTCAAATATAAAATACATAAATGTATGAATATATTTAAGGGATGCCCCAATGTTTGATGGAGGAGAAGGGGAGAGGTCATATTGGACATTCGCCGACCCAGACAAACAAAACAATATAAATAGACAGACATACATAACCAAGCGCGCAACATTTACCAAAATACCACATTTTCTCTTTGAAGACATACTTAGAACCCAATGAAAATATATACATCAAATGACATTGGTGGGGAAGGAAGAAAAAAAAAACAAAACAAATTAAATTGGCAAAAACAAGGAAAATCCCCGTTTGGTTTCCTTACCATACTCCTATCTATGATATGGACAACCGACTGTTTTTCGGTATCCAAAAGGACCGAAAATAAGCCGGGCTTTCCCTAAAAGGGGAGGGAAACTGAGCAGTGAAGCGCGGCGAAGAATAGGTAACATGAATTACAGCCATGAAATTCCAAGATGCGGCTGGAGCGAGGTTAGGATGAAAAAAGAATGGAGGCAGGGAAGATCTTTGAGGTTGACAACTAGATGGCAGGAACAATGGCACGCATAATACAGCTAACAAGTGAAGTGAAAGGAACAAAATTGTCTACTTATCGGAGATGGAGTCCCGAAGGACTCGGACAATCGTTGCTATGTTCAGGAAGAGGAGGAAAGGATGACTCCAACATTGCCCCCTTTCGTACGACCAGGTTCACTGCATTCACCCACCCTTTGTCAAATGTTATGTATTCACCCACCCTTTGTCAAATGTTATGCAGTCCAAGTGTTTTCTATCGCATACCATTTTCACCCTAATCAACGAGTAGCGTGAGCTGCTTGGGTTTGATGCAGGCCGTCCATTCCTCGACGTGACTCCAAAACAGGTGAACGAGCTCGCAGTTGTAGAAGGCGTGCATAGCCGTTTCCTCTTAGCCACTGCAACAACGAGGGCAATTAGGTGTGTCTGCCAGACCCGCTTTGTAATTCAAGCCGAAAAGGGGCAATGCGTTCTATGCAAGCCGGCGGGTGAGCGAGAACTCGGAGTTGTTCATGAAGCCCGAACATGAAGCCCAATTCTAATATGAGAGAATCTCCTCCATCGATCAGCCGAGCCGCCCCACGAGAGGATCTGAAGCGGAGACCACCACTAAATCCCAATACAGTTCCTTTCGAGACCGAGAAAAGTCACTGGAAAGTTACGAAGGATCTTACGGCATTCACAGACGAATGGTGCTTCACCCCTGAGCCTACGACGGCTTTGGGGTCGGAGTTAGATAAAGAAAGACGTCGCTCACTTTTCGTCCCCATATTGTGTCCTTCGACAAGGATCGGCCCAAGTAAGTCAGTCTTTCAACAAGTCCATACCTAGACTTCCATTGCACGGACGTTGACAGCAGACCTGTTAACGGACCATCAGCCTTTGAACTCTTCAAATGCTTTGGAGAGGAATCATTTCCGCGCCAGCCGAGGGCCCTTAGGCAGAAAAAGTACGAACAGGCGGTAAAGGATCAAGGGGAAGATGTACACGGTGTACACCTCCGCCCTGCTTTTTAAGGACAAACGCCTTCGATGTCAGGTACCCACCTGCGCTTCTGCCTTGGCCTGTACTTCCGACCAATTTCACTCCAGTTGGGGACCGGGCCCAAACCACACCCTAAGTATGCAGACGGGTCAACCAGCAGGCCCCCATCATCTGCAAAGACAAGATTGACAATTGCATTAAAGCTGCATCTAACTAACAAAGAGATCCCAGCGCTGCAGGGGCTGCCGTATGTTGAAAAGACGACAAAATCGTCCTCCACCACCCAGCAGTCCGTTGCGCAAGTGGAGCGAATCTTGCTCAGCAGCAACAGATACACAGACCTTCGAAAGTTCAACAAGCAGGTGCGAACACTTACTTTTATCCCTCAGTCCCCTCACATTCAACGTGACAAGGTTTAGAGCCACCAAACCCACTTACATTACTCAGTGTCGACGATGGTCCGGAAATCCTTGGGGGTGAGGATGCCGACGACATGTTCCAAAAAACCGGTGCCGAGTTTACACGTGATTCGGCTATTCCTGGACAATCCTCAAACATCCAGCAGGTATCTCGGTTTAAACGATCTGTAGAAAGAGGGATGTACATAAATCGGGACCTGTCCCGAACAGTAGGACAGCTTTTTTTGGGAGGATTGCTCCAATTCCACCAGCCTTACGTACGCATCAACTTTGCTGGGTTACTCAAGGAAAGGCCATACGCCCATGAACAGCTATCACCCGAGCAGACGAAGGTGGTTACTATGGGTGCACCCCTAAAGTTTGCTAGATCCGTTACTGATCGTCCTTTTAATTCCGTAAAGCTAATTAGTGGCTTGAGTAGTTTTTTGGAGGCTGAGTCTAGCTTGGCTTCAGCTGCTCCAGTCGAACACAGTGCTACTGTTGGATTCTTTTATAGTTTTTTGGGGGCTTGGGTGAAATCGATGTGGCTCTAAACGAGTCTTTGTTCCAGGTTTTGGGGTATGTCAAGGAGTGAGATCTCGAGGATGCGATGGGAAGAGGAAGGTGTATGTGAGGAAAGGGGCTGGTTGAGTGTTTGTTGGGGTTGAGAAGTAGTGGGAGTGGTAGTGTGTTCTTGTTCTTGTGGGGACGAAGGCAGGTGGACCATTCTCTTGTGTGATTTACTTCTGCTATTCTCGATGTGCTCCCTTCTTCTCTTCTATGTTCCTGCTGCATCAACCTCCATGGCTTTTCACTGGGTCCTCTTTGAGGGTTTCTTTTTTCTTCTCGCCTTTCGCGGAGAGGGGATTCTTTGTTGGCTTGGAGTGAAACCGGCCACTCATCAACCTTTCTCTTTCCTCGTGTTGTCTTTGGAAGGTGACTGCTTGTCAGACTTTTTGCGCGGGGAGAGAGCTTTAGGAGCGGCTCTTGAGTTGCTACTGCCTGGAGAGTTTTAGAAGAGACGACTCCTAAATGAATGCTCTCCCTAAGGGAGGCCTCTGGCGAGGCGGCTTGTGCTTCGCTCCCTCGAGGAAGATTCTTTAGGGTGTTGGTAGTGGTGGTAGCGGTACTATTACTCCGGGTTAGAGTGGACCCGGGAGTAATGGCAACAAAGAGGTAGAGACAGAAGAGAAGTGGAGAAGAGAAAAAGAAGAAAAGGAGGGGGAAGATGAGATGAAGAAGTGGAGATGGAGAAGAAAGATTAATCTGCTAGTAAGCGTTGGATTTGATTGTTGCCCACCCCCAACAAAGAATTACATTTTTTTTTTACTTTAAACTGTTTCAGCATTTCTGTCAACAAAGATGGTGGACAGAGGATTTGACATACGGCTAATCTCCGAATTTAGTGGTGCTGGAACTGATCTACCAATTGTGGAGTGGGTTAAAAATGTGGGGTTGGTATGTAGAATGAGAGAGGAAAAGAGTTGAAGTACTATGACTGCGATTACGAGCTGGGGTTCTCGCTGTGTACCAGCAACTGACTAAAGAACAGAGGTCTGATGCAGAGTAGACCAAACAGGTCCTTATCATCGTATACACGACGGATCTGTTTAATGCTTTTGAGCAATTTACAACGCGACGACTTCGTACAGGGGAAACGGTGGATGAGTTTTTGGCGGAACTAAAACGGCTGCTGTTCGAGCGGTGGATGGTATTCGAATTTGTTTCGGGACAGCTACAACAAGTCAGACAGCAACTCCGATCATCGGCCAAAATGGACACCATGACCTTGGATCAGATTCTGACACGAGCTCGGACCGTTATGATCGATGACAAGGAAACCGCAACAAAGGGGAGCGAACGTAATAACAGCTGATAGAAGTATCCTGAAATGTAGCAGATATGGTGGAATTAAGCTGGACATCGTTATTGCTGAACCTGTGGACATCGATGCCCTGATTGTAGAGGGACAACTACTTGAATTTGACATTCTACTTGGGATTGATGCCATCAGAGAGCATGGTGGGGCGCACATAACTTGGTTAGGCAAAGTACACTTTCTTGAGGGAAACGTGCACCGATGTGTTACCATTTCCATCGACGATCCTGATTTCAGCGTAAAATTTGATCCTCATAAGAGAGTGTGGACGGCTTCCTGGAAATGGGCAAACGGCCAAACTCCTGCGGTGCTAAAAAAATAGAGTACTAGAATAAGCAGTGTCCGAAACGCCTGAGACGAATACGTGAGGGAGCTCCAGTTATAGTTGGATAATGAATGGCTTCTGCCATATACCGAAGATGAACTCGGCCCGCCTAAATGTTTGATACCATTATGGCGGTTTTACAAAAAAACAGAAAATACGTCCTGTGCTTGGTAACAGAGAGTTAAATGGTTTTGTTGACGAGTATACTACTAGCACGAATGTGTGTGCACAAAAGTTATAAGCATGGCGACGACAAGGAACCAACAAGTCTCTGTTGACTTAAAGAAAAGCATATCAGTAGATACCTGTTGACAAGGTACTGTGGCCTTATCAAACTGTGATGCTTAAGAGTCGGAGGAACTGTCTCACACGGCTGGGTGTGTGTTTGAATGTGGCACCTCTCGTTATGCGATCTATGATTGACTTTGTGATGTCCTAAGATGGAGCAATTAAAAACGCCACGTCAACGTACATTGACGATATTTACGTCAATGAAATGGACTTACTTGCTAGGATCCAAAGAAATGGACTTACTAGCAAGGATCCAAAGAAACTGGAAGACGGAACTAAGATACTAGACTTGCAGGTCTTGTGGGTGGAGAATGGTACTCTTCAGGGAAGTCCCGAATATTCCTCAAAAGATTACTCGTCCAAACGTGTTTTTCCTATGCGGAAGACTTGTGGGTTATTTTCGGTTTGTTACTGACTGAGAGTGGCAACTGCATTCGTTAAACAGGCAAATGCATAAACCACGGGATAGGATTGAGGTCGCTTCCCTCAATTGTATGATAGCAGAGACGATAGCCAGAGTACGTGAACCAGATCATGTGGAGGAAACTGGTGTGTAGATGACCATGAGATGAAGGTATAAGTAGATGTAAGTTCTGTGGCCACGGGAGTGGTATTAGAGATGAATGGAAACGTCATCGACGATACTTCCTAGCAGCATCCGACAGGAGATACCAATGGATCAATTTGACCAAGCTCGACGCGACAATAAAGGGTGTGAATTTGGCATTTCAATAGCGGGCCTCACGAATACATCTTGTCACGAACTCTTCATGTGTTCACCACTGGATTTCAGACACCCTAACCGGCAAGGCATGCATAAACACGAAGGCGTCTGGTGTTGTATATTGACCTACGACCCGACCTGGCTGTCAAAATAGGAAATGCACCTGTGTAAATAACAGGTGCATCTGGTCGAGGAATATCAGGATGTTATAACCTTGACCATGGAAAGGTTGAATGAGTGCGAAATTGTGACGCCCACAAGAAGAAGGAGGACGTTGAACTATTATATAACTCAGTGCACAGGAAATTCAAGCAGTTGGGGATCAGATGAGTTGGAGATAAGATGCTGGATTGAGGAACATGTCCCAGAGAGGCTGGGCCCCCGGTTGAGCAGCTCAGGAGAACGGGAAAGAAACGCGGTTATGACCAATAGAGTGGGGGTCAATATGTTGCAGTTCTGTTCGGTCTCCAACTCCCTCCCACACACAACCCTTTCAAATAAAGTGAGAGGTATATTTTTCTAAAGAACTGTGTCGCTCGTCTTTATTTTGTCGTCGTTATGATTCTGCATGCATGCAAATTTATTATGTGGCTATACAACACTGGTGAAATGTTGGTGAGGCGATGATTGTAAACACTTCGGGCCCTGGTAGATGAATACGGATTGACGATGGAAGTAACACTGGTTAAGTCCAGTCTGAATCGAGCAGACAGTCTTACCTGAGTGCCACAGAGATGGTTCAAACTATACAGAGGAGAAACAGAGCTCGTGCAGTCGGTGTGTGCTACCATGAAGATCAAGTTGGATACAAGTCAGATTGCTGACATCTACTGACAAACAGGCCACCCGGGCGTAAAAAGGACTCTGTATTTTATCAGGTCAGTGAACCCTTCAGCATCAACAGAAGTCGGTCGTGAGGGAATATGAGGCATGCCAATCCATTGGCAGAAAGAGAAGCTGGAGGAGAGAAAAAACTGTTGCGGGCTAGCGATGGACATTACCCACTACGGTAGTAGACATTTTCTAATTCCCATCGATTGCAGTCCTTTCCGGTTCGTGTAATGGCGGCCGCTGCGTATACTTTGCCAGTTGGAGTCAATTTTTATGAGCAAGGTTTGCTAATCGAATTATTGACAGACAATAATACGGCTTTCACTTGTAAGCAGTTTAAGAAGTTTTTACATGACTGGGGAGTACACTTGCGAATTCGATGCACCTGCCGGAAATGGCATAACAGAAAGGAGTCACCGAAGCATTAAAATCATTGTGGTCAGAAAGCAATGCTTTATACCGGAGGCGGTCTATTTGTATAACGTCAAACCTAAAGATAGCCTCTCACCTGCGACAGCTCCAGCCGGTGCACTTCATATGTACCATATCCGAGTATGGGGCATATAATGCTCGAGGCGCCAACGGATTGGAGGATATCGTCTGGGTTAAAACTCCACACTGGAGGTGTACGACCAAGTTTAGGATGAGCCGTGTAACCCAATTTAACAGTTCATAGTCAGTACAAATTGATGGAATCCCGCACCATGTGAAGGACCTGTGTCCATTTATGGGATCGAAACCATCTGGAAGTGACAGTGATTCGGAAGAGTGACCGCTTGGTTAACTTGGGATCAGCAAAACTAGGGGAGCCTGATGACTCCCCTGATGATGAATCGTCTGAAGACGGAATGACATCACAAGACGATTTCCTGAATACCGGCGGCCGGAATGGAAAACGACCAGATGATCCCCATGATAGTTCGTCTGAAGACGAGGTTTATGTTGTTCCCCTTCGGAGAAGTCCCCGGCGCAAGAGGCCTGACCCCGGCTGTAATCTTTGTGATCATGGGTTAGGGTTAGGGTGGAATTTAGCGAAAGGCAAAATGAGTTACCTCGTGATCCTAAGCGATCCCGTACGTGTCTTGCTTACAGATGTCCAATAAGGAAAAATCTGTCCGCTTCGAGACCTAAATTTATGTGAAAGTATGTCACGTATCGGCGAGAGTCGAGTCACGTATGTAAATTTCGATTCCTGTCGACACGTGCATAAACAACGGGTTTACGGGGGGATTCACGAGTTTTTTTCTCTGTTGGTTTGATGCTTTAGAGACGGACGAGCAGAGGACTAGGGAAGACAGAAAAGAAGAGAAGAGGAGAAGGAAAAAAAGGGGGAGGAAGAGGAGGTAGAGAAAAGGAGAAGGAGAAGAAAGATTAATCTGTTTGTAAGCGTTGAATTATTTTTTTTTTACTTTATACTTCAAATCATTAGATTAATGCTTCATTGCAGGAAAATTGTAAATACAACGAATGATAATACGAAGTGCTGCATTTTAATTTGACTTGAAGATGGGAGAGAAAGACAATATAGTCCGATGGTATAGTAAGATACTGCTGCGGCGGTCGACGTTAGTAGTAATGATGTATGAGCACCGACACCATGCTTGATCACAGAGTGATCATCTGATGAAAGCTTTGTTAGCCACACAGCTGTTTGGTAGGATGTTTTCATGAAATATTACCAAATATTATCCGTTTTATTAAAGGGTCTACTTCATATAAAGAGAGCCTAGTTTACTGAACTATTTTGTCCATATTTGGCGGTGGGAGTGATTAAAGTGTTTCATGCCTTTCCCAAGAGCATTAGTGTAAAGTGAACGTAAATAGTCTTCGTCAACTCGGTTTACTGATTTCATTTTCGACGCTAAAAACCATTTTGTCAGTTGCACTTCATTTGATAAATGAATAAAGAAACGCTCGGAAAAAAATTAGTTTAAAAATGAAAGAAAATGGAAGAAGAGAGAAAGAAAGTTTGTAAAGGAGGAATCGATAGATGGCAAGTAAAAATTAGTAAGAATTCAGAAGGTTTAGTTTGGTTTCTTTTAATGGCACATCAACCTTTGTGTGTTATCTTATGTCAAAGCCACACTTGCAAAAGAACAGCAATGATGCCATCTAACCCCTCGTAGTCAGTACAAATTGTTAGAATCCTGCACCATGTGAAGGACCGGCGTCCATTTATGGAATCGAACCCTTCATCTGGAAGTGACAATGATTCGGAAGAGTGTAAGTTTGAAAGTGAACAAAATAGCACGGCTGGAGTTTGAACTCGCTTACTGCAAGCTCGCAGTCCAGTACTTTCGCCATTACGTCACGGGTTGGTTAGAAGTGAAGGGAAAAAGTGGAGGAATTGAAGGATAAGAAAAGGGTAAAAAGTAGAGTGAGGAGTGTATTAGGTAAGAATACTTGAAACCATTTCGATCACCGAAGTTAAGCAGTATCGAGCCTGACTAGTACTTAGATGGGGGACCGCTTGAGAACACCAGGTATTGTAAGCTTCTTCTATAGATGGCTTTGTCGGCTAGGGTTGTAGAATACGCCAACTGAATCTCTGCAGAGGAGTAAGACCCCTCCTCCGAAGGGTGTCTTGGATATGACACTAAACAATCTGATGGTGAGGCTCCAGTAATGCTTTGGGGAATGCGGAGTACTCTTCTTTTGCCATCGATCCCTGGTCGACTCTGGTCTGGAGTGGTAGCACCTGATAAGGGTCCTATTTATAGGTCAAACAGAACTAAACTGTGTACGTATGCTAAACTGAATTGGTTGAAATAGAACTGTTTTGAAATTTAAACTGTGTACGTATGCTAAACTGAATTGTTTAATATATAACCGTTTTTAAATCTAACTGTGTAAATAAATGACTGATGTTTAATTGAATTGTTAGTGATACATAGCAATACTTGGAACATTTAACTTTGTTGACTAAACTAAATAGTTTGCAATAAAAATATTTTTGATATTTAAACTGTGTACTTACACTAAACTGAATTGTTTGAAATAGAACTATTTATATTTATAAAAAGGATTTGGCATTAAGTAACCTACAATGGTTGATATGCCATAAAATCAAACCAAACCAAACCAAATTCAACCTTGAAATCATATAACCGTGTGCAACAAAAATAGCTACAATAATTGTGTATAAATTTCAATATCAAAAATAGTTACATGAAAATATAATTACTTACACATGATTATTATCGTTAGTTACGTATAAATACTTTGAAAAGATTGACTTCGGCAATGAATC
The DNA here is from genome assembly GCA_963585895.1 of Sepioteuthis lessoniana. NCBI lineage: Eukaryota > Metazoa > Mollusca > Cephalopoda > Myopsida > Loliginidae > Sepioteuthis > Sepioteuthis lessoniana. The sequence continues at coordinate 54,224,855 of OY757915.1, forward strand.
ACCTAACAAGTAACAAAAAAACAAAAACAAACCCAAACAAACAAAATTACAATACCTCTGAAACCAAAATTAAAATTGTCTTAATAAGAACACATAAGAACACTCCAACATATTCAAAAGAGAAATGCCGAAGGTGAGGTACTATTTTTTGCACCACCTCTCTCTGTACCTCTGCTTAGAACTTAAACTTGTATCTTGCATTTAGTTGAGGAACGTGGTAAATAAATAATCAAGCTGCACCCAGGATTGAACCTGGAACCTCCAGATGATTGTCTCCCTAGAAGCTTTGGGAACCAACGCTTATAACCGTTATGCCATGTGTCCTGCTGGAGGTTGCAGGTTCAATACTGACTGCAGGCAAATAACAACACAGGAATACTTAACACTTGCACCCGGTTATGGCTAACGGAATCAGAACAGATGACCCCCGTGGATTCAATAAAGGACGTAGTTCGAAGTTCCGTGAAGGTTCTCGAGTTCGACAAACACCTGAAGAAAGCCGTTGGACTTATCGGCCGAAACGTTGTAGAAATAACAATAAAGATGAAGATAATAGTCCGAAAACCCTTATTGTTAAAGAATTATGTTCAGCGTGAACCAAGACCCTACAAAATTATCCTTTAGTTGTAAATTGGGCTAGAATTGCTTTATTTTAAATGAGTTGCTCTAATGCTCAATCTCACTTTCATGTGCCGTTTTTCTCAGATATAGTTCCATACATACATACATACATACATAATGAGAAGGTCAGTTTTATGTATTGATAATTTTTCATGCTGACGTCTACTCTTTGTACAGTACTTGGAATAGATTTTCTTGGGCGTCAGGTTAAGTGAAGAGAGAGAGAGAGAGAGAGAGAGAGAGAGAGAGAGAGAGAGAGAGAGAGAGTTTCGGAAAGAGTGGGTGTCATCTCAGATTTTTGGAAAATATTTATCCTTCAAATTGACTGTAAAGTGATGGCAACGCGCAACGTAGCGTGCACATATGAATTCCGTTGTGGGCACCTGCTGAAGAGTTCTGTGTGCGTATAGTTGCTTGTAAGTTGAGGAAGTCTGAGTTTGTCTGCAAGCGTTCATTAACAGACATACTCATAGATTACAATAAATGCATATATGTTTAAGATTAATGTAGTCTGGTACAAGGCCAGAGTAGTTTTAGACTCAACGACGACGGTTTGCAGAATTAACAAAGCACTGTTACATAGCAAGGGCTTTAGGAATAAATTCACATGGTGTATTTATACTCAAGCAGTGTTTAGCAGGTTAAATGAACAAGACAATGTTATTGAGTTCATTACTCACTGGGTGCACTGATAATGGTCATAACGTTCTTGTAAAGAATAGAAATGAAAATCATTATCCATAATAGTCCCCTCTTGTGAGATACTCAGCACTATTCTTAGAATGGACTAAGGAGGAACTCAGACAGAGGGACCAAAGGGAAAGAAAATTGATGACTAGGAACAGGGCCTTACATCCGAAAGATGACAAACAGACAGTATGTGTCAAGAAAAACAAAGAGTAAGAGGACTCGCAATCATTGAAGATTGTGTAGATGTACCAATACAAGGAATGATTTTAAAAAAGCAAAGAAAGACTCATTACAGCGATCAGTAAAAGCGTTGACAACATAAGAACAAACAGAAAAGCAACAAAAACTTGGAAAATAAAATGGGAAGAAAAACCGTTTGATATTTCAAGCAACAAATTGGTGAGATTCCATATGAAAAGACATGAACATGGTTACGAAAGGGAAATCTCAATAGTGAAACTGAATCACTTTCAATAACAACACAAAACAACGCCATAAGAACGAATTGTATTAAAGCAAAAATCAATAATGCACATTAGAATAGCAAGTGTAGGTTATGTGGTGACAAAGATGAAACGATGGTACACATAATAAGCGAATGCAGTAAACTAGTGCAAAAGGAGTTGAAGACAAGGCCCGACTGTGTTGAAAAAGTAATCCACTGGGAATCTTGCAAGAAATTGAAATTTGACCATATTACAAAATAGTATATGTACAAACCAGAATTCGTTCTAGAGAATGTCACATAAAATTCTCTGGGATATTGAGTAACAAATGAATCACCTAATCTGGGCCGGAAGACTACACCTAGTGATAATTAACCATAAGAAAAGAACTTGTTGCTCAATAAATTTTGCTGTTCCAGCAGACCACTAAGTGAAAATAAAAGAAAGGGAAAAGATAGACAAATATATGGAACTTGTCAGAGAACTAAAAAAGATGTGGTAGAATAATAAGAATCCTAGAGACCTGAAGAGTTTTGCTGTTACTCAGACACCAGTTAAAGGAAAAGTACTTGAGACATCTTCCTCTAGTAAAAACAATTTTTGAAAATCTCTCTAATTGGTTACAAAGTGTGATGATTAGTTTTGTTCATTTATCTAATGGCATATAAATTCTTTATGGGTTATTTAATGCCAAAATTTAATTCATTTGTAAATGCTTGATTGTAATCATAACTCTATTTTTAATTTTCCATTGCATTTAAAAAAAATTATCCATTCTTTTTTTTTTGTCTATAAACATTTGCTTTGAGTTATGGTTTCATGTATTTCTATCCAATACAAATAATTTCCAAATGGAATAATTTGACCCATAGATGGGATCCTAAGGTACTATCACTCTAGAACTAATCACAATGAAGGGGTATACCACATTTTCCAGAGCTTCAGAACTGGAATATGCCAAATGAATATCAACTCTATTATCAATACCTGATTTAATATGTAAAAGATTAACTAAGAAAAAATCTCTCTTTTAAATTCTATAAACCATACAAATTTAAAAAAACAAAACAAAAGCAAAATTATTTTAGCCACATTTCGAATTATAAGATGACACTAACTTAAGTTTAGGGAAGGACAAAGATAGAAAACTTTTCTTTATTGCTTTATATCATTTCACTGGACGAATACAGAAAACACTCCTAAAAATATTATTGTTATGCTAGCAAACTTATATTTCCTTTTATTCTAGAATAGTTTTTAAAGACAAAGTTGATGTTAATTATTACTAAGCTTTTCTTATTCTGACATATAGGATTAAGGTTACTTAGACAATCTGTTGATATTAAATGGGCACCCATTTAAGTACTGAACAGACTCCTCATTGCTGCTATTTAAGTAGGAAACTGGGGCTTTTACTGTGATTTGACCATGTTTATTGACATTTATTAAGCTTAATTTAGTTTGGCACAGGGCCAGTAGTATGGAGCAGCCAGTGAGAATTCATTGATAAATTAATTGATAAATTCATTGGTTAGTCTAGTGTGTTAATCATTACACAATAGGAAGATGATAACTATCATCTTTGATGATAGTTATCAATTTATGGAAACTTGAATAATAAACTCATTTGTGTGGCAATTTTAGGTAATTTTAAAAAAGAATTTTTGTCAAAAAGCAAATAAAATCATATACATGTAAGGGCTTTTATTCGTACAAGATTATCGAAGTTATGAGTTCGTCCCAACTTCTCCAGCAGTCTTCCGCGTGTCTGGTTCTTCTAACTTGGATAGTTTTCGTCATGGTTGGTAAGTGGCTGTACAGCTGCTACTTTGTGGGGTGTTGTCTCCAGGACTTGTTCAATATTGCTCGCAGCATTCTTGTGTAGTTACTGTCAAGCTTTTTCTCCATACGTTCAGTTAGCATCCATGTAGTGCATCCATACAGCAGTATCGATACGAACGCTGCTTGGTAAAAAATGCGTTTTATTTTATCGTTCAGGTCTGACTTCTAATGACCGATAGGCTATCGATAGCTGTCCATGCCTTTACTAGTCACGTGTTGATGTCTGTCTCGATAGATGAGACACTGCTTCCTAGGTTGGTGAACTTGTCTACTAGCTTTAGAGAACTACCGTTTAGTGTGGAGATGTCGCCTCTTTGATTAAAGCACATGTATTCTGTCTTGTGTGCGTTGACATGGAGGTCTATGCTTGTAGCCGCTCGTTCCGGACTATGTAGCAGGGTTTCGGCATGGGCAGGTGTATTTGCCTGAAGCGCTATGTCATCAGCGTAGTCTGCATCCATAATTGTTTGTGTGTGGTATCTTTTGCTTCTTTCTTTTGTCAGTTTGAAACCATTGTCTTTCATATTATCAATAGATGTTCTGAGCACGTAGTCTAGACATGATAAAGAAGTATGGGACTAACGTGTCTCCTTGCAGCACACCTGTTACAATGTCGAAGTAGTCTGTGTCTTCATCCGGGTAGTTGACTTTTACTTTTGTGTTTCTATATGGCGTCATTATAGATGTACGGCTTCTTTGGGTAGGCTTTAGGCAAGTTGTATTTGTTCCATTTTCCCACTGTGTATGGAGTCAAAGGCCTTGGTGAAGTCGACAGATAATATCGTTGCTTCTAGGTTTTTTGCAATTACACCATCAAGAATTTGACAGATAGTCAAAACTTGTGATGTCGTGGATCTATTTCTCCGAAAGCCATTTTGGTTCTTCCAAAGTATCTTCTCAATTTTGGGTTCTATGCTGTTACATAGTAGAGCATTGTATATCTTGTCCGCTATGGATGTTAGGGTTATACCTCGGTAGTTCTTGGTTAATCCGAGGTCGCCATTCTTAGGGAAAGAGAAGATGCATCCCTTTGTCCATCTGTCTATTGTGTTTTAATTATATACGACATTACAGTGTCGGAGCAGTATGTAGTTGGATTCCCTGGTCTTCCATACTTCTAGGGATATTTCATCAAGCCCTGCTGCTTTTCTATTTTTAATTTTTCTTAGTACCAAGTCGAGTTCTTCTTGCATAAACTGTCCTAGTTTGATGTCTAATTGATTACTAATAACTATCGTGATTGGTTCATGTGTAACTTTCGGGAAATTCTTAAAACCATATAATTGAGTACAAATTATAAGCATTACAGTCAATGACAAAATTATTTGTACACTCATAAATATTTTGACCCATTTCTTAGAATCAAATACTCGTATGATGCCGGACTTTTTATATGTTATTATGTATAAAAAAAAAGAAAAAAGCAATATAAAACTCAATTTTGAGGAGAATAAGATTGATTTACTAAATATGAGAAGAAAAATAAAACGAAAAAGGAAAAGAAAATTATTTGTACAGAATGAAAAATTGAAAAAATTGAACAATTTTCATAATATTAATAGTCAATAAGCATGGCCTCTCATCTTTATAACTTGCTGCAATCCTTTTCTAAAGTTTTGATGAGATTTGAACAAGTCTTATCTGGGATTTGTTTAATTATTACACCTAATTTACAGAAGCTGTTTTGGTAATCAAGGATTTATTCAAACTTACAATTTTTGCCTTAGATTCTCAATAAGATTCAAGTCAAGAACTCGTTGAAGGCCATGGCAGAATTGTAATCTTCTTTTTCTTAGTACTGAGTCGAGTTCTTGCGTATGTATTTTTGGGATCATTATCTTGCTGGAAAGTAAATTGCCAACCTAGATTAATATTTTGTGCCGATAGTTATAGATATTCATCCAGAATTATGATATTGTCATAAGATTTCATTATTCCTCCTGTTAAAATTAACTGTCCAGTTCCCCTTCACCTAAATCAACCCCAAAACATAATTGAGCTGCCTCCATGTTTTCATGTTGGTACCGTGTTCTTTGTGAGGAAAGCCTCATCTTTGTTGTGTCAAATCTTCTGTATATCATTATGTTCAAAAAGCTCAAATTTTCTTTTATCACTCCATAGTACTTGTTCTCAAAAGTAATTTTCTTGGTCAAAGAAAGTTTTAGCAAAATTAAACCGAGTAACAATGTGACATAGTTTGTGAAGAATGGTTTGCCATGGTCGGTTTAATACAACCCATTTCTATTCAAACAATATGTGAGTACTTATACTGGTACCCGTCATATCCAAATTTTAGGTGATGTCTTTCAAAACAACTCTTGGGTTTATATTAACCTTGTGACACAGTTTTCGTGCAGTTCTCGGTAACAATTTAGGTTTACTTCCACACCCAGGCAAATTCCCTGTCGTGCAAAATTGTTAAACTTCTTTATAATAGACTGTGTCATAGATCTAGAGATAGCAAACCAGTTTGAAATAGCACTGTAACTATTTCCCAATGGGTGAAAGTTAATAATTCTGTAAATTTTTACCCGTCAGATTTTAGCAAAAACTAAAAATCAGATTCTACTTTCTTTTGGCGAATACATATAAACAGCTAGAAAAAAAATATCCGCAAAGAAGAAATTTTGAAAAAACCCCCCAAAAAACAACAGCAATATTTTAGAATTGGGGGTTCACTTTGTTATACAAATTAAACGTGAAATGATCACCCACTTTCAGACCAGGAGACATTACTGATGACCAGAGATGGTGGGAAACCGATGTGAAACAATCTTATTTTCTTTTTTTTCTGTTGAAATGTGGGTGCTTTTTTTATTTTAAGTTTTTTCATAACTTAACCCCCCCCCAACCAATTTTTTTTATTTAACACGCTATTTTTCATTTTATTGTAGAAAAAAAAATCCCCACCTCAAATAAGCTTAGTTAACATCTCCACCCTATTCATCTGATTTCCCTACAAAAAAAAAAATTTTGGTTACACGTCCCTTACCACTATCTCTGGTCATCAGTAATGCTTGCTGGTCTGGAAGTGGGGGATCATTTTATGTTAAATTTATATGACAAAGTGATCTCCTCCCCATTCTAAACTATTGTGTTTTTCTTTCAAAATTTTTTCTTTGTGGATATTTTTTCAATCTGTTAAAAAAAAAAAAAAAAAAAAAAAAGAAAGTAGAATCTGATTTTTAGTTTTTGCTAAAATCCAATGGGTTAAAGAGTAAAAATTTACCAACAATTCTTTGTTTGAAGTCAATGCTAAGCTCCATTCTCCATTATGCTATTCATGTAAGAATAACAATGGTAACACTATGTACCATGTGATGTTCTTTGCTGGAATTGTCACAAATATTCTACTGAATAAATAAAAATAAATAATAATAAATTAAAATAATTATGTAAATTACTTATACTTACATGAATCAATCAATTTAAAATGATATCTTCTACTGTACAAATGATTTTGTTTTTTCCGATTTTGCATAATTTGCCAGTAAAATCTATTGTATTTAACTTATTGTTCAGAAAAAGTTGAGTTTTATATTCTTTTTTTTTTGTGTGCTTATCAGCATCATACAGACATCAGATTCTAAGACAGATAAAAATATTCAAAAATTGATGAATATGAATAATTTTGTTGTTGACTGTAGATAAGAACACCTGAAACTATATAACTGAGAAAACAAATGATCATTATTATTAAATAGGAATAGTAAATTGAAACCATATAATTGCTAGGGAAAAAAAAAAGAAGAAAAAAGAAAAAAAAAGGGAAACTGATTTTGGCATTAAATAACCCAACCAACAACAAGGAGGCCATGTAAATGTATCTATTGACAACAATAATTTGGAAATTCTAACAAAAACTTAATTTCTTAGCTGAAAATTCTGCATGTTTTCAGCTAGTTTGTTTAATAGGATATACCATATATCATGCCTTTCTTGTTTAAGTATATCAAAAACTGTACTGTGAATTTTTTTACTCTCAAATGATATTCATTAGAAAGTTGTTTATCTAAGTGGAAATAACTAAAAGTTTAATAAAAAATAAGATTTCTTTAAAATTCTACACACAGTTGGAAGAAAAGAAAGGAGATTAACATTTTTTAAAGTCAATATTTTCTTTGATTAGAACCTTGGATAGATGGGCATTTAGAAATTGTTAGTATTCTCTACAATCTGAGTCTTGTATGTTAGACAAAGAAAAGCTTAGTAAATTCTAAGATTATATATATTTATAAAGCTAAAAATATGAGCAGAAAGATATTTACTAAAGACAAAAATAAATAAATAAATAAATGAATAAAATAAATAAGAATAAAATAAAAATAATGGCAATGTTTAAATTTTTAATATTGTATAAGAACAATGCAATTGCAAAATTACTATGTATTTATTTGTGAACTAAGACAAAAAACTTATAGCATTTTATTTTTCAAGGTTAAAATAACAGAAAATTCAATTTCTAATTATTGGAACATTCAATGTTCACAATTCGACAAACAAGGAATTTCAATTACATATCTGTTATGTCATCAGAGGAGATCATTCGTTACTCAGATGAGCAATTTGGAGAAAATTTAATTGAAAAGTTTATCACTGAAAATTATATATATATACATATATATATATGCAATGCTCTTCTAGTGAATTAAGCACTCCAGAAGCCAATTGTGAATATGTAAAAAAGTTATATCTTAAAAATTCCTTTGCTTATGATGAGACTGATGATGGCTCTAGGGTAAGATCTCGGACTGACGTAAATCTCAGCTTGAAGCATCTCCCAGGTTTAACCACATGGAAGAGTTGTGATACAATGAAACAGTCTGTCTGTAGATGACAATATATATATATATATATATATATATATATATATATATATATATATATATATATATATATATATCAGTGTCAACTCAAAGTCATCAATGTAACTTGGACTCATATTTCTAATATAATTTACCATAAGTATAATCAAGAACAAGAATTTTATCATCCAAGTACATTTTTTTTAAGTACAATTCATAAAATCTGTGTGCCAGTGCAGGTTTGCAGAATTGATATTTGACAACACAAAATTCTATATAAACCAAAATGATATTTTTTCTTTGTTGTATTTTTCAAAATACATGTTTTGACCCAGGTTGAGTGCCAGTCTCAGTAACCATTAGAATCTTTGATCTGAATTTCTCAATCACTGGGTCAGCTGAACAGATCATAGAAAACATACATGCACACACACAGAATTTAGATTGGACTGGAATCTTTTGGGCCAGATGTTGAATTATTAGATTTCCTTTTTATAATATAATAAGCAGAAAAATATTTACCATTAAAATTTAGCTGTTGAGTTAAAATAAAAATACATTCTTTGGAAATCAGAAAGTAAAACACATTTAAGTATTTTAAAGATTATTTTTATTATTTGGAAAAAATGATGCCACAGAAACGTATGGAATGCTTCAGACTGCTTTTCAGCCATCTTGCATAATAACAAGAAGTTAAGAATTAAAAATGGAAAATTTTTCATATCAATTTCTTTTTTTGGTTTATGTTTAAAATAATATTTAAAAAAAAAGTACCCCTTAGTTTGAAACATTTTCATGACACTTTTAGTTCTCAAAAAAAATTAAGAATTTTTTTTTTAGAATTAATATCAAATTACAAAACAATTTTTGAAAAAGCATTAAATTCAAATTTCACCTATAGAATCTGTGAGATTCAAACATTGTGGGTCTTAAGAGTTACACATGCTTTTTGTACTTACTTATGAAGAAATGTGAAGAGTGCCACAAATCAAATGATTTTTAATTATCAAATCATATCATTAAATCAGTAAAAATCCCAAACTATATTTTGTATTTTTCCTTATTATAAATATATTAAAGTGTATACATGATTTTAATGCTCAATGATACCTTAATTTATAAGCTGATACATACCAAAATAGATGTGACTCCTTCATGTACATATACACAAATATATTTTTTTTGTTTCATTTGAAAATTCATATGCTCTAATGAAAGTTAAAAAAAGAAATGTTTAATTTTGGCAAATAATTCAAACTATTAATAAAATCATCTTCTGAAGACCTTGTGTTTTCTCACATTTGTACATTTTCATATATATGTGACAAGCTGAACTGTGACATTATAGTAAGTGAGTGCAAACTTCAGTCATGCGAGTCTGTTTACTTTTAGACCTTTGGGAAAGGTATGAACTCCCTTATTCCCCCAACTATGGGTTAAATAGTAACACTACTGTTCTTTGGCAAGGATAGCTTAGGCATTAAATAACCCATGAAGATTGATATGCTATTGAACTAAAGAAAGAAAAAAGTAATATATATATGCACATACACACATCACTTGACAATCAATCATGCAGTCTGATTTCACCATAGGATAATGAGAAATTTAATAGTTATAAGAGACATCATTAGCCATATGCATGCTGTCTTTTGAAGGGTGCGCACACACACACATACACACTATAAGTATTTTATAATGAATTAGCAACTTGATCACATAATTCAGCAATGTGAAATTCTGTTGTTATAGTAATGTAGATTATTTAAATGTTTTATTATTATTTAGTCAAAATTTTGTCACTTTGAATCAGTAAAAGTATGTGAAAACAATTTTACAAATTTATCATTTTTTATATTCTATATTTTCTAAATCTTATAAACTTTAAAATTTTTTATCTTATAGTTTTTAAATACAGATACTATTTTTTGATTGTTAGATCAAAAAATAGTATCTGTACAATTATTTTCTGCAGAGTGCAGCAATACTCCACTCTGATCCTAAACAACTTTGCCAATCAATACAGAAATAAATACATCACAGAGACAATGCAAGTAAGATGGGATAAAACTAGTAATAAAATGATAATGAAATCAAATTATTCAAAAATAAGTAATTATGGTGGCAATGTATATTTTTCTAATGAAAGAGTTGAATGAAAATTTAAAGTGATTTGAAAAAAAAATGAACAAATGTATATGAGATTTGTACAATAGCTTACTATATGCTGATCCAAGACACAAGTACTAACTTATATATATATATATATATATATATATGAGAGAGAGAGAGAGAGAGAGAGAGAGAGAGAGAGAGAGAGAGAGAAAGTTCTTATCATTTCTGACTGGATTATGCTAGTATAAAATAAAACAAAAATGAGAGTGAACAGTGAATTTTTGTTGAATAAAAAACTTTTGGATTCCAAAGATAAACACAGCCGGTAGAAAGTTTCTCAATGAATCTGAAATTTCAGAGGGCAATAGATCATTTTAATAAGCAATTTTAGAAAAGACATTTGCTATTACCTACTAAAATAAAATATCTAATGTAGGAGACAAATTATTCATTCTACTAGTCTATATCAAGTTTAAGTCTATTATATTTCCTGAGTTGCATTTCAGACTAGCCTATTATATATAATTTTAAAATAAAGGGAATGTAATATTGGAGCTTGTAGTTGGTTGATTATGAAAATATACAATATAATTTTATTGTAAGTGATTTTATATTTCCTTTATAATGAGAGAAGAGTACCATATGTTAGAAAGTTAGCATCAAAGGCTGACCCAATTTTATTAAATAGGCCATTTTCTACAAAACCCGCTTTTTGCATATATATAAAATCAGACTATTTTGTGTCTGTCTTATTGTATAATCCAGGAATACCAAGAGCTATGACCACCAAATTTTCTGTGGTAACTAATGAGACCATAGAATATCTTTTTAACATATAAGTTTTTAAAATTTAAAAATCTTTTAAAGATTGATTTATGATGATAAACTGGATCTTTACTTCGCATCCCTTAAGTTAGCTCAATTGAATCTTTATCTTTCTGTTGAATTATATAAAGTAGACATTCAGCGGAAAAATTTCCTACCCAGTAATCAAAGTTATGATCACTTTTAATGAAATTTTTTTTCTAATTAATAAAAAAATCAAGATAAAACAATGGATTTACAATCAAGGAAAGTAGCATTTACATTTAAAACAGTGGCCACCAGGAGGCCATGCTGTCCTGTTGGCAAGGCTCAGGTGATGTTAACTACATGCCTCTAAAAAGGGTGTCCTGAGTATGATACTAAATAGCATTTGGAGGTGAGGTTCTAGTTCTGTTGCCATTACTTACAAGTCCACTCTGACCCAGAGATGTAGCACCTAATGGGATCCCATCTTTGAGTCAAATATATCTTTTTGGAAATTAGTATTAGAGAAGAATATCGGACATCATATAACTGTATGCAAATAATTTATATTAAACTTATATTGAAGCTATAATTGTTTACAAAGAATTATCATAAGTTATTTTAAGCTAGATAATTGCTTGAAATACTTGAAACCCTATAATCATATGCAAATTATTTGTGCTGGGAATATATGAAACAAATGATCATTATCATTAGAGAGGAATAGTAACTTGAAACTATATAATTGCTTGGGGAAAAAAACTGACACTGACATTGAATAACCCAGCAAAGATTGACAAGCTGTAAAACCAACCAACAACTAGGAGGCCATGTAAATGTGTCTATTGAGAACAATAATTTGGAAATTCTAACAAAAACTTAATTTCTTAGCTGAAAATTCTGCATGTTTTCAGCTAGTTTGTTTAATAGGATGTACCATATATCATGCCTTTCTTGTTTAAGTATATCAAAAACTGTACCGTGAATTTTTTTCACTTTCAAATGATATTCATTAGAAAGTTGTTTATCTAAGTGGAAATATCTAAAAGTATAATAACTAAAAAATAAGATTTCTTTAAAATTCTACACACAACTGATCATCTGATCTCGGATTTGATTATCCTTTGGATTATCAGTTTTAAACAACGTTGGTATTCTTGTCCTTATTTTCCTGCCATACAGGATTTCTACCAGTGATGGCAAATGGTTGTCAAGTGGTGTTGTTCTTAGGCTTAACAGAGCCATTTGACAGTCTCTCTTTGACTGTTTTCCTTTTAGTAAAGTTTTCTTTACTGTCTAGACCATTTATTTGATTGTGGGTATCTCAGGCTTGGTGTGATGTGCGTGAATTCCCACTCAGTAGTAAAATTATGGAATTCATTTGACACAAAGTACCTGGAATTATCTGTGTATAGCTGTTCTGGTATCCCATGTACAGCAAAGATTGCTATGAAATATTCAATGCAGTTTGCTCATGTCACCGTCTTTATTGCTTTGATTAATGGCATTTTACTGCACTGGTCAGCAACAAGTAACAATTGTTGGCAGTTGAATTTGAAAATATCTGCTGCGATGTTTTGGAATGGCCTGATTTCTTGTTCTTTGATAAGCAATGTTTCCTTGGGGTTTTTCCTTTGGTGTTCTCTGCATATTTCACATGGTGTTACCACGTTTTTATGTCTCTGCTCATTCCTCTCCAATATACACTCTTTCTTGCCTTGGTGTGCCTCATGAATTCTCTTCAGGATTATACTTGGCATGCTTTTTGCTATTACAATGTATTCACCTTTAGTCACTAATCCATCTTGCACTGACAGGCATTCTTTCAGCGACCAGTAATGTCTTATTAGTTTTGGAGTGTGCTTTACATCCTCTGGCCATTCATCAATTACTACTTGCTTTAGTATTTTTAATTCTTCATCCTTTTCAACAGCTTCTTGTAAGTTTATTTGTTTCTGTGCTTTATATGTTGACTGTGTGTATATTTAAGTCAAGTTCTATTCCTTCACCTTGTGTTAGCTGAATCCTCGACAAGTAGTCAAGGATTTTTATTTCTATCCCTGGTCTGTATGTTATCTTTGCATCATATGGTTGTAGCCTAAGCAACATCCTTTATAGTCTTGTGGGTGCTTGTGCAATGTTTTTATTTTGGATATTTTGAAGGGGTTTATGGTCAGATTCGATTTGGAATTCTTTTCCATATATGTATGTATGCATGTATGTAATCTTTTACAACCAAATATCACTGCCAGTAGCTCTCTTTCAATGTTTGCATAGTGTGAATCGGCATCAGTTAGTCTTTTACTTGGAAATACAATGATTTTGTTGTCATTTATTAGTGTAGCACCTATCCCTAACATGCTTGAGTCTACTTATATTGTTGTGTTTGCATTTGGGTTGAAATAAGCAAGTTCTGTTATGAAGGGGCTTAGGTACTAGGAATTGCTGGAGTTCTTCTTGGTTTGTTGGTTTTGGTTTTGATTTGATCCTGCTGCCTTTTTCTGGATCAGGGTAGGAATCATCTTTGTCCCAAATAAGACCATGGAACTTAATCCATTCCTGTCTTATTTTGCATTTTTCTTTGTTAAAGACTAAACCGTACTTCCATGCCGTATCCAACGTTTTCCTCAGATTTCTTTCATATTCAGCAGTTGTTCTGCCATATACGCAGATATCATCTGATATACCTATGGCTCCCTTGCAGTCTTCCAAAACCTGGTCCATTTTTTGTTGAAATATGTCCTGTGACACCTTAAGGCCAAATGGACATCTCAGGTATTTATACCTTCCAAATGGAGTATTGAAACATGTGAGCAGGCTAGATTCTTCATCCAAATATATTGCCCAGTATCCATGCTTTGCATCTAATTTTATGAAGTACTCTGCACCAGATAGTTTGTGGGAAATTTCTTCCAAGATCGAGGTTTTGCAATACGTTCTTTTAATGAACTTATTCAGTGGCTTTGGGTCGAAACATATTCTTAGCTCTCCACTTCTCTTTCTGCTGCACACATTTGCGTCCACCCAATCTGTTGGTTCATATACCCTTTCAATCACACCCATGTTTTCCATTTTTTGCAATTCTTTTTTTAGTTCTTCTTTTAAGTGGACTGGGTATTTTCTTTGGGGTTGGATGACTGGTGTTGTGTTCTCCTTTAAATGTATTTTTTGTTTCCCCGGAAAGTTACCAATTCTGTGGAATCTGTCAGAGAATTCATTTGCCAGGTCATTTATGCTTTCTATTTTCCTGGTTTCCTTCTTTGTTACACTGCAGTTAATTTGTCCCAACTGTATGCAGGGTCTCTGTCCCAATATTGCAGTGTCATTTTCACATACATAAATTTTGTTTGGATGGTTGGTAAGTCCTGGTGCTTAATTTTTAGTATTAATGACCTGTACTGTGGTATTTTTATTTCGTTAACCGCCAAAGTGTAAATGCCTCCCTTTTAATGGCCGTCGATTTTCCCATTTCATTACTGACACCTTGTGGGTACATTTTTTTGTAAATCCTGAGTGGGATTATGTTCCTGTTAGCCCCAGTATCAACTTTCATTCTTATTTTATGAATCTTCACAGTTTATATTTGTGAATACTTCCTCTCAGTTATTTTCTTTTACTGTGTATAATAACATACCAGTTTCTGAGTCCGTCTCTGAGTTGGTCTCATCTCTGTATGTAGTGCTTACATTTTTTCATTTCATATCCTGCTTGTAGTAAAATTTGTGAGGGCTTTTATTTTTCCAGTTTTGTAAGGGCTTACTTTTTTTTTTTGAGGGCTATGTTTTCTCCTTTGTCGTGAGTGTGTCTTTGTGAGACAATAGTCCTCAAAATGATGAAGGCCTTGACATTTTCTGCATTGCTTGTTAAAAGCATAGCAGTCTTGTCCCCACTCCAGTTTTTTCCACATCTTGTGCACTGTCTTTTGTTTTAAGCTACTATTTCAAGGATTATTCCATCCTTTGTTTCATATAAATCTTTGTAGCGTTTGTTGTCTTTCATGGTCACTTCGAACATTCGTATGCTTTCAATAGCTATTTTTAGTGTGAGGCTGTGTTTGCTTATCAAGTTCCTTCTTTCTTCCGAACTTCTCATGTATTTTATTATTTGTTCAAGGATTCGTTCCTCTTTGTTGGCTTTGAAGTCACATCTTTTAGCTTTGGTCTGCAGTCTGACAAAATATCCGTCTATTTTGTTGTCATTCTGTTGCATTGACATGAATTCTAGTTGTTTGACCTATTTATTTGGTTTTTGAACTATGTTTGCTTCAAAAGTTTTGAAAATGTTTTCTGAACTTTGTTTTTGTTCGGTTGTGAGGAGTGCATTTTTACTTAATTCACAGCCCTTTAGTCCCATGCTCAGCAATATATAGTTGTATTTCAGTCTTTTTTCCATGTTATTTATTATAAAATAGGAAGTCATGAAGTCGAGCCACTCACTGAAGGCTTCTTGTTTGTTCTCATTCGACCAGTCCAGTGTTGGTAATGGGATATTTGTATTAGCCATCTTCAGTTTTCAACTTGTCTTTTTCTTTTTTTTTATGAAGTCTTTGCTTCATAGCATTCCATCTTCTCTTTTCTTCTTTTAAGGTTCTTATATATGTAAGTATCCCTTAGCTGCCACCTGGTAATGTTATATCTACTGTGTAGATAGAGTAATGACTTGAAAACGAACGATATGTACAAGCGATTTATTACAAGGTTAGGACAAAAGTGTCCAGTAAAAAAGTGGTGGGCCCTTGGAATAGTAAAAGGGGGATAACCCAGTATTAGAGAGTTCTAATTACCTTGTTACACTTAATATCAACTTTTTTGGGGGAGGAGTGGTTAGAGGTCTGTGCATGAGTGTTAAATGTCTTTAGAAATTGAGATTCTACATTTTGTTAGACAAACTCTTCGATTTTAAGAGATCTTTACAGTGACAACATAAAACATATTTAATTATTCAAGCAAAATTTGCTAAGTTAATAACTTTCCTCAAAGTTATAGACAATATATTTCCATTGATATTTTGATTGTTATCTTTGTAAGACAAAAAACAGAGGTCTTTCAAAACTGACATAAAACATAGATAAGTGGGATTGAAAAGAAAACAAATATATTTGCTCTGATTATTATCAGAAAAGATGGTTTCTTCATGACATAATTACAAATACAAATTTTGAAAAAACAAAAACAAAAAAATATGAAAAACAGAACTAAGATAAAGAATTCCTGATAACACCATTACACAAATTTAGTTCTTGTATAATATGTGTTATTACTTAATTGCTTATATTGAAATGTATAGTAAATAGCCATTATGACTTTAAAACTTTAATCTATTTTCTATTTAAAAATGGGGAAATTTATACATTTTTTTTATCTGAATAAAATGATATATTAATCAAAATATACATGTATTTATATTGAAGTTATGCAAAAATGAATAAAAATGTTTAGAAGTGAGTAGTTAAAACACTTTCATGTATCAGCCCCCAAATATAGTCTCCAATCATGCTTTCATTATATGCTCCTGGGACACAAAAACAAAGTTTGAAAAGAAAAATAATGTCTTTTTCATTTACTTTAAACATAAACAATTGGAAAATAATCCTTTCTGTCCAGGAATAAGAAAAAGTAAAAATTTTGCTACATAGTGTTATCAGTTACTGTCATTTTGATGTTAATAAATAAGAGAAACACACTAAGTGAAAATTTCTTGGTACCCTTTCCCTTCAGCATTATTTTTGACTTGTCTCGGGCAAGAAATGAACTGCCCTGGTGGTTATGGGTGGCAACTTGTAATGCTTGGAGACAGGATCCTGGTGGCTAAGCAGTCTGTGACCTGGATGCCAAAGTGGTCATGTGACTGTAATACTCCACTTAGGTCCTTTCTAGGCTGGATGGGTGGTTAGAGAGGTCCGATCTGATCAATCGGCTGGTCATATCAAGCCCTAGCACTATGATTAAGTCTCAACCATATTTTTCAAATTGCTTTTGTGGCAAATAAACACCCAACCCTTTTTTTCTTAAAGATGCAAGAAAGTGGTGGCTGAGGGTCAATCTTGTTGAGAAAAACAAGACTCTGCCTACAGTTAAAAATTGATACATTATGTATTGGATATTGAAAGCCTGAAATTGGTAGGGGCTTGAAAGCTCATTACCAACACAAGTATACAAGTAGATGGATCCTTATCTCAACCAAGGTGAATGGGTATCACCTTTATTAAACTCCAAACAGAAGTTGGACTCTTTGTTGGATGGTGGAGCACAGGGCCAGCACCCCCCCAAACCCAATAAATATGGCAAATAAAAACATAAAAAACAAATAAAACCTCACTCAATCTGAATCAGAAAATGAAATAAAAGGATTTCCAATATTTATAGTAATTGAATCACTGGAGAAAACTCCCTTGGCCAAACTGTCCACTTTCTTGATTGAAAGCGTGATCTCCAGCAGTATACTTGTATAAGTAGAAGTAGATAGCAAAAAAAAAACATGCCAAAAATCTAATCAAAATGAAAACTTTTCACAACTTAAAATGCAAAACTTATCCACAAGAAAAAGCTTAACACCTCAAAGGGAGTTATTAGAAACAAAGTTATCCCTAGCTACACCAGAGGAAATGAAAACTGCCTTAGGAAAGAAAGGAGTTCTGGACTACAAAAGGTTTACCATTAGACAAGGTAATGAAAAAATAGAAACACAGATATAGATTTTGACATTTAACTCATAATTCCTAAGTAAGTGAAAATTCGACACTGCCTTGAAAGGGGAGAATAGTATATCCCCACACCTTTAAGCTGCTTTAAATATCAAAAATATGGACACAACAAGATCTGCAGGGGACATCTGACATATGGAAGGTGTGGCCAAAAAGACCCAGACCATGGAGGAAGATTGTCCTAAAAAAACTAAATGCTTAAACTGCCAAGAGAACCACACCACATTTTTAAGAATTGGAAATTTATACAAAAGTGAGAGGGAAATCATGTGGGTAAAGTATAGAAGGAATATAACATTTCCTGAAGTAAGAAATATAGAGGAATCCTTTATAAAAGATAACACCTATGCCAATATAATACAGCTGAGTAATCAGTAGCACCATCAACAATCAACTTGATAAATAGAGCCTTCATCGAAAAACTACAGCAACTAGGACCAAATGATTTGCCCAAATTCTAAGAACAGTTAAAGAAACTACACCCAGCTGAAATCTGTCATACACAAATTAAACAAGAAGAATCCATATCAAGCACAATACCACTGCCAAAAAATATCTACAGAATTCAAAACTCCAACTAAAACAAGTATCATAAAAGGAAGATTGCACAGATCACTGATCCACCCACTGATTCTCAAAATAGATAATAGTGGAAAAACCTACACGACAAATTCAAAACTAATGCCAAAACAAACACTGAAAAACCAAAATGCATTCTAATTACCCCAGACAAAATAAATGATACCCAACCAACCACTAAACAAAAATGACTGAAAATATATTAACCTCTCATCTAAATCTAGTGATCCTTCACCATCAAGAATAAAATTACCCACCAATATCATCAAACAAGACCATATAAACAAAAACAACTCCCAAGGACCAACTAAAACCTTAACTAGATCCTATTGTGTAGAAAGTATGGATTTTGAAATTGACAACATAACTGCAAACCTTAATCTAACAGATGTATACAAAAAACCTAGATACATCTATGAAAGATCATCGACAAAACATATATATACCTGCAAAGCAAAATTTGACTCACACAAACAATTTAAAAACAAAAATATTTACCTACCAACTATTTGCTTACAAATCATATAAAAAACAAAAGATTTAGCATTAAATAACCCACAAGAGATGATATGCCATTAAATACCAACCAATTAACCTAAGTAGAATACAATTTTCCCTTTCTCCATATTTTGCATGCAGATCCAGCTATAGTTTATATAATAATATAGTATTATTAAATATGACATCTTTGTGTTCATATGTGTATGTGCACATATATTTTCAAATGTGCATTTAAAACCATTTTATAAAGGCAACATTAAGTTTGATGTCAAGAGATATCTTATTTATTGAATATATATATTGTAACTGATTGCAAATAATTAAGAGGAAATACTCCATTGTAAGCATTTAATTGTTATTTCTTCTGAGTAATTATAATAACTGGCATATAGTTAAATACCACACACTATACATTGGATTCGAAATGGCTTTATTCTCCAAGTTAGATAATTTAACTCTATATAATTATTTTCTACTGCGTTATGATAATGAGCCACATGGGGATACAAAAAGAAACCAATTTATTTTTCAGCTACATATTTCTTCCATTGTAAAATGTTAAAAACAAAGAAGCAATAATTAATGCACAAAACACGCAGACAATTCAGAAATGCACAAGTGATGCTTTGCGAATGAAATATAGATTTACCAACAAGGAAACTCAAAGATAATCAGCTTTACTTTACTGCTAAAATGACTAGTTAACATTTTAAATGTATAAATCCATTAACGGGATAACATAAATAGAATATTTTATCAATTTTACTTCATTAGAAACACGAAGTAACTATAGGATAAACAAAACAAGAAAAAACTAGAGCACCAGTGAGCTGGGAACATACAACCAGTCTCTATCTTATTTTCCCTAGTTATTATAGTTCAGAAATTTGAAAGTTTGGATCCATTTTTGTGGCATTCTATTACTGGTTTGAATTTGTTTAAGAAAACTATATGAATAAATCAACAACACATACAGACAAAAATAAAACCTTTGAAACCTTAGCTCCTTGGTCCTGAGATACCATTTATATGAGCTTACAAAACTAATCAAAAGAAAAGAAAGAAAACAAGCACAATGCACATTTACACATTGCTCCTAGTTGAAAAATCATTTTGTTTAAAGCTATCCCATCATTCCATTAAAAGAAAAGCCATGAATGATCATTATATTAAGCATTTTCTTATTAGTAGCTGATGTGAACTTCCTGAGCCTAAATCAGATCTACAGTTTATCATAAAATAGCAGTCAACCTGAAATATTGGGTTAATGGTGTATATTAAATCATCAATATAGGTAGCAAGAATTAAAACCTTACAAATAATTCAAAATCAAAGCCAAAGAAACAGCTTTTCAACATTTTTTCCAGCTATTTAAGTAAATGCTAACAACAATTTTTAAACTAATTAATTTAGCACTAGACTGAATAAATACTGAAAGTAGACAGACATGAATAAAAATATTTATCCTGGTTTATTCATTAAAGAAGCTTAATTATTTTTTCATTTTCAAAACACTGAAATTTTAGAGACAGATAGGTATCTCTTGATGTGAAAACCATCCTCATCAGATAAAAGTAAACTCCTCCTGATATAACATATCTGCCATTTGAAAGCTGAAGTTTAGTTTGAAAAATAAAATAAAATGAAATGTCATATTTTACATACAATCAATATTCTGACTGAGATGAATTATAGAGAAGTAACTGAATCATTACTCCATTTCATGCTTTCTGCTTTCAGATGATTTCCTATACAGTAAAATCATTAATTGATATTTAAATAATTGATGAAGATTGTCTATAGGTTTTGGGTATTTTTACAAAATGTATCAATTATGTTCCGTTCATACAGCATCGACTATTTTGGAATGGTTATAATAATGGACTAAATCCAACAGGCACTTAAATAGAATTCTAGGTTCCTTTTCTTTAACTTTAACTTCATAGCTGGACAATGACTAAAAGCAGCCCTATCAAATATATATTCCAGTCTATTTAACATGGTTGATAAAATGTGGTTTGTCTGTTTTGTTAAATGGCATATCAACCTTTGTGGGTTATTTAATGCCAAAGCCATCTTTACATAAGAACAGTGGTGGTACTAATAGCTGGGAGGAGGAGTATAAGGAGGTTCATACCTTTCCCAAAGGTATAATTCAGAAAGTTAATGAAATAATGAAACTGAGTTTTGAACTTGCTTACTTCAAGGTAACAGTCAATCACTTAAGTTATTATCTCACAGGGACTCCACCAGAAGTAAGCTATCTTAACCAAGAGAATGTTATGTTTAGAAATGGTGATATATTTAGAATACTGCCCTAAAAACATTGAAAAAAAAAAAATGAGGAACTACTCAGCTGGATATTTTATAACTAGTTGAAATACTTCTCAACAGAGGATAAGAGACCCAGACTTGGATTGTAGAAACAGTGAGACAAATAAACAAATGTAAAAAATCCCCTCTGATTTTTAAAAATAGTATTCATCTTACAATCTTTATTGTCATTTAATATAGTTACAAATAGAAATTGTTACTGTAAGAGATAAATCCACATAGTTTAAAAAGCACTTACCAATTTTTCTTATACTATCTTATAATTATAGCTCCATGAAAAATTTTAAGGAGTTCAGTAGAGAAATAATTTTAAAAAATTCAAGTGAGACTTAAGAGAGTTATAATTTTAAACATTTTTTGTTTTTGTTCATACTGTTAGACCTAACTAAGCAATGTAATTATGTAATTAGTTGTCCAAACTAGAGCTTTAAACTATCTATAAAACTAACAAGGAAAATTCAATTAAGTATAAATGATTGTTTTAGTAAAACAAGTAAGTCATTAATTTTTTTTCTTTTGAAGTTTAAATTCTGTATGATTTGTAATGTCTTGCAGTAACATGGCTTCCCACTGATTATTATGATAGATTCTCTCACAATTAAAGACCTCCTCTTTTTCCATCAGAAACAAGTCCAATAGGTGTAATAAGTATGCCAACCAAATTTGATAGCTTGATATCAAATGGTTTGACTGTCTAAAGAAGACGAATGAATAAATTTTTCCGAAATAATTGATATAGCTACAAAGAAGTTATAAAAACAAATGACATGATTTTCCAAGAAGATCATCAGAACAAAGCAAAGGTTTCTTTAAAGATATTTCAGGATATATGTTTTGGATTTTACAAATATAGAATCAATATCTGATATTGGTAGATTTTTATTAGTTGCAGTTTCAGTCAGATTTACATCTCACTTCCTAGATATAAAATGTGTTTTGCTTTGTGTGTGGAAAAATACAATCAAATGAAACACAAAAATATTTGTTAAATGCTAATTTATATTGATTGCTTCTCAAGAGACTTTCTAATTTGCTGGAAACTAATTAATTTGGGTCGGTGTAAATACCAATGGAAAACATTTGATTAAACAGACATCAATACACATATGTGAGCACTAAACATGCAGGCTAATGAAAATAAAAACTAGCAAAACTTATTGGCATTGCCTGGTTTAGAATGGCTTTCAAAATCATTAATTTAAGTCTAATTTTCACCTTGTAGGTCCAGACTTAGGAATTATAAAAAAAAAGAACTATTAAAACAAAAATCAACAAATAAAAAGGCTGTTATAAAAAAAAAAATGCTTAAAAAAATTATGAAAAAAACAACATTAATTGAGGAATATACGTAAGGTAAATGTTATCAACAGAAATATCAACAAAGAGATAAACACCTGGGCTGTGTCCCTCATAAGATACTCAAAACCATTCTTAAAGTGGACAAGGGAAGAACTTCAAGAAATGGACCAGAGAACAAGAAAACTCATGATGATGCATAAGGCCTTACATCCCAGAGATGATGTAGACAGAATGTATGTATCAAGAAAAGAAAGAGGAAGAGGACATACCAGCATTTGACAGCATCAATGCACTGATACAATGACTAGAAGACTACATAAAAAAGGCAGAGGAAGACTGATTACAGCCACTAGAAACAATACAGACAACTCAAGCATCAACAAAACAAATATGAGAAGAAAAACAATTGTATGGACATTTCAAGCAACAAACGAGTGAAATTGCACACAAAACTTGGACATGGCTAAGACCGGGAAACCGTCAGAGAAAACTGGATCTCTTCTGATAGCAGCACAAATAATACCATAAGGATTAACTATATCAAAGCAAAAATAGACAAGATGCAACAAAATAGTAGATATAGTGATAGAGATGAAATGATCAATCACATAATAAGTGAATGCAGTAAATTAGCACAAAAAGAGTATGAGACTAGACAGAATTCAGTGGGGAAGGTGATCCACTGGGAATTGTTCAAAAAGTTTTAATTTGACTGTACGAACAAATGGTATATACACAACCCAGAATCCATCCTAGAAAATGAGACACACAAAATTCTTTGGGATTTTGAGATACAAACAGATCATCTAATCTCAACCAGACAACCAGACCTAATAATAGCCAACAAAAAAGAGAACCTGCTGAATAGTGGACTTTGCCATTCCTGCCGTTCACAGAGTAAAACAGAAAGAAAGCAAAAAGAGAGATAAATACCAAGACCTTGTTAGAGAACTGAAAAAAATATGGAACATGAAAGTAAAGGTGATAACAATTGTAATTGGTGTGTTTGGTACAGGGAGTGGAGGACTTGGAAATGATAGGACTAGGAGACCACCCAAACTACAGCATTGTTGAGATTGGCCAGAATACTGAGAAGATTCATGGAAACTTGAAGAGACTTGCTGTCACTCAGACTCCAGTGAAAAACCATCAGCTAATGCTGGTGTGAAAAACTTTTAAAAGAGTAAAATAATACGGTGATGGTGATAATAATTGTAGTTGGAGTGCTCAGAATGATCCCCAAGGGCCTGGTAAAGGAGCTGGAAGAGTTGGAAATTAGAGGATGAGCAGAGACCATTTAAACTACAGTATTGTTAAAATCAGCCAGAATACTGAGAAGATTCCTAAAGACTTGAGATTTCCTGTCACTCAGACTTCAGCAAAAAGACCCTCAGCTAATACTGGTGTAAAAAACTTGAAAGGAATAATAATAATAATAATAATAATAATAATAATAATAATAATAATAATTCTGGTTCAAGTAAATAGTCTTAATACAAAAATATTTGCTGTGATATAGGGTCAAGTATTCCTATCTAATACAAAATTTTTCTAACAGATTTGTTTGACCCAAAGACATGACTCTAACAAGTATCAGCCAGGTCTAAGTGGACCTAAGAGTAATGGCAATAAAGTAGTGATTCCACACTCCAGAACAGGAGCCTCATCACCAGATACAATTTAATGTCATACCCAGGATATGTAATAACATTACTAAAAGATGGTAAATCTAACAAGTAATGATATACATACAGAGAAGAGAAAAGACAAAAAATGCAAATTTTAAAACATAAAAACTAATTTGAATAAATAATGGCAAGTTTAGTTGGGTTGCACAGTTTTAAAACAGAATAGTAGAACATTTTCTTTTGGTGTTAATCTGTTATATTTTTAGATTTGAATAGCAGATAATTCAACAATCAAATGCAGGGCTATATTTTTCTCTCTCATTTACTGTTAACAAAGAGATGAGAGTCAAATAACGTGAATACATTTTTTAAATCAGAGTAGATGAACCCATTACGATAATGAACTTTTAAAGTACTGTATCAATAAAAAATTTCAACATGCTTGCAATTGGAATGTTCTGTAGTGGTGATTTTGATATTTTATATGAAAAATACTGCATCATGACAATTTTTCAAATATTGGAGCTATATATGCTAAGAGTTGATGTATAGTGTACTTAATGCTTCTTTCCCAGTTGAACAATGATGGATCCTTGTGTTAAGTTGTTTAAAATTAGGAAAGACAATTATAAAGACTTTTCTAATGATACAAAAGGTCTATTGGAGGAAAAAGTGTTAGAACTGTATTTAATCTTACAATGGTATTAACATTTCAAATTGGTAAGAACAATCAGAGAAGATCAATGGATAATGATCACATTGAGATGTTTTTGTGAAAATTGAAACAGTTCTCATCAAAAAATACTCACTCATCCTGTCTCCTGATTTGGCCCCGGTAGACATTTTCCTTTTTGATCCCCAAAGATGAAAAATGAAAATGCTATGATACCTGTATACTGTTCTTGAAAATGAATTCAGAATGCATTTCAGAATTAGAAAAGATGTTAGGAATTTTGTATCAAAAGTGGATAGAGGCCAAATATTCTGGAGGAGACAGGTTTCATTATGTTGTAGGTTAAAGTAGACTCTTCCATGCACAGATTGTTCTCATTATGATTGTATGTATGTAAACCTAACCCAGCAAAAATGGAAAGCAATGAGATTTTTATTATTGCAATTTTAAATGTTCTTAGAAAATAAAGCAATTTCCAGTTCAATTTGCAAGTGAATGAGACTTTCATGAATTGTTCATTCATGTTGAATGTTATTTTTTAATCACCTAAATTCTTGATACAAAAGGCATAATAAGAAAATACTAATTAGAATCCTTCACTTCTTTCAAAAGGGTTCATGTACTATCTACTACCATTTAGAGTAGTGTAGGAGATGTCTAAAAGTCCATTTAAATTGATATTTCTTCATGATATAGATAGGCTCTAAAAAGCATACATGCACTTGAAAATGTTTAAGATATAAAATTTATAAAACTTCATCACTAGAATAATGGAAAGCTGGAGATTAGAACGATTAGCTGATGAACAAAACCTGTCATAGCAAAAAATCCAGTGAGGCATTTTCAAGAGAGACTCATTAGTATTTGTCATAGTAGTAATGCTACTCAACAGTGTACCTAGGAAACGCAAAAGAGGTTACAAATTTACAAAGTCACCAAAAAGATAAACCGTTCTATGTACATGGATGATATAATTTTTGTCAAGAATGAAAAAGAATTAGAATCTTTAAAATTAGAATCTTCAACCAAGATATAGGAATAGAATTTGAAATTGAAAATACGTCATCCATATAATGAAAAAGGGAAAAAGAAAAACAATTGAAAGAATAGAACTGCTCTATTAGAAAATCAAAATACCCGGAGGAAAAAAAACTACAAATACCAGAGAATAAGAGAAGCAGATTCTATCCAACAAACGGAGATGAAGGGAAAGATTAGAAAGGAATACCTTGGAAGAACAAGAAAACTAACTGAAACCAAACTTTACTGTAGAAACCTAATAAAAGAAATAAATACCTGGGTGTATTCCTTGTAAGATACTCTGCACTCTTTGTAAACAGGACAAAGTTGGAACTCAGGAATATGGACAATAAAATAAGGAAATTGATGACTATGCACAAGGTCTTTCAGCCTCGAGATAATAAGCATAGACTCTCTGTAACAAGAAGAAGGAAAAAGGTTCGTCAGCATTTGGGACTGCATGGGTGGAGCAATCTAAGGACTCGAAGAATATATAGACAAGAGCAAAGAGGGATTGATGACAGCAATACCAACGGGACAAGTGGAAACCCTAGAGAGTTCAAAGAGGTTTTATTAACCAAAGGAAAAATAAATCGATTTTGATTTTTGAAGAATAGAGAAATACATTACGATTGTGTAACGGCATAATGCGTTTTTG
The DNA here is from genome assembly GCA_963585895.1 of Sepioteuthis lessoniana. Classification (NCBI taxonomy): domain Eukaryota; kingdom Metazoa; phylum Mollusca; class Cephalopoda; order Myopsida; family Loliginidae; genus Sepioteuthis; species Sepioteuthis lessoniana. The sequence continues at coordinate 54,251,558 of OY757915.1, forward strand.
AAGAGTAGAATTGATAAAAAAAATTATGTTTAGTTTTTATGAAAATAATTCTATCGTAAAAGTTAGATTATTTTGATGAGAAAAGAATTTAAGAAAAATTGTTTTATCTTAATGAGAAGGCAAATAATAGAAACTAAGTTAATTTGATGACAAAGGAATTTACGAAAACAAAGCGTTGACACATAATTGTTACCTGTCATTGTTCAAAGCGACTTTTTTTTTTTTTATCTAAATTTAGCTTTAGGAATTTGGTCATGGAATTAATATTTTCCTAAACAATTCAATCGGCGTAGGGTTGACATTTTTTAAGGAAGCATCAAGTACCATTTTTGAGTCTTTGGTGTGACTCGACCTGAGATTGAACCCCTGTCTCCCGGACCATTAGCTAACACTCTACTCAACAGGCCAAGGTGCATAACCCAGGAACCTTTAAAGTGAAACGCATAGAATTCACTGGGACTTTAAGATACAAATGGACCACCCAATCAGACCAGAAGACCAAACCTAGTTTTAATAGATAAGAAAAAAACCTGTCACATATTAGATTTTGCTGTGTTGGCAGACCATAGAGTGAAAGTGAAAGAAAGCGAAAAGCTGAATAAATACCTAGATTTTGCCTGAGAGCTGAAAAAGTCGTGGAACATAAAGCTGACAATGATACCAAAAGTAGTTGGTATCCTTGGAACACTTCGCTAGAATCTACAAAAGAGACTGGGGGAACTGTTGATTAGAAGAGGAAGAGAAACCATTCGGACCGCAGCTAAATTAAAATCGGCTCGGTTACTTAGAAGAGTCATGGACGCCAGAGGAGACTTGCTGTCATTCAGATTTCAGTGAAATACCATCAGTGTTAGAACTGCTGTGAAAAAAAAACCCACCAGAAATAAAATAATAATAATAATAATAAACCTAAAACTTATTTCAAGATTAAAACCTAAAAATGATTTTAACTTATCTAAAAATTAGAATAAAATAAATAACCGAATAAAATAAAGTAAAAATAAATAAATACTGCTACTACTACTACTACTAATCCCCCCCAACTCAAAAACATAAGTTTAGAATGAGAGATTCTAGAACGCCACGTGCAGTCTATTTTTTGGGAATAAATATAAAAAACCACGATAATTTCAAAACATTACAATGGCTCGAAGTAAACGAAGGAACAAATCTTTTATCGAGAGTTCTGCTCAAAGAAAAAGTTTTCGTAACTATATTTCTATTTAAAAATATTGATTTTCGCGTCTCGTAAAACCGTTTGCTTAACAGTTGTATTTAAATGTAGACTTACTAAATCCCCAAAATTTATTTCAGGTAAATTTTTTTGAGACGACGAAATAGATTTGTTTTAAATTTATCCGCTTATTATCTCTATATCACTTATGTGATTATTCTATATCTCAGGAAATCTGTATTTGATGTAGCCTGAAAGTATTGTTATATAGTCATCAGCTGATTCATGCAGAAATATACATATATATGCTGGATACATACCGATGCAATAATAATTAAGACGCCCGATGATAAAGACACAGGAATAAAACGACGCACGCAAGGAAGACGCAGGAAGACTTCTTTATAAAATATTTTACCTCTCACTTTATTTGTAAGGTTTCGAAAAGGGTTACTCAAAGTTTGCGTGTGAGAGGTAGCTGGGGACCGAACATTACTGAAATATTTTGACCCCGAAGTTATGGCCGTCAGCGTTGTGTCTTTCTCGTTCTCCATGGTTGCTCAACCGGACCCTGGAGTAAACTCTTCTGTGTGCTGGCTTTCCCTACTACATCGCGTCTACTTCCGTCTTCCACTGTACTGCTTGCCCTCCTTCTCGCCTATCTCCCACTGTCCTCAATTCGTCGGCCTTATATTACCTTCAAACTCCCACGCAGTAATATAGACATGCCTCAACGCCTACGCAACCTCTTCCGATTTCCAGCGACCGGGATGTGTCACTTCCTTCCGGTGCACCACCTTGAATGGAATTTTTGGCCGGGTCAAAAGGTCAAAACATAACAGTATTAGAATTTTCCCATCCCCCATATAGCAGAAAATATTAGGAGCTTCGTATTTATTATAATATTACAAGTTTAATGGAAATTTTAAAATCGGGCAATAGATAGAAAACAAAAAGATTACACGGAATGACTTAAGTTAAGTTATGAAATAAATCACAAGAGTAAGTAATTGGACTTTAACTAAGTCAAAACTTCGTGTTTTTTGTGTGTGACCCGCTGTCAATGAACAGTCGCCATGACTGTCATCGGTCACGTCTGTATCAGGGGCGCTGATAATAAACAACCCCTGGGTCTGGTATAGCCACTATATACCACCCATGATGAAATGTCAAATTCAAATATTACACAACGTGGGACCCAGGCCTCAGACTTGGGTGTCATGATCGGCAAGTGCTCTCTTGATAGCTTACATGGGAGACCCAGTCATCATCTTGCGAATGTTGGCTGTTCTCTTTTTAGGTACACAAATAGTAATTTGAGGAAACACACCAACCAGAGACCTAAACGGAAAGCATGGACTAGGGAAGACAACCAACTTGCATTACACGGCTATTTTAAGAGTAATACTACACAAAGAGGATACAGGAAAAGAATGATAGAGATATGGCAAGAACAATCTAATTTTCAGATAACTAGTCAGAGACTTGCTGATCAAGTTAGAACGATAATGAAGAAGGGTTGGTTTTCAGAACTTGAAATAATAGAAATTCATCAAAAAAATAAATGATCAAGAAAAGAGTGATAATACATTACCTGGCACATAAAATATTAACAAACAAAAACAGCCCATCCAAATAAACCACGAACTTGAGAAAATAGAAACCCCACCCAACCAAACACTACCAAACAAAACAAGCCAGAACAAACACAAAGACAAGAGTAAAAGTTAATTCTTAGAAATTTAAGGAGAATTTTAAACAGTGAAAAGATCACTTTACCACCATTAAGAAACATTGAATGGAGAAAGGTTAAGGCGTCGACAAATAAAGTGAATCAAGTACTGACGTGCATATCAACGAATAATATAACCGAATTAAATGAACTGATTTATGCAGGAGCGAAATTAGTTTGCGAAAAAATTGGTATTCCCTAAAAGATCACGAAAGAAAAATCAAAACCAAGATGGGAATTTTGACTAGAAACTCAGGTAAAAAAACCTACGAAAACAGCCAAAAATGATAAAACAAAAGAAAAACGCTGGAATAATTAGGAACAGAAAAGTAAAGATAACATAGGAAAAACTTACAATACAACTTGAGGAAATATACTAGAAAGTACTGGCAAAAGAAGGAAGATTAAAGAAATATTGACAAAGCGTAAAACAATACAGACAAAATAGGATATTACAAAACAATGAAAGAAAATTCTATCAACAATTGGGAGGAGATGACAATAAAACATACCAACAATCGGATGCAAGAGAAACCCAACGATTTTGGACAAAAATATGGCAACCAAAAAAAAAAAAAAAAAAAACATAACAAAAAGGCTGAATGGATAAACAATATCACAAGAGAACTAGAAGGGCTCGAAGAAGGCCTGAAAGCGGAAATACACACCGATTTACTCAAAACGACACTTTGAAAATATCAAACTGGAAAACGCCAGGCCATGATGGAATACATGGTTTCTGGTTCAAAACATTCACCTCAATTCACGGCAGACTAGCACTAGAAATGAATAAATGCCTACAAAGAGCACACGTACCCGAATGGATGACCAAAGGAAGGACACATTAATACAAAAGGACCCAAACAAAGGAACCGCCCCAAACAATTACGGACCCATAACGTGCCTACCAATGATGTGGAAAATATTAACAGCACAAATAAGGGAAGAGATTTACTACTCTCTAACAAGCCGAGGTTTGTTCCCTGACGAACAGAAAGGATGCTGCAAAGGATCCAGAGGCACAGCAGAATTACTTTACATAGATCAACACATTCTAAATGAGAGTAATACCAGACGGAAAAATCAAGCTATTACCTTGATTGAGTACAAAAATTCATATGATATGGTTCCGCAGAGCTGGATAATAAGCTGCCTTAAAATGTACAAAATATCACGTGAAGTCATAAACTTTATCGACAAAACCATGAAAACCTGGAGAGTGGAATTAACAGCTGGTGGAAGAAGCTTAGCTGAAACAAAGATCCAAAGAGGTATTTTCCGAGGAGATGCTCTATCACCATTACTATTCATAATTGCCATGATGCCACTTAATCACTTACTCAGAAAATGCGCAACCGGATACAAACTTTGTAGATCGCAGGAAAAAATCAATCATCTAATGTACATTGATGACATCAAACTATTTGCAAAAATGCACGCAGTTAGAATATACAGCCAAGACATAGGAATGGAATTTGGCATAGAAAAATGTGCCATGCTTGTAATGAAAAGTGGCAAACAACATCGAACTGACGGAATGGAACTACCTAATCAAGACAAGATTAGAACGCTCGCAGAAAACGAAACCTACAAATATTTGGGCATCTTAGAGGCTGACTCCATCAAACAAGTGGAAATGAAAGATAAAATTCAAAAAGAATATCTCCGGAGAACTAGAAAACTACCCGAGACAAAACTCTGTAGCCGAAAACTTATCAAAGGAATAAATACCTGGGTTGTACTAGTTAGCGACCATAGTCGAAGGTGACCCGAAGGCTCCCTTTTCGACAGCTACTACACCAAGGTGTAGGGGAGGGCGCTACTCCATTCCCAGGATTGCTCCACTTTACCCTTGAACCGTACCTTATAATGCTGAGTGTTAAGCAAGGTGGTATCAAGTACCATTTTTAAAGTCTTTGGTATGACTCGACCTGGGATTGAACCCAGGTCTCCCGGGCCATTGGCGAACACTCTAACCGCTGGGCCAATGTCCCGGGTTGTACTACTCGTTAGATATTCCTGACCCTTTCTGAAGTGGACCAGAGATGAACTTAAACAAATGGACTAAAGAACAAAAAAAAAAAAAAACAACTAATGACAATGCATAAGGAATTACATCTCAGAGATGACGTTGATAGACTATATGTTTCAAGAAAAGAGGGAGGAAGAGGACTTGATAGCATTGAAGACAGCGTTGACGCATCGATATAACGACTCGAAGATTAGGTACAAAAACACGATGGAGGACTCATTACAGCCATCGGAAACGATACTGATAACACGATAGATAACAATGACAATAACTAGGAAAACTTTTAGAGAGAAGCAGGATCTCTCCTAATAGCAGCACAAGACAACGCCGTAAGAACCAATCATATCAAAGCAAGATTAGATAAGACGCAGCAAAATAGCAAATGTAGACTATGCGGTGACAGAGATGAAATCATCAATCACATGATAAGCAGCAAATTAGCACAGAAGGAGTATAAAACTAGACACGACTAGGTAGGCAAGGTGATCCACTGGGAGACGTGCAAGAAATTTAAATTTGACCATACTAACAAATGGTATATGCACAACTCAGCACCTGTCTTAGAAAATGACACACATAAACTCCCATGGGACTTTAACATACAAACGGATCACCTAATCCCGGACAGAAGACCAGACCTTATAAAAATCAAAAAAAAAAAAAAAAAAAAAAAAAAAAAAAAGAAAATAAAAAAATAAAAAAATAGAGAACTTGCAAAATAGTCGACTTTGCTTTCCCGGCTGACCACAGAATAAAACTGAAAAAATGTGAAAAGAAGGATAAATACCTCGACCTTGCTAAGGAATTGAAAAAAACAGTGGAACATGCAGGTGACAATTATACCAATTGTAATTGGTGCGTTTGGAACAGTAACTAAAGGATTACTAAAGGGACTGGAAGTTGGCGGACAGGTGGAGACCATCGTAACGACAGCATTATTGAGAACGGACAGAATACTGAGAAGAGTCCTGGAGACCTACTGTCACCCAAACTCCAGTGAAAAATCGTCGGCTAACACTGATGTGAAAAGCTCTAATGAGTGAATAATAATAATAATAATAATAATAATAATAATAATAATAATAATAATAATAATAATCAACAAAAGAAAAAGAGAATTTGCAAAATTGTCGTCTTTGCTGTCCCGGTTGACCACAGAATAAAACTGAAAGAATGAGAAAAGGAGGATAAGTACCTCGACCTTGCGAGGGAATTGAAAAAAAAAACTATGAAACATGAAGGTGACAATTATACCAATTGTGATTGGTGCTTTTGGTGCTGTAACTAAAGGATTATTAAATGGGCTGGAGGACTTGCAAGTTGGCGGACGAGTGGAGACCATTCAAACAACAGCATTATTGAGAACGGGCAGAATACTGGGAAGAGTCCGGGAGACTTGAGGAGACTTGCTTTCACTCAAACTCCAGGGAAAGACAATCAGCTAACGCTGATGGGGAAAACTCTAATGAGATACTACTACTAACAATAATCATATCAAATGCAGCAAATTAGCACAGAAAGAGTATAAGACTAGACACGACTGAGTGGGCAAGGTTGATCCACAGGGAATTTTGAAGGAGTTTAAATCTGACCATACGAACAAATGGTAAATGCACAACTTAGAATCCGTTCTGAAAAATGAGACGCACAAACACGAACTCGTCTGGGATTTTGAAATACAAACGGATCGCCTACTTTCGGTTAGACGACTAAACCTAATAGTAGTCCACAAAGAAAAAAAAAAGAAAAGAAAGAGAACTTGCCAAATTGTGGACTTTGCCGTCCTGGCTGACCACAAAGAAAAATTGGAAGAAAGTGAAAAAAAGGATAAGTACCTAGACCTTGCTAGAGAATTGAAAAAACCGTGGAACATGAAAGTGAAGGTGATACCAATTATAATTGGTGCTCTTGGTACAGTCACCAAAGGTTGATACAGGAACTGGAGCACTTGGAAATAAGAGGACGAGTTGAGACCATCCAAACTTCAGTTTTAAGATCGGCCAGAATACTGAGAAGAGTCCTGGAATCTTAAGGAGACTTGCTGTCTCTCAAACCCCAGTGGGAAACCATCGGCTGGTGTGAAAAACTCTCAAAAGACTAATAATGATCATTTCTCCATAATGATTAATAGAATATGCACAAACCAGAATCTGTCCTTATTCAGGCCAGAAGACCAGACCCATTATTAACTAAAAGAAAATAACTTGTCATCCAGTAGATTTTACCGTTCCAGCAGACCAGAAAGGAAAAATAAAGAATGGGAAATATCTGGATCTGGCGAGAGAGTTGAAAAGGCTGTGAAGTTGACAGTTAATCAATTATAGTTAGTGCTTTTGAAATATTCCCCGAAGCCCTGGAAAAGAGACTTGGGGGAACTGAAAACCATTTATACCATAATACTATCAGAATCAGTCAGAATCCTTAGAACAGTCCTGGAGACCTGGGGAGAGTTGCTGTCACTCAAACTTCAGTGAAATGCTACCAGTTAAAACTGGTGTGAAAAACTAGCATAAAGGGAAAAGATTGAAAAAATTTTGAAATAAAAACAGATGACCTAATCCAGGCCAGAAGAGGGGGTGTCTACGTGGTGTAATGATTAACGCGATGGACTGCAGAATCGTAGAACGTGAGTTCGTACTCCAGTCGCGCTACTACGTTCACTTTCGGGCAAATACCCGTGGGAAAGGTATGAACCTCCTTATCCTCCCAGCTATGGGTTAAATAGTACAACTACTGTTTTTCTTGGAGAATACCTTTAGCGTTAAATAACCTACAAAGGTTGATATGGCATTAAACAAAGAAAAGAAAGAAAGAAAGAAACCAGGCCAGAAGATCAAATCTAGTTGGAATAATCAAGAAGAAACGAATGTGTCAACTAGTGGACACCGCTAATCCGGCTCAGAAAAGAGTTAGAATAAAGGAAAACTCAAGAAATATCTGGAATTTGCTAAAGAATTAAAAAAGAATGTGGAAGAGGAAGGTGAAAGTAATGCCAATCATGGCCTGTGCACTCGGAACAATTCCAAAAAACGTTGAAAAGAGGATTGGGAAACTAGAAATTCGAGCAAGAGTCCAGACTGTTTAGATCACAGCATTGCTGGGATCGGCAATTATACAAAGAAAAGTCCTGGAGAATGACAGCATGTCTCTTTAGAGATTTGCTATCATTCTGACTCGGCAGTAAACTTCCAGTTATTACTGGTTTAAAAAACTCGCAAAGAGCAAAATAATAATAATAATAATAATAATAATACAAACTCAGCAATGTATTGCATCCGCTATAATTTCACAATCGCAAAAAATGATATAACGACCCGAATTCTTCAATATATATATATATATATAATCCTTGCCATATCACGAGCGGAAAACGCAAGGAAATGGCGGTTAAAAAAAAGAAAAGCTAGACGCGCATTCGATAAGAACCCATTTAAATTCACCAAAAAATTGTTTGAGGAAGAAAAAAATGGAGTTCTTAATGTACCAAAAGAAACCTTGGAAGTGCATCTACAGATAAAATATTCTGACCCGCTCGCTGATACTCCTATGGGTGATTTCGGTGAACTCAATTGACCGCAACCTCCGGAAGAAAAATTTGACAACTCTCCCATAAAACTGGGTGAAGTAAAAGATTTCATTCGAAAGGCTAGAGCTAAAAGCACACCAGGTATCAATGGTATCTCCTATAAATTGTATAAAAGATGCCCTAAAGTTTTGACATCTCTTTGCAAACTCCTACGAGTCGCGCATATCAAAAAATTCATCACAGAGGATTGGGGATTAGCAGACGGAATATATATACCAAAAGAAAAGAACTCTAAATATATGGAACAATTTCGACCAATTTCGTTGCTCAATGTAGAGGGGGAAATCTTTTTCGGAGTCATTGCTAAGAGAATGATGAGATTCGTATGGAACAACAAATATTATCAATATCTCAATTCAGAAAGCTGGAATTCCTGGTTTTCCAGGTTGCATCGAACATGCATTCATGTTGTGGGACCGAATAAAAGCAGCCTAAGATAATAAATCAGCCAAACTTCATGTCAATTGGCTAGACCTTGAGAACGCATATGGCTCAGTAAAGACACCCGCTTATTGAGAAAGCAATCGACTTCTTTTGGATCCCAGAAGATATAAGAAAGCTTATATCAGGATACTATAAATGTACATATATGAGATTTTCTAATGCGAAATATTCCACAAATTGGCAGAAATTAAACATTGGCATTATGATGGGCTGTGTTATCTCTCCATTAATTTTCGTTTTGGTAATGGAGATGTTACTACGCAGTACTAAAGACACCACTAGCAAGAAAACTGTCCCATCTATGAAGGCTTTTATGGATGACATGACTGTGATTTCAGAGTCGAAATCACACATGGAAAAACTACTGAAACGCCTACATGAGCTTTTCAAGTGGGCAGTAATTAAGATAAAACCTAAAAGCCGTAGTCTATTCATAATTAAAGGAAAATGCTAAGAAATTAAATTTGCTATCAATAATAACGTAATCCCCACAATACGCGAAAAAAGCGTAAAAGGCCTCGGTCGCTGCTATTCCCTTCCACTTACTGATCGTCACCTGTGGCAAGTTTTTTTTAAAACAAGTGAAAGATGGATTACTCTCCATTGATAAATGTGACCTCATTGCAAAAGATAAACGGTGGTGTGTTTATTTTGGTTTATTCTCAAGATTAGCGTTGGCCATACAAATATATAAGGTATCGCTTTCAAGAATTCAAAAAATGGAGAACTTCGTCAGTAAGTTCCTAAAGAAATGTTTGGGAGTTCCTAAATCCTTAACAAACGTGGTGTTATACAGTTCACCAACGAAGCTGAAGCTACCAACAAAGTCACTTGTTGAAGAAATTAAATTCGGTAAAGCTCGACTGTTCCAAATGCTGCGCGACTCCATGGGCCTATTTATGAAAAGTTCACAACCTGCCATAATAACAGGTTGAAAATGGAACGCGAAGTATGCAGTGGAGACGGCAGAATCTTCTCTCAAAATGAAAGAAGTAATCGGCTCTGTGGCGACTGGGAAAGCCGGATTAAGTCTTCATCCACAACGGTGGTGATCAAAAGAGACCACAAAGAATAACTGAAGAATGGTTTCGGAACAGATTCATCATTTTGAGGAAGGCAAACGTCTCGCCATATCTGTGGCGCAACCCAAACAAGGTGCATGGACTGGGGGGGGGGGAACACCAAGGACAGGATCATCACATGGAGCGACATCAAGCAAATGGAGCCTAAACAATTAGGTTTCCTCATTACGGCAGTTTACCTACACCAGTAAATTTAAAACTAAGTTAAGTACATCCAACCTTTGCAAAGCATGTGGGAAGATTGCTAATCTTAAACACGCCCTAACTGTATGTTAGTATTCCCTAAGAAGTTATATGTGGAGGCATAATGAAATCTTAGGGATAATTGCTGGGATTGCAGAAATGTGTTGTGAAACTGCCAATGAAATTCCATGAATAAAAACAAGTATTCAATTTGTTAAAGAAGGAAACGTTTCGAAAACTCCGCATAGAAATAGGCACAAACCAACATTGCTTGATGGTTGCACGGACTGGCGCGTTATTCCTGATGTAGACCAGCAACTCGCTTTTTCAGCAGAAATAATATCAACTCGCCGGCGTCCAGATCTTGTCATTTGGTCAGTTAATTTGAAGGTCGGTACCGGTTCCCTGCGTCAGGCCGTCTGCATCCTCACTCCAAAGGATTTCCGGCCCGTAGTCGACACTGAGTAAGGTGACGGGGGCCGACTAGTTGTGGCTGATGTTTCCGTTAAAAGTCTCAAGTTCCAGCTGGTTGTGGTGTATGCACCCAATATCGCTGTGGAGAGGGTTTCCCTTTTTCATCGGTGGGCGCCATTCCTGGACGATTCGAAGCGGCCAGTCTTGAATGGGTGATTGGAATGCAATCCCTGATCCCAAGATAGATAAGGTCGGACAGAGAGCTAGTTGGTTGAGAAGATGTGAAAGCAGCCTTGTCGACTTTATGGCTCGCCATGACTTGGTCGACAGGTTTCGTCTGGATCACCCAGGGAGGGTGATGTGGACTGGCTAAATAGCTTGCCCTCTGCTAAAGTAGGTTCCTACTTGGACAGAGTGTTAGTTAGAAGAGCTGTTAGCAACTTCGTTAGTCGTCCCACGTTCCACTTGATAGCACTGACTGACCATAAACTTGTTAGGTTCACTCAGCAGTTAGCTAATAGGCCTAGCCTGGCCGGCTGCAGGAAGTTCAATACCTCCTTACTGGAGAAACGGGACTTCTGGGATTGGCTAAAATCCCTAATAAAGCGGGCGTAAATAGGGGCGGTTACCGAAACAAGTGGTGGATTTCTCTTAAACATAGGATTAGAGGTTTCGCCGCAAAGTACGGTCGACAGTTCAATTTAGGAAGGCGAAATCTATAGGAGATAGACTTTCCTGGGCGGTGGCTGAGGGGGACTCCCTAACTGTAGAACTACCTAGGAGGGACCTTGAGCGTGAGACTAGCGAGCGCCACAAGTGATTCGTAGTTAGATCTAGGTTAAAAATAGTTCTATACGAAGCTGTGAAATCGAACACGACTGCGCGTGAGGAAGAAGTGTGAAGGTTTCTCAGTCGGTAGATCGATTCCGTCAAGTCCCCGAATGGGCGCGTGCTGCGATCGAATCACGAGATGCGTGATGCCTTTCGGGCACACTTTCGTGATCGCTTTGCCCGCTGTCCTGATCCCCCGCTTCAGGAGTTTCGCCGCTATCTTGCCGATTTTCTCCTCCTTAGGGCGGCTGAAGCGGCTAGCTGTGAGGGTGTGATTACTGAATGTGAAGTCCGTGATGTGTTGAAGCAGGTCACCCTCAACAAGTCGCTAGGACTAGATGGTTTGCCCTATGAAGTTTACTTGAGGCTGACGGATATGTTAGTGCCAATTCTGACGGATATATTCAACCACTGGTTCTCCCAAGGAGCCATCCCTAGTAGTATGACCAAGAGCGTGATCACATTGCTGAAGAAAGGTGGCAGGCATGTTTGGGAGGGATTAGATGACTACAGGCCCATAACTCTGCTTAACACAGAGTTAAAGATTTTAGCTCGAGTCTTAGGGAATCGTTTGCAGATTGTCATTAGCGATCTGATCGGCCCCGAGCAGACCTTTGCTGTGAAGGGAAGATCGATCCAGGACAATCTGCACTTGCTTCGCGAGGTCCTAAAGGGGATAGAAGACGGCACGGAAGCCGCGATGATCAGTTTAGATCAGTCCAAGGCCTTTGACAGGGTTGACCATCGTTTTTGGTGTCTGTTTTGGAGACTGCCGGATTCGAACCGGAGTTCCGCAGATGGGTTAGCATGATATACCACAACCCTCAGGCAGGTGGTGCAGGTGAACGGAAGGCGTTCGAGGGCGTTTGCGATCGAGCGTTCGGTCCGGCAGGGCTGCCCCCTGTCTCCTCTTCTCTATGTCCTCGATTTGGAGCCCCTGCTCCGTAGGCTTAGGGATGAGGGGGCAAGTCCAACCCTACACAGTGTCTCTTTTTCTGGCCCTCTTACGGCAAGGGTTTCCGCGTTCGCCGATGATATCATAGTGTTTGTATCCTGCCGCCTGGATAAAAAGGCTGTGAAGAAGGCAGTTGGCGAGTACGAGAGTATAGCAAGAGCCAAGGTCAACTTTGATAAAAGTGAAGGTTTGCGGCTCGGTACTAGGAGGAGTAGCGATCCCCTTCCAGGGCCCTTCCACTGGAGTGACAGACCCGTCCGCATCCTCGGGGTGTAGTTCAAGCCCGACCTCCAACTGGAGCGAAATTGGTCGGGAGTTGAAGCTAAGGTGGATGCCCAGCTGGGAACCTCGCTTTCAAGGAGGTTGTCTTTAAAGAGCAGGGCGGGGGCATGCACTGTGTACATCTTCCCCTTGATTCTTTACCGATTGGCTGTATTTCCTCTGCCTAAGGCACGTCGGCTGGCGCTTCAACGATCCCTCTCCAGATTACTAGGGGGAGGCCGAAGGGCGATGATCCGTAAACTGGCCTGCATCCAAAGTACGCGCAACGGGGGTCTGGTTATGCTTGATTTGGAGAGCCACTGGCTTGCTGAAAGACTTGCATACTTGGGCCGATCCTTGACGGGGGACGAGGTGTGAAAACGAAAGACGAGTCGGGCTTTTCCTTTCCTCCAGTCAGACCCAAAGATTGAAGGTCGACGTTAGCCGATGGGCGAAACACCGTTTGTCCGCGAGTGCCAAGTGGCCCTTCGTAACCTTCCTGGGTCCAATGAACTTTCACGGCCTCGGAAAGAGCTATATCGGGAGCTAGTTGTGGATTCCGCTTCGCACCCTCTGAGTTAGCAGTGCAGCTGGACGGCGTAGGAGATCTGCTCCCACTGCAATTGGGCGCCAGGATCAAGCTTCTTGAACAACTCCGAGTTCTCGCTCCCCATGACCACTTCCTTCCCCTCCCCCATAAAATTTTAAGGCTTCATGCCTTCCTTAATGTAAATTTGAGGAAATAAACAGTTAATTTAAAAAAAAAGTTTTCATTGCTGAATTAACGATCCCTTTCGAGGTCAACATCGACAGGGTGCATCAGCGGAAATTGGAAAAGTACGAAGACCTACGTGAACAGTGTATTAAGAATGGCTGGTCAACAGACATATTTCCTCTTGAGATTGGATGTTGTGGTTTTATTTCGAACGCAACCTCGACATCTTTAACCAAACTCGGGCTTTCACCAGCAAAGAAAAGGGAATATCTAAAAAAGATCGAAAACAAGACTGTAACTGCATTTGAACGGATAAGGCGTGAGTACAGATCAAACACCATCCAATAAAGTCTGGTAGTATTGTGAGATACTGCTTAGGCGCCCTGGGTTAGTGGTAATAATGCTTCGGTCCCGAAACCATGCCTGAACCTAGGGTCATCATCTGATGAAGACTTTACTGAAAGCAAAACTGCTTTTTTTGCGGCAGTTCTTGTATATGATTTTTTTTTATATATGAAGGACTATATATATATATATATATAGTCCTTCATATATTAAAAAATTATTATTATTGAAGCTTTGTAAATGACTACTATTAATTATGACTGAACAATATATTAGTCTTTCTTATATATATATATATATATATATATATATATATATATGAAAGACTAATATATTTTCTTCAATAGTAATGTTCAATTATAATTTATAGTAGTCATTTAAAAAGCTTGGCTAAGCACAAAGCCAACGATCTCATTGACAATGGTCTGCTAGCTTAGCGAGCCATTCATTCTATCACACAAAGAGCCAGTTATATTTTAGAGTATTATAAATGAATCCCAAATTATATCACTCTTTATTGATTGATAAATTTTAACGGGATATAAATCCGTTTCAGGTTATTTAATGCCAAAACAAATATGAAACATACATGCGCGTAAATTCTGTCTCTTGCTTTTAGGTTGGCGTTCTTTCTGAAACAAGCTGTACATATAAATATGTGTGTATGTGCGTGCGTATGTGAGTACATATTTACATGCCTATCTACATGTATGTGCGTGGGTGAATGTGAATATGTATGCATTGGGTGGAGGGTCGATGGAATCAATGCAAGCGTATTTTGATCCAATGTAGAATAGGCGAAGACAACACTAAATGTTTTGCTTGGAATTCCTCATGGCTCAAACTTTGGGATTTTGGCACGGGAAATGTGGGAAACAATTTCACGCTAACTGTAAACACGTCTCTCTAAAAAATTCCATTCATGACGGCCTTTTTTACTCTCACATAAAACACTCAATCACAGATTCGCTTGCACACGAAGCCTCCAAAAACAAAAACAATACCAAACAAAACAAAAAGCAAAAAGATTAAGAAACACTATCACGTAATAAAAGAATAAAAAGAATTTCACTTCAAAAACATTTCCTCAGTCTTATTCAATACTCACAGAATTTATATCATAACTGCTCGATTGTTTTGGATGTAGTTCAGTGGTAAAGCTTAGGACATAATACAACAAGGTTGAACATTTTTAATCCTAACTTTTTAACTGCCACATGTTCTTATTTTCAGGAGCGCTTTTTGTGCGTATTTTACAGAAAAAAATGACAACTCTTAAAAAGTAATTAACCCCACTCCGCAAAAAAACAAAAACAAAAGAAAAACAAAAGAAAAACAGAAATAAAAAAGAAAACAAAAAAGAAATAAATACCCCCCTCCAAAAAAAAACAAACCGAAAAATGAACATTTCGAAAATGTTCAAATCTTTAATTTCTCACAAACGTACGATGAAATTCGACAATATTTACAGCCGGCAAAGGCTAGGAATTCGACTATTGTCTCAAACGGCAGTCCTCCCTGTCTACACCTACTATGTTTCAGCAAATATCTTTTTTGTTCGTCTGTCTTCCAACGCACGACTTAAGGACGGTCAGACTTAAGGCCACCAAATTTATTATCAAGGAAACATAAGAAATTGTATGGTAAATGAGTGGAATTAAGGGTGATAGCATTTTAATTTTAGAGATCCATGTCATTTTTATCAGTGTTAAGTCGTTTCATATGAGGTGTATTTAAAAAGTACTGAAACTGAAGCTGTATCAACGAACAATGAATGAAACGTCGATTTTCTTTTAAATAGTTTTCTTGGCAGCAAATACACTAATTCCAGGGAGTTTTCCATTGGTCGAAGCACTCTTTCGATTAGGTGCGAAGCTGTGCGGTCATATTTCTTTTTATGTCCTACATGTCCTCAAATCTTTTACGATTGAGATAAATTTCAATTTTAGGAAACCAGAAAAAGTGGTCACTCGCAATGAGGTTTGGTGCGCGTATAGAGTGTGCTGCATTTACACAACCCTATATTTTGCCCAAAACATTTCCTTCAAAAAGTATTGAGATTGCCTTCATCATTCAGTCTAGGATCACCGTGTAGAATTCCTTTTTTTCTCTCTGCATACATATTTGACGCTCGGAAAAGAGATTAAATTACTTAAATTCATGGTATCATTTTTTCAAAGCTATGAAGAGGAAAATTTAATAGAATATTGAGGAAAGAAGTTTTCAAAATTTAATGACAATAATTTGAATACTTAGTTGCACCCCGCTGAAGTTTTATTTCAAGCAGGGACTTCATTAATTTAAAGCAAAATTATAAAATAAAGTTGCTCCAAATTTCCCGAAAGGATTTTCTATGGGGCCTTCTCATTGATCTAAAGAAAAATGACAAAGTATGATCTACTCATTTCTTCTTTATCTGAAAAAAATTGTACAAATAATTTAATCTTGTTTTTAGGGTATATTTTATGAAAATAGACGGTTTAGCTATAAAATAAAAAGTGCTTTGTATCTTATTGGTTATTAGTTATTTTTATTGCTAAATAAAAAAAAGAAGGCTGAGACATAGAGAAAGAAATGCGTAAAGAGAAATGAAAAGGAAAGAAAGACACGAAAAGTACAAAAGGGGTTGAAGATAATGGAAAATTGCGATGGGTGAAGGATGAAAAAATGGAAAAGGAAAGAAGAAAAGAGAAGAGAAAAGGAGAAGGGGAGAGAATTGTGACCTACCATTTCTTCATATTCTTTTTCAACTTTTAACGGAAAAATTGCTTATAGACAATATATATATATATATATATATATATATATATATATGTAACGAGCAACGGAGGAAAGTTAGAGTATACAGCATCCGAAACGTTATGATGAAAATAAAAAAGACAAAGAAATTATTACGAAATAGAATACAAGAATTAAAGCGTGTACCATTTGCAAAATAACATTTTGAAAATATTTTCAGCATCTATTTCCTTTTTTCTTTTTCGTATAATCTATCTATCTATCTATCTATCTATCTATCCTAGTCTTCTTATACCTATACAGAATTCATAAATTGGCACTGATACATCAAGACATCAAGACGTCTAGACATCAGTCTGGACGTCTAGATGTGATCACTTTATAATATCAATTGTTCTGCTGTATAAACAGTTTTATTTGAATTCTAAAAATTCATTCTCGATCCTTTTTAATTGCACGTCGTATATGTGTATGAGTGTGTGGGCGGGTGAATACACAGTAATGTATGTGCTCAACGAAAACGGAAGTATTTGTCCAAGAATATGTTATCGGGTGAATAATTTTATTTATGTACGCGCTTCAGCAAATGTATATTTTTAAAACATTTTTATTTATGCCACCATAATGGTTCCTAAGGTTGAGGTTGTTTTATGTTATTTGTAATAGCCATGTTGTAACTTTCTTTTCACTGTTATTTCTTCTTTTTATTTATTTTTTAGATATAGTTTTATTTATTTATTTACCTATTCATTAAAAAAGAACTTTGCATAACCTCTACGTCGATGCCTACTCCGACCACAATGTAACTTTTTGGCGGTTGATATAAGTTGTTCATTTGAAGTGTGCTGGCCTCTTCCGACGGAATCTGTTTCTGAACTCCCTTAAAGCCTCAACATAGTATTCCTTGTTGACTGTCTGCCCAATGGGTACCCAGTGCCTATAGATTATGCCAGTACTATCAAAAAAGGGATCATCCAAAGTTTGTGGGTGGATTTGTTCTGTCTGGCCTTCTTGGGTCTGGGAGAGCCAGCATGCTTCCACTGGGAACTCTGTCTCTTGGTTTCTCGGTCATAGCAGTAGATCCAGCTTTCATTGCAGGTTAACAGAGCATTAGGAACTGCGGGATCTGAATTGATCAGCTTGACCATCTCCATGCTGTCATGACAACGTCTTTCTTTCTGATCTTCTCTGAACACCCATGGGTCAAACTTCGCGCAAATCTACCGCATCTTCAGCTCCTCGCGAATAATTGTGTGTACAGTTCCCACATCCCTCACAGACTCCCTGCCTTCCTTGAATCTCTTATACCACTCAAAAACTGATGCTCGATTCGTGCAAGATGCTCCAAAAGCAGTCTGAAGCATTCCATAGGTTTCTGTGGCATTTTTTCCCAGTTTAAAACAGAATTTTATTGTATATCGTTCTTCTAAAGTGTCCTCACGTCCAGATTGCATTTTTGAAATTCACCAGCTGTGACAATCAGGCTTTAGTAGGGTGTATTCCAATTGCTCCTGTAGCTGTTCATTTGAACCTGAAATCAAAAAAATTGGTCAGTCATCCCATAAGATGTATAGCAATAACATAATAAACGGGCGAACGAGTGTCGTGGATAAGACTACTGTGTCTTAGCGCTGCAAAGCCGATAAAACGAGCGAACGAGTGTCGTGGCTAAGACTATTGTGTGTTAGCACTACGTAGCTGAGCGAACGGAAACTGCTGCTAAGATTACCGTGTCTTAGCGCTGCGCGAACGGGAACCGACCGAAATGCTTAAGACCAGATGGTCTTAATATCCTCTTCGTGTTTGCTTCCAGGCTGTCTGCTTCGACAAGTTAATGAGAACTGTCAGAGATACTCCAACAGTAGGGATGGAGACCTCTAACCCACGAAGCAATGAGAATATCAGCGTTATGTAAGAGTTTCTTGTTGGAGCGTACTTTAAAATTGTGTGTTCAATTCCTGTGCTTGGTTGCTGTTGAAGAAAAGAGACATTATAAGGGCAAAATAATTAAGAAAGTGAATTAGCTGATTCGAAATATTTCAATGCATGGGAAACAGAATGAGAACTGTCTATACCCGAATAAAGAGTTCACTTATACTTAGAATAATTACTTAGAATAATTACTGGAAGCTATAATTGTTTAGAAATGTCATAGTTACTTGAAATGAACCAACTGCTTATGTATTTGGAAAAAAGTCTTATATAAACTGATTAAACAATTCTTCTTCTAGAACAGTAGCTCAATCAGAGGTTAAAAAGCTAGTCTGCCCTATTATTTTACCTATATCTTGGTAAATAGAATAATATAAAATATTATTGGTTCATAACGTTTCTTTTATGTGGATTTATCTCTTAGAAATAATGATTATCTGTAATCATTCTAGTTGACAGTATTGACTGTAAAATAGATATTTTTAGAAACAACGAAGTAGAAATTTTTGTTTTTTATATTTGTGTCTCTTACCTCTTCTTAACCGGCGAGACTTCTTGGTTCTGTTTCATCCTTATCAAAGTCCGGGCAGCATTTGTTGAGCTTGCAAATTCCACGAATTGTGCATTTACCTGTTGAAATAGCTCCGCACTGGGTGGTCGTCCATATATTCCCCGATCCATTCCGACCTAATTCCATCAGAGAAATAATAGGCAAAGATCCGTTCTTTTTCCGACAATGCTGTCATTCAAGGCTTCTAATCTGCTGTTTTTTCAGTGTATATTGGGATCTTTCAACCATTTGATAGGAATTTATAAGTATTAGAATCTGCCGTCATTAATTATGTCTTTTTCTTTCAATAAAATTGGTAAGCTGACGTTTGTGAACGGATTTAGGAGGGATAGAGAAAGAATGGTTACTTATCTTTAATTCCAGAGCTTCTTGAGCGCTTCTTGGAAGCGCGATTTGTTCTTTTTTTCTGTGAAGTTTTTATACTAGTGCTTCTTGGGTGTTGGATTTGTTTTTTCTTCCGGGGAAACTTTTATTCCAGGGTCGAATCCTGGTCATGTCACCAGTCGTAGTCTTATGAGTGCGTATTGCACTGCTGGCCACTGGTTTGTTTGTCTCGAGTAAGCCTGTTCGTTCGGATTTTCCGCGCCTACGCTTTGTTGATAGATCCACAAGAAAGTCAATGAAGTGTCGTGAAAAAACTAACTTGAACTCCTCTCAGTGGGCTGGGTTTGTAGAGGATCAAATTTACCAGAGCTGTTAACAACTTCAATAACTCAGAAACGCCTGTTAACAATAATAAAACAAAACCTTTATTTATAATACAATGATTAAAATCATGTGTACACAACAAGGGATTTCTATTTCAAGGTTGGATTCTTTAGTTGAAGCTAACAAATTGACTGGCAATGATGTATATGGCTAATTAACCTCAAGTCAGTCCTCTATCTAGCTAGTTTCGAGGTAAATTCTTGTTGAATGATCAAGTTCAGGACTTTGGGTAACAAAGCCGACAGCATGTGCTTTGACCTTCAAGCGACGGAACCAACCTTCGATCTGTTTCTTCTCCTTTCGGTGTCTTCTTTTATGACGGTTCAGACCCCCAACTGCATGGTTCTGACTGGCCAGCCAATAAAAGCCCTAGATCAATGGGCTCGTATCGTATTCATCGGGGATGGGAAGCAAAGGCTACTCCTCCTGGCCCAAATTTGATTGGTCAGCCAATTAAAACTATGGCCTTCATATTGTCTTTAGTGAACCAATCAATAATTTCTATTATTGTATCATGGTTTTATGTTACATCTTTAGTTAAAACGCCGTCAAGTTTCAATCATTCAAATCCTGGCTCAACCCTGTCCATTTAAACGTATAATTTCCGTGCACCCAAAGTCAAAATTAAAGCAATGACCGTTTCAAAATTTTTATGTCTTAATAATTCAAATTAAACAACCCAGAAATTGTATCGAGGACAATTTCAACTATTTAATAAATAAAAACCTGTTAGGGCCCGTATCGGATGACAGGATAAAATATACCCCAAAATTTCTTGAATATACATCAGTCCTGGACTTTAACTTAGTTAAAACTTAAGGTAAAAGAAGGACACTTTTTTAAAAAATTAAAAAAAAATTTTTTTTACACGTACACAAGGGAAGCAGCATGATGTACGTGAAGGTATTCGAATGCGCAATGCCTAACTTTTCCTGAACGTGTGAGTCTTGCGGCTTAACGCTCAGGATTGTCAGTTCGATCGGGGAACTACTGCTGCTCATCTATAAGAGAGGCTTCTATAGATGAGAATAAAAACAGCCATCGAAAGATAACCATGACTCATACTCAAACCACATACATAAACCGCATCGCTCTTCGCGCGGGTAAAAAAGGGGCGCGTCCTGCTGAGCTTGGAGCCCTGGCCTCAGTGTTCGAAAAATCAGCTACAGAGCTCAAACAAAAACTACTAAAATGCAAACGAACAATACAAATAGCCACATTTAACGTTAGAACCCTAAATAGAATAGGTCAACTATCAGAGTTAACTGCATCAGCCGTAGAACATAAGATAGACATAATTTGCATACAAGAACACCCATTCACTCACACCGAAGATATCAAATATCACGAAACTGGCAATGGATGGATGCTGGTGACTGTATCGGCATGGAAAAACTCTGTCAATGCATCGGTAGGAGGGATGGGAATGCTTATAGGACCAAGAGCGTTAAAAACACTTAATAGCATTGAGAGAATACAACCTAGGATGATGGCCGCAACGTTTAATGGCAACCCCAAAGCAACAATTATCTCCTGCTATAGCCCTACCAATGTTAGCGAAGAAACCGAACTATTCACCTTCTACGAGGAGCTATCCTCCCTAGTGCGGAGCATTCCGAAACACAACCTGCTAGTCATTGGCAGAGATATGAATGCACAAATCGGGAAAAACAGAAACAATAAATACAGCCTACACAACACGTCAAACAGGAATGGACAACATCTAATTGATTTCATGATAGAAAATAGATTAACATGCCTCAATACAAACTTTCAAAAAAGGGAGGGAAAACTATGGACCTACACATACGCGAATAATAGTAAAGCACAGATAGACTACGTCTTTATAAACAAGAAATGGAAAAATAGTGCGATGAATTGCGAGGCATGCTCCTCTTTCGAGGGTGTGCCCCCCGATCATCGAATAGTCACGGCCAAAGTACGACTAAGCCTACGAAAAAACGCCACACGAACAGCGACAACTAAGCACTATGACTGGGCCCTACTTAACAACAGAGATATTAGAGACAAATATGCATTAGAATTAAGAAACAGATTCGAAACACTACAAGAGAAGACAGAAAAAGGTACCCCAAATGACGAATATGAAAATTTTGTTGAAGCGCACCTTGAGGCGGCATCAAAGTGTATCCCAACAAAACCTAGATCTAAATATAGAGTCCCATGGGAAACGTTAGCGGTTAGAGAAAAACGTGCACTCGTGAAAACTGCATCCAAAAGCTATCGGAAGAACCCAACAAACACAAATGCCCGAAAACTAGAAAAGGCACAATATCAATTAGCAGGAATATATCTAAAAGAACAGACAGAATACATACAAAATCAGATAGATAAGATTAGAGACTCGGTGGAAGATAGGCAATCCAGGATAGCCTGGCAAACAATAAACGAAGTAAGTAGAAGGAAGAGCACTGTCAAAGCAAAATTGAAAGCTGCAAGCCAACAAGAAAGAGTAAAACTGTGGGAACAGCATTTCAAAAATCTACTAGGAAACCCACCGAAAATAACGAATGAACCGATCACCAGAATTATCAGTAAGCAATTAGACATTAAACTATGTCCGTTCACCAAAGAAGAACTCGACTCGGTTCTTAGAAACAATCACCGACACCGATTACGCTGATGACTTGGCGTTACTGGCGAATACGCCTAATCAAGCAGAGACACTACTGCATAGTTTGGAACGAGCCGCAGCAGGCATTGGCCTTCATGTCAATGCACACAAAACTGAATATATGTGTTACAACCAAACGGGCAACATTACCACACTAAACGGAGCCTCTCTAAAACTAGTAGACATATTCACCTACCTAGGAAGTAGCGTCTCATCAACCAAAAAAGACATCGACACACGACTAACGATAGCATGGACAGCTATCGATAGGCTCTCGATAATATGGAAATCAGACCTGACCGATAAAATGAAACGCAGTTTCTTCCAGGCAGCGGTTGTATCAATACTGATATATTGATGCACTACATGGACGCTAACCAAACGGCTGGAGAAGAAACTAGACGGCAATTACACAAGAATGTTGAGAGCAATATTGAACAAGTCCTGGCGACAACACCCCACAAGACACCAACTATACGGCCACTTGCCTCCCATCACGAAAACTATACAAGTTAGACGAACCAGACACGCAGGACACTGCTGGTGAAGTAAGGACGAGCTCATAAGTGATGTACTCCTATGGACCCCCACATATGGCCAAGCAAAAGCAGGACGACGAGCTCGAACTTACATACAGCAGCTATGTGAGGACACAGGATGTAACCCTGAAGACCTGCCAGAGGCGATGAATAATAGGGAGAAGTGGCGAGAGAGGGTCGGGGATATCCGTGCTGGCGGCACGACATGATGATGATGAATGATTCTTATGAAAGCACTGTTTTTTACACTACCTTATCAAAAGTAATGTGATTACATTTAATAGATTATCTCCATAATTTATCTGAGTTTTTGACTTAATACTGCCCTTCAACCTTTGACACTAATCATTGTGTAATATATTATTCATTTATAGATAAATAAAATAAAGAATAAGAAAAGCAGAATCTGAATGAGTCCTGTGAGGTTTATGATAAAGCATTGTAAAAGAATTTCTCGAAGAATTTTTATCTGTTCTAACATTATTTCCAGTTATGTGGTCGTGAGTTTTGGTGTTTGAATACAGACTTGATTTATTGGCTTTCTGTTGTATACAGGAAATCCCATTGGTGCAGACTGTTATAAGACTGCCCGCTGAAACGAGGGCATCTTTGTCAAACACACTTCATTCACACTACCGGTCATTTCCTGTCTCTCAAGTTCGTATTCGTGCATTAATTTTAAGGTTCACTTCTTTTTTACTTGGTACATTTATATCAGCACTTGACAATGACGATTTTCTACTGCTTCCACTCAGGTCAGCATAATAGCAATTCGGATAGGAAAGAAAAGGTCAAAGTTGATTGAAAGAATAAGAAATAAATCTAATTAGTAAGGATATAAACCGTAAAATTAATTAAAATGTCATTCAGATAAGAAATATTTAGCATGTTTTTTAATAAAAATCAAAATCAAGCCTCTTATTGAAAGTTTAATATTCCTCCATTTTTTTCCCTCGTCTTTGTATTTCATTGACTTTCTAATGCATTTCACAAAACTCTCACGGTGTTGGAATATGATACAAGAACAGTTTAATATCGGGGTCTTTCAGGAAGCCAGCGTTTTGGAGGGTAGTTCTAAAAATCGCTCAAGTTCCATAGGTATCCCCCTTAAGTGGCACGTCAGGCGTCTTTAAATTTTATAGATGTCTGGAGGGAAGCCTATTGGAATTGATTTGAATAATATTGAACCCTTTAAGCCTTTCGGTGGTCATGATGAAGTTAACTTGACTTTTGAATATCTATAAATTATGGCTTCAACACTTGTCAGTTTGGATGAAGCATCGTCGGTTTCGACCCCGAGCGATATTTTATGGTGTTATCAATGATAATGTAAAAGCTTCACAATTTCATTATTACGTAATTTCTATATGAGAATAATAAAAGAAATAAAAAAAGAGATAACTCATTTGTTTCTTATAGGAGAAAAATACCGCGCAGATAAAAACAGACAAATATTTTCTGGAAAAAGTCTTATTATGTGAGCAAACTATGAAGAATTATGAGCAAATTATGTGAGCAAAATTTGTGAAGTAACTATTGGGAATTATTACACTCATTGGCAACCTTGTCAGCAATCAAACGCATGCTCTCATAAACCTACACATACATTGATTAGTGTTTGCATGAGTTTTCGTACTTGCATATATATATATATATATATATGCGTGTGTATAAGAGTACGAAACCCTCACATATATATGTATATATATATATGTGTGTGTGTGTGTGTGAGTGTGCACCCGCGTGTGTGTGTGTGTGTGCGCGCGTGTGTGCTTATAAGTATAAAGGAGGTTTTGATGATTGCAGATTATGTCTTTAAGGAAAATGATATATACTGGAATATGCCGAAAATAAGAAAAAATACTAAAAAAGAAAATGGAATTTGAATTCTAAGTGTTTCATTTACCACCAAATTTCGAAAGGTATTTTTAAAAGCAATACATTGTAATTTTTTCGCGCGTATTTCTATGAACGAACATCTTATGATCACAAATTTCTCACACCATTCATAAACCTTTTTCCGTCGAACGATTTTGTGATTCACATGAAACTTTAAATAACGGACTTTAAGAGACCTTAATTTGTATATTTTAGGTTTTAGACCAGCTCTGCCATACTAGCACCGAGCACTTTTGATACACTTTTCTTTTTTATAACTTCTTATATATATATATATATATATATATACACGAGGATCATTCAATAAGTTTCCAGATTTTTTTCGTAAGGGCACTTTTATTGATAGTACACACATGAAACTCTAGTCCCCTTCGAAGTAATCTCCTCCGGCTGCAATGCACTTGTTGTACCGTTCCAACAACTTCTGGAACGCCCCATGGAGGTCCTCTTGTGTGAGCGTGTCAATGACCTTCGTCACAGCCTCTTTTATCTTCTCAATTGTCTCATAACGACAGCCTCTAAGCTTAGGGAATAACGAAAAGTAACAGAGAGCAAGGTCTGGACTATGGGGAGGCTGGGAAACTGCCTTGATGCCCATCTTGGTCAAATAGTCTGTGACAAGGATGGAGTTGTGGACTGGTGCATTGTCCTGCTGGAAATCCCACTGACCCGATTTGAAGGGTGTTGGCATCTTCCGGTGGAATCTTTTGCTGAACTCCTTTAAAGCCTCAATATAGTATTCCTTATTGACTGTCTATCCAGTAAAAACCCAGTGCATATAGATCATGCCAGTGCTGTCAAAAAAAAAAAAAAAAAAGAAAAAAAAGAAGGGATCATCAAAAGTTTGTGGGTGAATTTGCTCTGTCTTGCCTTCTTGGGTCTGGGGAAGAGCCAGCATGCTTTCACTGGGAACTCTGTCTCTTTGTCTCTCGGTCATAGCAGTAGATCCAGCTTTCATCGCAGGTCAACAGAGCATCAAGAACTGCAGGATCTGAATTGATCAGCTCGACCATCTCCCTGCTGTCATGACAACGTCTTTCTTTCTGATCTTCTTTGAGCACCCTTTGGTCAAACTTCGCGCAAATCTTTCGCATCCTCAGTTCCCACACTGACATCAAACTGTGCACTTATTATCTCTATAGACACACGACGGTCCTTATCCATGAAATTCTTTATTCGGCCAATTAATTCTGGTGTTCTGACTTCCTTACTCCTTCCACACCTCTTATCATCCCTCACAGACTCCCTGCTTTCCTTGAATCTCTTATACCACTCAAAAACTGATGCTCGATTCATGCAAGATGATCGAAAAGCAGAGTAAAGCATTCCATAGGTTTCTGTGGAATTTTTTCCAAGTTTAAAACAGAATTTTATTGCATATCGTTCTTCTAAAGTGTCCTCACGTCCTTATTGCATTTTTGAAATTCACCTGCTGTGACCATCAGGCTTTAGTAGAGTGTATTTCATTTACTCCTGTGGCTGTTTATTTGAACCTGGAATCATAAAAATTGGTTAGTCATCTCATAATCTATTCCTTCTAACGTTTCATTTTCATTTGGCTTCATCGGATAATGATTGGGAAATAATATGGGGAAGCTTTAAATTGTCTATGAAGTTGTCATGGCAAACAAAGTGGCTATTCTCTCAAAGCTCTTTGAAGCAATAAATCGTTTGTCCTTGACTTTGATTGAACCCAAGGTCCTGACTCGGATGATCACGGCTAATTACTTTAACTTGCAAATTTTTGTAGCTTACTTTTATTTTCATACCTTAAACTGTTGATTAATATAAAGAATGAAAAATAACGAGGCTAGTAATTTCGAGCCTATGAAAATCAGGCTTAAAGTAAAGGAGACTTTTCAATTATCGTGACTCAGACGAATAGATTTCTGGCAGAAATAATAGAGATAGTCTTTAAAAATGCTTTACTTCCCGTTTTTTTAAGAATATCTTAAACTTAATAGCTCATTTTTGACGGTTAATAACTTTCTCTGTTATTATAATCTCATAAGAGGGAAATTCTTTAAAGCACAGATAAACTACGTCTTTATAAACAAGAAATGGAAAAATAGTGCAATCAGTTGTGAGGCATACTCCTTTTTCGAGGGTGTGTCCTCCGATCACCGAATAGTCACGGCAAAAATACGACTAAACCTACTAAAAAACGCCACACGAACAGCGACCACCAAACACTATGACTGGGCCCTTCTCAACAATAGAGATCATCATGTCGTGCCGCTAGCACGGATATCCCTGACCCTCTCTCGGCACTACTCCTTATCGTTCATAGTCTTTGGCAGATCTTCAGGGCTACATCCCGTATCCACAGATAGCTGCTGTATGTATGTTCGTGCTGGTCGTCCTACTTTTGTTCGGCCATATGTGGGGGGTCCATAAGTACATCACTTATGAGCTCGTCCTTGCCTCTCCAGCAGTGTCCTGCATGTCTGGTTCGTCTAACTTGTATAGTTTTCGTGATGGGAGGCAGGTGGCCGTATAGTTGTTGCCTTGTGGGGTGTTGCCGCCAGTATTGCTCGCAGCATTCTTGTGTAATTGCCGTCTAGCTTCTTCTCCAGACGTTTAGTTAGCGTCCAAGTAGTGCATCCATATAGCAGTATCGACACGACCGCTGCCTGGAAGAAACTGCATTTCATATAAGAGATAAATATGTAGTAAAATTGAGAAACAGATTCGAGACGCTACAAGAGAAGACGGAAAAGGGTACCCCAAATGACGAATATTAGAATTTCTTCAATGCGCACCTCGAGGCGACAGCGAAGTGTATTCCAACAAAACCTAGAACTACATATAGAGGCCCTACTTAACAACAGAGATATTAGAGACAAATATGCATTAGAATTAAGAAACAGATTCGAAACACTACAAGAGAAGACAGAAAAAGGTACCCCAAATGACGAATATGAAAATTTTGTTGAAGCGCACCTTGAGGCGGCATCAAAGTGTATCCCAACAAAACCTAGATCTAAATATAGAGTCCCATGGGAAACATTAGTGGTGAGAGAAAAACGTGCACACGAGAAAACAGCCTCCAAAAGCTATCGGAAGAACCCAACGAACACAAATACCCGAAAACTAAAAACGGCACAATATCAATTAGCAGAAAGGAACAGACAGAATACATACAAAATCAGATAGATAAGATAAGAGACTCAGTGGAAGATAGGCAATCTAGGATAGCCTGGAAAATAATAAACCAAGTGATTCGAAGGAAGAGCACAGTCAAAGCAAAACTGAAAGCTGAAAACCAACAGAAAGAATAAAACTGTGGAAACAGCATTTCGAAAACCTTCTAGGAAACCCACTAAAAGTAACGAATGAACCGATCACCAGAATAATTAGTAAGCAATTGGACATTAAACTAGGACCGTTCACTCAAGAAGAACTCGACTCGGTTCTTAGAAAAATTAGAAATAGGAAAGCTGCAGGGCTGTACGAATTTCCCCTAGAAGTATGGAAGACCAGACAATTCCACGACATACTGCTCCGACACTGCAACGCAGTCTATAATCAAAATCCGATAGACAGATGGATGAAGGGATGCACCCTCCCCTTTCCTAAAAAGTGTGACCTCGGATTAGCCAAGAACTACCAAGGCATAACACTTACATCCATACAACGAAACCGCATAGAACCCAAAATCGACAACATCCTTAGGAAAAACCGAAATGGTTTCCAAAGAAATAGATCCATGACCTCACAAATATTGACTATCCGTAGAATCCTTGAAGGTGTTCGGGAAAAAACCTACAAGCGACATTGCTTCTTGTCAACTTTACCAAGACCTTCGATTCCATTCACAGAGGAAAGATGGAACAAATCCTACTAGCATACGGCCTACCTAAAGAAACCGTAGCGGCAATAACGATTCTCTATAGAAATACCAAAGTGAAAGTACGTTCACCAGATGGAGACACAGAATACTTCGACATTGTAGCAGGAGACACGCTAGCTCCATACCTCTTTATCATCAGTCTAGATTAAATGCTTAGAACATCGACTGATAAGATCAGAGAAAACTGTTTCGAGCTGACAAAAAAAAGAAGCAGAAGGTACCCTGCAAAAACAATTACCGACGCCGACCACGACGATGACATAGTGATACTTGCCAATACACCCAACCAAGCCGAAACACTGCTGCATAGTTTGGAACGAGTCGCTGCTGGCATTGGCCTCCATGTCAATGCACACAAAACGGAATATATATATAAACAGGCGACATCTCCACACTAGACGGAACCCCTCTGAAACTAGTAGACAAATTCACCTACCTAGGAAGCAGCGTCGAATCAACCAAAAAAGACATCGACACGCGGCTAACGAAGGCAGTGACAGCTATCGATAGGCTATCGATCATATGGAAATCAGACCTGACCGATAAAATGAAACGCAGTTTCTTCCAGGCAGCTGTCGTATCGATACAGCTGTATGGATGCACAACTTGGACGCTAACTAAACGGCTGGAGAAGAAGGTAGACGGCAATTACAAAAGAATGCTGCGAGCAATATTGAACTAGTCCTGGCAGCAACACCCCACAAGGCAACAACTATACGGCCACCGGCCTCCCATCACGAAAACTATACAAGTTAGACGAACCAAACATGCAGGACACTGCAGGAGAAGCAAGGACGAGCTCATAAGTGATGTACCCCAGCATATGGCCAAGCAAAAATAGGACGATCAGCTCGAACATATTTATAGCAGCTATGTGAGGATACAAGATGTAGCCCTGAAGATCTGCCAGAGGCGATGAATGATAGGGAGAAGTGGCGAAAGAGGGTTAGGGATATCCGTGCTAGCGGCACGACATGATGATGATGACGAAGAGGGAAATTTTACCATATGACATCTGGCGCCAAAGATTTGGACCCCAAGTTTTCTGTGTGTGTGTATGTGTGTGTGTGTGTGTGTGTGAGTGTGTGTTTGTGTATGTTGGTCTGTGATCTGTTCCGTTGATTCAGAAACTGAGCGGTTGACTTCAAAAATTCTAGTGGTGACTGAGACAGTTGCTTAACCTGGGTAAAAGTCATTTGTTTTTAAAATACCACAAATAAAAACAGTATATTTTGGATTTTTGTATAATGGTCTTTTGTCCTATGTCAGTAGTGAAAACCTGCATAGGTAGAGATTCAATGTAAAATGTAATTGGCAGTTAAATTTTTGATTTTCTAAATCATACATATCGTAAATTATGTTAACGAAATGAGCCCAAGTACGGTTGATGATAGTCAGCATTGATATATATATATATATATATAGGAAGACTATATTCCTTGTTATGTAATGTTGTGGGGAGTCACCATGATGATATAGATAACGTATTGGATTGCGACATCGCAGCGAGCTCGAACTTCAGTCGCACTATTGCGTTCACTTTTGTACAATTACCTTAAAAAAGGCAGGAACCTTATCCCCCATCAGTATGTTAAATTATAAAACTAGTATTTTTCTACTTGGATGGCTTTGGCATTAAATAACTCACAAAGGTTTTTATGCTATTAAAACAAACTAACCTAACATTATGTTCTATTAAATAACCTTAGAGAATTTGCTTGAGTTGATATTCTATGTTCTTTTCGAAAAAGAGAAAAGAAAACAAAGTCTAAAATGTATATAACTCAAAAGTTTTATTATGCTTGTGTATGTTTAACCGTAAGCCAGAAAAATCGGCACATTATAGCAATATTTTTACGAGAGCAATTAACTTAAAAATTCTCTAGTTAACGAAATAAAACAATCTCAAGTCTAATTTACAATTGAATGATGATTTTATGGGGTCTGTATCACGCTGGAGGTCATTTTTTAATCATCCAAATTTTCGATTAAACGGAGATGACTAATTTGAATCCTTTCCTCCCTCCTTGACACCATGGATTGCTGATATAATGGAAACCAAATATGTTCACTGCTCGTCTAATATATTCTTATCTAGTGGAGGTGATTTTTCAAATGAAGTTCGTGAAAGAATTATTCCGTACCCGTAAAATGTTATAACCTATTGGATAAAGAAATTTCCAGTTTAATTTGCGATCGAAGTTCGTGTAAGAATTATTCCCTGCGCTAAAGACAAGACATGATTTAATGGCATCCTTTGTTTTGTTGCTTATTGAGTATACGGCAGCAAAACGTCATATATAAGTTTCAGGCCACAGTTGTTTCTCTGATCAAGTCCTCGTTTAAGAGAGAGAGAGAGAGAGAGAGAGAGAGAGAGAGAGAGAGAGAGAGAGAGAGAGAGAGAGAGAGAGAGAGAGAAGCGGAAGAGTCCGCTGGTGGTTTGATGTTGAATAGCCGAAAAGTAGTCAAATTGTCTTGTACTTAGTTGTGAATATCCAAATTTTAATTAACTACCCTTTTATTCGGCACTTTTAATATATATGTTTATTTTTTTTTTCCAGCACTTTTAATCAATCAATCTATCTATCTATCTATCTATCTATCTATCTATCTATCTATCTATCTATCTATCTATTCGTCTTTAAACTAAAGAGATAGATAGGAGAAAAAAATGATGATTCGAACCGTGATCTCAAGAAGAATATATATATATATATATATATATATATATATATATATATATATATATTCACTCTTCTGGAATCTTAACTAGTTTGACATGACATATAACTTTCCTTTTTTTATAAAAGATATATCCTGTTTCACGTCATCAACCTACTTTTGTTTAAAATTAATTGTATTCAATAAGTTCCAGTATTTGACATTTTCAGGGTAATTGAATTCGCTTCTAAACCTGAATATCTTTTGAAACTATATCAACAATTCCCAACAATCTTATTAAATTCTCTATCAAAAACCCCTCTTGTTTGCTTGGTCGGTCCACTCATCTGTTTATTTATTCAACTTACCTTGGTGAGGTAACACTTGGCACAATCATCAATACATATCTATCTTTTTCTGTGCTAAGTTCAGACTTCTAATTTAATTTATGAATTTTTCTTATTACATTTTTTTCCTTCAATAAGGTTTCAGATTGAACCATAAACCAGTTTCCTGTTCTTTGGTTTAACTACAGTTTTATCAGGCTAGAATTTATAGTAATCTGAACTCAAAGTCCCGTCACGTATTTTTGCAGAATGACAAAGCATGTGGTTTTACGGATGGTCGCTACTTCCGTTGAGACAACCAAAATCCGTTTTCGCTCTAAAGTACAGGTTATGATCACTTCCGTATTTCGTTAATTCGTAAGATCCGTTTAAAGGCAAGGAAGAAGGAAATCATAAGAGAGAAAGTATACGTTGGCTTGACAAATCAGAGAGAGAGAGAGAGAGAGAGAGAGAGAGAGAGAGAGAGAGAGAGAGAGAGAGAGAGAGAGAGAACGGCAGTTATAAACGGGAATAAGACATTTGTCAAAATTATTGGGGAATAGAAAATTCAGAACATCTGTTTCACCGTGGCGGAACTTCTGAATTCGTAAACATCAGTACTTTTTATTGGACCCTCCTTTTTCCTTTTCTCGCCTCTCACACACTCTATGCATAAAGTGGGATTCATTCTTGCATATATGCATGTACAAAATCTCATATACATATACATATCATAGCACGAAATAAAGTACAACAAAAGATTGGAGGCTAAACTGAAGTGGGGCTGCCTTTAAAATTATCAAAGGCTGTGACATATCTTTTGTCCTATACACCCTTTTCACCATATGTCAGAACGTCATTTCACCCGTTTCTAAGATTGTTTAATTCAAAACGTGCTTTCCAAAGATTATGCACTGAAAAATCTTTTTTCTATAATAGTTCATAGAAATTTACTTGGATTTGTCTTATAATAAATTTTTACACATTGAATAACGTTAAAAATTTTGATGAATTTTAAATCTTTAATAGCAATACAGTAATATTATATACAGATTTAACAGAAATGAAGAATCATGATTTAATAAATGACAACAAAAAATCATTATAATATTTGGGTATTGTAATTCACTTTATTCGGATGAAGATTGCTGTTAATAAGAAATCTGAGATTGTTTTTTCTTCTCCAATTCGGGGATATGTAGATTGGATGCGTGAAAAGAACAGCACATATCAATTTCAATATCAAATCCAATTCTTTGCTCCATTTTCATTATCAACAAATTTGAAAAGACTGACTTACAAGAATATTTTCAATATAAACAAAATTAATGCATGGATAGCTCTTTCTGACAATTTTCGATAGTAATCTCATATCAAGAATACAATTTTGTGATTGATCTTTTATTGAACATAACTCTTTCTACCGAATCTGTTTTCAGCTCTAGGAATTAATCTTGACAATCGTCAGAAACGTCTTTTCAGTTTGAAAATTTAAATTGATTTTGCACCAAATTTAATTGATCATCATGAGGAAACAATTAATTTCCCAGTGCAGTCAAATGCTGTCAAATGCTGTGGTAAACTTGTCAATAAGCCGACTATTTTGAATGTTACAGTTTAAGAGATTTTTGTGCACAATACGATAGGCTGTTAATCTGTGGTTTCACCTTGGTTGAAAATCCCTGATCTAAGATGACATTTTATAGCCAGGTTGAAAGTTACAGTTAATACATTTACCAACTTGTAAAATCTAACACGTGAAAGGGACATAGCTATATTCCCCTTTATAACTTCACATAAGTAATTGTCCTTATCCATATATTCTCAGTAATTTTCTCTTCCTGATACACAATTGTATATAAAATCTTTCTTTCTTTTTCCTTTCTTTCTTTCTTTCTTTCTTTTGAATAACTTTAACTTCTCGATTATCTTTTCTCTCTCACCCTGTCTTTGAGATACATACGTGCATATAATTACCAATTTATGATAAAAAATTTATCAACATTAAATGGGATATAAGAATGATAATTTACGTCGTACTTATGAAAGTTTAGTTTAATTTTCAAACGTAATTGTTAACAGTAACAAACCAGGATGGTGGATCGTGGATCAAAATGTTTTTCATACATCGGTGTCCTGATAAATTGTGCTTGAAAAATAATTATCATTTTACTTGTAGCGATTTTTTTCCGGCAGTTTTAACAAGTGGTTTTCCATTAAAGTCTGAGTGACAATAAGTTTTCTCTGATTTTCAGCTGAGAACTTTAGCTGATTTTAACAGTGATATCGTCTGGATGATTTTTATTTTTTTTATTTTTACTTCCTCCAGTCTCTCATCCAGGTTTTTGGCAATCATTCCATGGGTTCCAACTGCAATTGATATCACCGTCATCTTCATGTTTTACGACCTTTTCAGCTCTCTGGCAATATCCAAGTATTTGCTTATCTTACCGTTTTCTTATATTTTTGCTCCATGGTCCACTGAAACGACAAAATCCTTTAGATGACAAATTCTTTTCTTGTTAATTTTTAAGACAAGCTCACTTAGAATATTTACACAACACCGTCTTCCTACCATGTATATATATATATATATATATATATATATATATATATATATATATATATGTGTGTGTGTGTTTGTGTGTGTGTGTGTGTGTGTGTGTAATTTAACTGAAGTTACCTAAACGTGGTACCTCAGTCGGCTGGGGTTATAGAACACGGGAAAGATAACACCCCAACAAGTGTTTTGAATATGGCACTTAACTGCGTCTGATGGTGAAGCTCAAGTCCTGGAGCTCTGGAGAATGTGGAGTAGCCCTTTATTGTCATTACTCTCAGGTTCATTCCAACCCGGAGTGGTAGTACCTGTTAGAGTCCCATCTACGGGTCAAGTAGAACTAGTCTCCTTAGTATGATACTAAACTGTGTCTGGAGGTGAGGCCCCAGCCCCAGCGCTTTTGAGAATATGACATACCCTTTCATTAACATTACTTTCAAGTCCATTCTAACTCGGAACAGTTGTATCAGTTATGGTTAAAAATTCACTTAGCTGTGTTCAAAGAAATGACTGATGTTAAATTGAATTGTTAGCCTTACATAGCAATACTTGAAACCATTAGACTGAGCTAACAAATGAACCCTGGCTTGTTTAAAATGTTTCCCACAAACTATTTGTTTACAAATATATATTTAATATGGACGTGTACCATGAAACCAACCAACCAACCAACCTAAAGTAAAGTTATCGATATTTGAATGGACGTGAATATCAAAGAATTTCCCCAAAAATCATGATGACGCACTTTACACTTCAAAAAGCAAAAAGAATTATGATCTGATAATGTTTTATGCACCGCTGCATAATTTCTGAGTTAAAGGTCACGAAGCGAGGGTGCACCGTCCTTTCTGTCCCTTGGAGCTTTCGTAACTTCCTGATTTCTGTCATGCATTCTTACTTCCAGAGAGTTAAACTTCTCTAGGCTTTGGCGGTCAGTCTTATTTTCTGTTGACATGTGTATTTCATTGAGAAATATGTTCGGCTGAGGAAGCAGTGCGAAGAACAAACAAGATAATGAGAGGAAAATGATAATAAGAGACATAAATAGAGGAAAGACGTGTCAAGATGGAGAAGAAGCCAAAAAATTGGAAAAACAAAAGACATAAATATCATAATACCATAGAAGATATAAAGACAAATGTAAATTAAATTTATCATAAAAATACATACTCAACGACTGCGGTCCAACTGGAAGGCAAATGTTTGATTCCACGTTTAAAGAAATGTTAGGGTTTTCCCCAAGTAAGAGTTTGCAAGACCATTTTTAATTACTTTTTTGTTCCTAAATAATCTTGTCATTTATGAAATGCTTTTATGATCGAAACATGAAAATCTGAAGGTGGGAAATTTTGTACACAAATTCTTTTATAATTGTTTAAAAAAATTTGAGGCCTCCCCTTGAAAAAGAGTTTAAAAGACCGATTATTATTTGACTCCTAACGAGTTTTTCACACCAGCATAAGCTGATGGTATTCCACGGGAGTCTGAGTAAAAGTAAGTCTCCTCACGTCTCCTGGGTGCTTTAACGTCGAATTAAATTTCAAACAATTCAGTCTAGTATAAGTATAGTGTTTTTTTAGAAACACTTGAAAGTCAAAACAGTTCTATATCAAACAAAGCATAAGTACACAGTTTTAATGACAAAAAACAATTCTATTTTAAACAAGTCAGCTTAGCATAAGTACGCAGTTTCGTTCTATCTAAAAAAACAGTTTAATTTCCAACAGTTCAGTTAAAAATAAGTACGCAGTTTCAAAGTCACAGACACAAACGATTCAGTTTAGCCTATGTACACAGTTTCAATGCCAAACTGTTCTATTTCAAACAATTCAGGTTATCATACTAAAATAGTTCCATTTCAAACAATTCAGTCTTGCACAAGTACGCAGTCCAAGTGTTAAAACAGTTCTATTTCAAGCAATTCAGTTTTTTATATATATATATAGTTTTATATCCATGGGCTATGCTTTTAAGTTCTGCGCGGGAAAGTAATATAGTTTTACAAAAAAGGAGAAAGTGAGTTTTCTTGGAAGATGCCTTGAGAAAGTTCAGATTATGTTTCAAGTATGCCTTTTTTATCGATTAATTTGGGCTTCGTATACCACCTTTTCATATTGTATTTTAGTAACGTAATAACTGGGGTTCCCTGAAATTTTTAAAACTTTTAGAATCCATTCGTGGGATAATAAAAAAACATTTTCGTAATCAGTTCAAGCCATTCTTAGATTTTTCTTTTTTGGTCGACAAATATCGATGATCATCTTGTTTATAAGGAGCTCATCTTGACAGCCATAGGAGTCTTTTTTGCGTCTCTTTTGACATATTCTTAAATTCTATTAATCTAAATATTGCATCTCTTTTGAGATATCCTTAAATTCTATTAATCTAAATATTCATTCCTTTAGAATTGATGTGACATTTTATATGTTGTGAGAAGACATATGATGGATCGGTAATACTTTGCGTTTTTTTTTTTTTTTTTTGGTATGTTACTCTTTCTGTGACCTAATCAGGCATTTTTTCAGGTTCTTTAATGATTTCCGAAATAAGTTTCGGCATTAGTTGACGTATGGAGGATAGCTGATGGAGTAAATTGTTAGTTCATCTATTCCCGCTGTTTTTCATTTATGTACCCATTTAAGTGTATTTATAATCTCTTCTATTGTAAAATGATTTTTTCTATTGTTCAGCCCAAGTGCAATTTGGTGCTGGGAGTTATAATATTTAGCTATAACAGAACAACTAGTGATTAACTTTAACAGGAATGTGTTAAACACTAAATTAATAGTATTTATCTATATATATCTAAATAATCAAAACTTAGAGACGACGAAAATGAAACTAACAAAAATAAAACATGACTTTAGTTCCAAATAGTCAAAGCAAAGAAAAAATTTGAAGTCTATACATAAAATTTGTCGGATTTTCTTGGAAATGGTTCAGTGTCTTTTTTCTCGCTTCTGCTTGGTCTTTGCTTTCACACTTTAAGTAACTAGTGGTTTTTATTCAAGTCCCAGGGATAGAAAATTTCCACGGCCCTTTAGGATTCTTTTCAATATTCAAGCCGATAATCTGGAAAGTCTCAATCTTTGTTTAGTTTTCGAATTTCCATTGTTTCTGTTCCTGATCTGGGCTCCAACTATGATTGGTATGACAATCACTTTCATATGCCACAACATTTTAAACTCTCTTGCAAAATTCAGAGAGTATTTATCAAATTTTTCGCTTTCCTCTGTGATCAGGTGGAACAGCGAAGTCTTCTAATTGGCAAGGTATTTGCACTTTATGAACTAAAAACTTGATCAAGCTGTTATTGGATATTCTGTTTGCATATTAAAATCCTATTATTAGTATTATTATTATAGGTTTTTCACATCAGCTAACGCTGATGGTCTTTCACTGGAGTTTGAGTGAAAGCAAGTCTCCTCAAGTCTCCACGGCTCTTCTCAGTATTCTGGCCGTTCTCAATAATGCTGTTGTTTGGATGGTCTCCACTCGTCCGCTAACTCCAATTCCTCCAGTCCCTTTAGTAATACTTTAGTTACTGTACCAAAAGCACCAATTACAATTGGTATAATTGTCACCTGTATGTTCCACAGTTTTTTCAATTCCCTAGCAAGGTCGAGGTATTTATCATTCTTTTCATATTCTTTCAGTTTTATTCTGTGGTCAGTCGAGACAGCAAAGTCGACAATTTTGGAAGTTCTCTTTTTTTGTTGATTATTATTAGGTCTGGTCTTCTGGCCGGGATTTGGTGATCTGTGTATATGTCAAAGTCCCGTAAGAGTTCATGTGTGTTATTTTCTAGGACAGGTGCTGGGTTGTGCATATATTATTTGTTCGTATGGTCAAATTTAAATTTCTTGCATATCTCCCTGTGAATTACCTTGCCGACCCAGTCGAGTCTAGTTTTATATTCCTTCTTCGCTAATTTGTTGCATTCACTTATTATGAGATTGATGGTTTCATCTCTGTCACCACATAGTCTACATTTACAATTTTGTTGAGTCTTATCTATTCTCGCTTTGATATGATTGGTTCTTACGGCGTTGTTTTGTGCTGCTATCAGGAGAGATTCTGTTTCTCTCTTAAAGTTTCCTTTTCTTAGCCGTGTCCGGGTTTTCACATGTGAGATGTTGTTTATTAGTCGTATAAAACGCCCATAGAATTATTTTCATTCCCATTTTTGTTTCCTAGTTATTGTCATTCTGTTGTCCATCGTATCATCAGTATCGTTTCTGATGGCAGTAATCAGTCCTTCATCGTGTTTTTGTATATATTCTTCGAGTCGTTGTATCGATGCATCAACGCTGTCTTTAATGTTGGCAAGTCCGCTTCCTCCTTCTTTTCTTGAAACATATAGTCTGTCAACGTCGTCTATGGGAAGTAATACTTTATGCATGGTCATAGGTTTTTTTGTTCTTTGGTCCAATTATTTAAGTTCATATCTGGTTCACTTCAAAAAGTGTCCCTAATATCTAACGAGGTGTACAGCCCAGGTATTTATTCCTTTCATAAGGTTTTTGCTGGAGAGTTTTGTCTCGAGTAGTTTTCTAGTTCTCCTGAGATATTCTTTTTGAGTTTTGTTTTTCATTTTCACTTGTTTGATGGTGTCAGCCTCCAAGATGCCCACGTATTTGTGGTTTCGTTTTCTGCGAGCGTTCTAATCTTGTCTTAATTTCGTAGTTCCACCCCGTCAGTTCGCTGTCGTTTGCCACTTTTCCTTACAAGCATTGCACATTTTTCTATGCCAAATTCCATTCCTATGTGCTGATTGTATATTCTAACTTTGTGTATTAGATTTTCCAGTTCTTTTTCATTTTTTGCAAATAGTTTAATGTCATCCATTTTCGTGAGTTCAAAATCATTTACTTGAAATTAATTTTGGGAATTATCAAGTCTTCATTTAAATACAACTGTTAACCAAAAGATTTCACGAGAAAGGACAAATCAATGTTTTAAATAAAAGATAAAGTCAACCAACCCATATTTCTTCGAACATGGCACTCAGCAAAAGATTTGTTCGGTCATTTTGGTTAAGGCCTTCATAGTGTTTTGGGGTTTGCTTTTTTTAAATTTATATTTTTAGAATATAAATATGGACACCACGTGTCAGTTCCACTCTCCAGGTTTGCATGGTCTTTTCGATAAAGTTTATGACTTCATGTGATATTTTGTACATTCTGAGACAGTGTATTATCCAGCTTTGTGGAACCATATCATATGCCTTTTTGTTGTCAATCCAGGCCATAGCTACATTTTTCCGTCTTGTCCTGCTCTCAGTTAGGATGTGTTGATCTATGTAGAGTAATTCTGCTGTGCTTCTGGTTCCTTTGCGGCATCCTTTCTGTTCATCAGGAAACAATCCGCGGCTTGTTAGCGAGTAGTAAATCTTTTCCTTTATTTGTGCTGTTAGCATTTTCCACAACATTGGGAGGCAGGTTATGGATCTGTAATTGGTTGGAGCAGTTCCTTTTCTTTAGTCCTTTTGGATTAATGTAGTCTTTTCTTTGGTCATCCATTCAGGTATTTGCACGCCTTGTAGGCATCTGTTCATTTCTAGTGCGAGTCTGCCGTGAATGGAGGTGTATTTCTTGAACCAGAAGCCATGTATTCCATCGTGGCCTGGCGTTGTCCAATTTGATAATCTTTTCAGTGTTGTTTTGAGTAAGCCGATGTGTATTTCCGTTTTGGGACTTTCTTCAAGTCCATCTAGTTCTCTTGTAATGCTGTTTATCCATTCGGCCTTTTCGTTATGTTTTCTGGTTGCCATATTTTTGTCTAAAATCGTTCAGTTTCTTATGCATCCGGTTGTTGGTATGTTTATGTGTTATTCCCTCCCAATTGTTGATAGAATTTTCTTTCGTTGTTTTGGAATGTCCTGTTTTGTCTGTATTTTTTTTACCCTTGGTCGATATCTCTTTAATCTTCCTTCTTTCGCCAGCACTTTCTGGTTTATTTCCTCAAGTTGTACTATTTTTTCCTGTGTCGCCTGTTCCTTTTTCCCACTTATTTCAGCGCCTATCTTTTTTATCATTCTGACTTGTTTTCCTAGTTTTTTTTTATTTGCGTTTCCTGTCGAATTTCCCCTCCCGGTTTTGACTGTTTCTTCTAATTTTTTCACAAACTAATTTTGCACCTGCATAGATGAGTTCATTTATCTCGGTTATATTATTCGTCGGTATGTAAGGTAGTATGTGATTTATTTTATTCGTTTCTACCTTAAGTGTTTTCCATTCTGTGTTTCTTAATGAAGGTAGAATAGTCTTTTCACTAATGATGATTCTCTTTACATTTTCTAGATTTATCTTTTGTTCTTGTGATCATGTTTCTTCCTGGTTGCTTGGTAGTGCATTGTTTGGGTATGTGGTGTTCTTATTTGCCGAAGTTTGCAGTTCTTTTTCGTTGGATTGTTTTTGTTTGACACCACTTGATGCGTCTGGTACTGTATTATAGTTTTGTTTATGTGTTTTTTATGGACTTCTAGTAATTCAAAGTCAGAGAACCAACCCTTCTTAATTATTGTTCTAACTTGATCGGCTAGTCTTTGGCTGGTTGTCTGAAATTTCGCACATTCTTGCCAGATCTCTATCATTCTATTCCTGTGTCCTCTTTGTGAAGGGTTGCTCCTAAAATAGCATTGTAGTGCAAGTTGATTATCTTCCCTAGTCCATGTTTTGCGTGTAGGTCTCTGATCGTTGTGGTTTGTTACGTCGTCGTTTCTGTACCTGAAAAAAGAGCAGCCAACATTCCTAGGATGACGACTGGGTCTCCCATGTTGGCTATCAAGAGAGCAACTGCCGGACATGACACGTTGTGCAATATTGTGATTAGACATTTTTATCATGGGTGGTATAATGTGGCTCTACCAGGCCCAGGGGTTGTTTGTGGTCTGCGCGCCTGACACAGATGTGGCCAAGAACAGCTTTGATGGCTGTACATGAACCACGGACCACAAAAAAAAAACATTTCCCGTTAAGTTTTAACTTAGTTAAAGTCCAAGATTATTATACTGTCAAGAGAGTTTTCCTTCCTATTCTATTTTATTTCCTACCTTACTTGTGTCTGTTTTTAGACCAGTCTTCTGAAAATTAGCACTATCACGTGTTATGGTTCTATATTTTTACAAAAATAGAATTTCGTCGTCCAACATTGAAGCTTTTCCTTTAAGAATTATTGTCGGCTTATTAGCAAATTGATTCTTCATTTAAGGCACATGATATACAGCAAAGATTTTTACTACAGAACGTTGAATAAAAAAAATCAAATATGCATTTTTTAAATGAAAAGTTTAGTAGAACAATATTACTAACCTCTTGGACAGACTCTATTATTATTATTATTATTATTATTATTAAGTGGAATTTATAACCACATTAATTTGCATAAGTTTTTTTTATATCAGATAGGAATACTTGAAACCATATATCTGTATGCAAATTATATGTGCTAAAAGCTACAATTGAAGCGACAATTGTTTATAAATCATCATTATCATTAGTAACTTGAAACCATACGATTGTTTGCTAAAAAGGGTTGATTTAGGATGTCAACGAGGACTGACATGCCATAAAAACTAACAAAAAGTAGAAGCTGGAAATGGAAAAAGGGAGAGAAAATTTGAACATGGAAGAAAGAAAGTTAATGAAAAGGGAAAATACATAAAGAGTGAGACAAGGTATTGAAAAGGGTGAAGGAGGAGAAACAAATAGATAATGAAAAGAGGAAAGATGCAGATGAAAGAGAATTTAAAAAAAAAAAATGTGTGCGTGTATGTATGTATTTATGTATGTATGTATGTGTGTAGTATTTACATACTCGCTTGTGAGTATGTAATTGCATAAGTGTGTTACGTTCACGCCCAAATCAATAAAAAATGGTCTCAAATTTTAAAACTTCTCTTGGCCTTGCAAAGAAGGATAAATGAAACGTTAAAATCAATCATCATCCAGCAAGACCAAGCACGTTTATGATCAAGGTGAGCTAACAATTATCTTTTTCTAAAGTTTTGTCTTCACTCGTTGTGTGTATCCGCCAATATAAGAATCACGTTTCTATTTGATGATATTCTGACAGCTGAGAACGTCAGTGAAGTCATTAACTATGTTACATGTAAACATATATAGAAAATCGATTAAAGAATCAACATTAATGGAAAGTACTGTTAAGGCAGATATCACACATGCGCATACAAACGCATTTTTTATGTGTTATGCCAGCAAATACACAAAACATTTGCATATATTAATATGGAAGTGATTCTGGTAAATCATAAAGCGTATAATGTTTTTTTACGATCTTATATCACATAAAAGCTTTTAAATAAAAGGGAAAGAAAGTATATTATATGCAAAAGTTCCCAGCCCTCTTTTAAAAAAAACTACGTACATAATGTTAAGGAGAAAGTAATTTTCAAAAATTAACGATACTGAGAATTTGTATACGCCTTAAATATACACATGATATATATATGATATACATATGAGATATACATATGATATACATGCATAAATAAAATAGGGATGTTCCCCAGAATTTCGTTTGTCGCCAGAGTGTCAAGCTCCGCTATCTTTTAAAGCAATGGGTATTTCTTGACAATGACTATTTCCTCTCCAAGTTACTTGCGACAGATTTCACTGGGGTACATCATAGCAATAGAAAAGAACGATTTTTAGCCTGATCCATTATCGAAGAACCAAATGTCCTAATTTTTGCAAAGATAAAGAGGCACTCTGCCGGTGAGGCCCAGAATTCGCCGTCTACATTTCAACTTTTCAAAACTCTTT
This sequence comes from Sepioteuthis lessoniana, assembly GCA_963585895.1. Classification (NCBI taxonomy): domain Eukaryota; kingdom Metazoa; phylum Mollusca; class Cephalopoda; order Myopsida; family Loliginidae; genus Sepioteuthis; species Sepioteuthis lessoniana. The sequence continues at coordinate 54,294,521 of OY757915.1, forward strand.
AATAAAACTTTTCTTCACAAAAACTTTTTTCTTTTCAATGACCTTAAGTCGAAACTAGTTGAAAATTATTAAAAAGTTTGTAATTACAAATAAATGCTCCTGTTAGTCTTATCACTTTTGCTTGCACACACACACACACACACACATATATATATATATATGTATATATATATATATAAATTTCGTTAAAAATAATAGACATTTAAAAAAACATTCATGCCCAACAACAGAATTATGAAAAATTCTCACCGACAACACAACAATATTAAAACATCAAAATAATAAACAAAAACTATAGATTCTCGAAGCACTACAACCGACACTTAACAAAAGTAATTTTCAAACCAGTGCTAATGTACTTAAATGTCTTTAGCTACTGACACTATCTATAGAAACCCATTTAAAAGCAAACGCTATACTCTCCTACGGTAAAGACGTTCTTACATATTAGTAATATGCAAAAACAAAAGTTACATCACTTTTGTAATAGATCCTCCCCTGATGATGGACCAAAGTCAAGCAGAAAGTACTAGGGATATATACAACTATGGACAATACTTAAATTAATTCCCGACGAATATGATAAAAGCAATACGGCAATACGAACGGATCCAGAAGAAAATATGTAGACAGAAAATGTCTATTATGTTTAACGAAATTTGTATTAATGAAGAAATGCTGCCAATATATATATATATATATATATATATATATATATATATATATAAGCTTCCATGGCAAAATCATTAACTCATGATAACCATATGGAAATTATTCCGTTTTTTTGACGCGAATTATGTTAGTATATTTGATTAGAGGTCTATAACCATATGCGAGGCATAGAATACGTCGACTGTATCTCCTCTAAATGGATAAGACCCTCTTCTCTCTCAAAAAAAGATGTTTGGGGTATGATACTAAACTGTATCCAGTGGTGGGGTTACAATAATGTGTTGTGTTATCTCTTTGTTACCATTACTTCAAGATCCACTTAGACACTGAATAGTAGAATCCTTGATCGTCCAATATGACAGTTCTGTTTGAAAATGATAAGTAGAAATATTTGAAACTATATAACTGTACAAATCATTTGTATTATGAATAGTTTTTGTAAAGCTATAATTGTTTGCAAATGATTACTATTATTAAATAGTCGAAAAGATGTAACTGCTCACAAAAAAAGACTAAGGCATTAAATAACCCAACAAGTGTTGAAGTGCCAACCAACGAATCAACCATCATCACTTTTCTCTTCGATACATTATTTTGAAAGAATCTATATTATAATTAATTGCCAATGAATATAAAGAAGAACTCTTTAGTAAGTATTTCATAGTTATCTCTATGAAAAAATATCGGGGTAACCCTAGATTTGATTAAAAATCATTTTATCTTTAATATTTTAGCGTTGGCAAAAATCTTGCAACAACTTGACATTCTTATTTTACGGTAACATACACAATAAGGATCATTATAATATGAATACAGATTACTTTGGTATTTACTCTTTTTTTCTTTTACAAATCTGTAAATCTATACGCAAATGGCAGTCTTCTATCAAGCCAGAACCCAAGAATCTGAACCTGGATCTTGGTACTTGTCTAGTCAAGGTTTTATAGAAGGCCAACACCGATCTAGTATAGGGGAAGGAAAGGTACTGTACATCTTGACATTAGTGTCGTCACAGTAGTTGTCAGAACGAGGCTAAACACAACGTAGAACAGCCTTAGGGATTCCAGTTTTTCCATCACATCACAGCAAGTTACCCAGCCATTCTGGTAGAGGAGGAGGGGGTTGCCCTTCCTAAAGTTAAAGAGCCCAGTTTACCCTACTATTTTACCTACAGCTGAGAGTTGGGAATTAAAATCCTTCCCAAGGGCCTCTGTCAAAATTTGGATTTGTTTCCACGTGTATATTATCTAATTTTCGATCCATATCTATTGCTATCACAAATTACGGGTACGATACATATAATGAGTAGAGAAATACCTCGTCTTTAAGAGCTCATTCGTTCCAAACAGTAATTCACAAAGCAGGAGTTCGTAAAGTGAAATAAATAGAATGTATTAAATAGAGTTATGTTCTGATGTAACCTAATTCTGTTTACAATCTTTCGGTTATTTTGTCGACTTTTTTATATTGATAATTTTCGACGTAGCAAAAATGAATTTTCATTAATTTTGAAGCGATTTTAGAACTTCTTTCATAATTTGGATCTTCAGATTAAAAAAATTTCTCTAACCTAAAAAGGTCAGAGAAAGTTTTCGAGTCATTAAAAAACGAGTTTAAAAGATTCATTAAAGCCTTCTAAACTCAAACAGAAATGTTAGAAAATTTCTCATCCAATAATAATCTAAAATTGAAAAAAAATTAGATTGATTTTCATTTTTAAATGAATTCGTAATTTTGAAGTTTCGTCAAGTGGGTGTTTGTAAAGTGCATGAATAAATGTTTATTGCCAACCTTATATCATTGAAGGTTTTTCGAGTTCCTCTTATTAAATCCGTTAAGAACTTTTGGACATGAATTAATAGCGCGTTATCAAACAAACATTACTAATCATTGATTGCAACAATGCAACGTCTTCAAAAGGAATTATTGCCAATCCTAAAAATATGAACGATATTTCAACACAAACAAGAATGAACACGCCTTCTTCTTGTCAACAATGTTTTATGGATTTAAGCATAATTTATTCCTGCGACATCTCCATCGGTTGCATGTCGAAGTTCCGCTTCCAAGTCAGTTTTAGATTAGTTCAAGATTGATAAGGATTAAATTGCAAGGTGTGTTCAGGAGAATATTTATTTGGAAGTTCAAGAATTAAATTCTAAAACTGTTCAATAACCCAGTGAGGATGAAGCTACTTTTTTTTATTGAGATTCTTTTGATTCGTCTTGGAAGTATTTGGTCGAGTTGTACCACGTATAATGTCGTCACAGACAACGTCATGGACAATTATATCGGGACTTATGCGTTGATCAAAAAACAAAAAAACATTTCTTTTCTGGATTGTTTAGGATTATGTGGTTCGGATCTTTCCTGCATGACCTTCTTCTATCATGAAACACAAATGAAATGTCAAACGCACAGTATCAGGCTAAAAGTAAATAAACAAACCATCATATCGAACGGTTGGAAGTATTTTATCATCGACAGTGGTAAATATTTCATTTACACTATTGAGAAAAGTATTTATTTTCATGGAATTAATTATACCATGAGTAGCACAAACGTAAAGCCACACACACACACACACACACACACACACACACACACACACACACACATATATATATATATATATATATATATATGTGTGTGTGTGTGTGTGTGTGGCTTTACGTTTATATATATATATATATATATATATATATATATGATGAAAAATAGAGCTTGACAACCTGATATTGGTGTTAAAATTGTTTTATTTCCTGTGTAACGTTTTTGGAAAAAAGCGAAGGGTTTTACTGGATATAAAAAAATTTAACACCATCTTTTAGCGTTCAAGAGTTCATTTTATCTGATATAGTATCAGTTACAAATCTATTTTTACTAATTTACCAAGCTATTTGCTTAGATGTGGCACAAGGCCGTGTGAAAGGAGTACCTATATATATATGATTAAAATGTTAGTAATCATTAATAAATATTGCAGTGTCTTATCACTTTAGTTCATCTCATATAAATTTATTTGATATCGTCCATAAATAAGTACACCATGACCAATTTAAGAATCTCAATGGCTTCTAAACCAGAAATATCAGATTTTATTATTTCAAGAGGAAATTATATATTTATGATGGATATTATTAAGTGTAATTTATAATCAAATTCCCCTGCAATGAAACTTTCTGACTGATAAAAGATAAAAGTCAAGTTTAATTTGAAAATATAGTAACCATATATAATTTTTGCGTATTTTTAGAATACTGCATATCCATATTTTCAGTTACAATCGTTTGGTTGCAGAATTTCGAATGTATAATAAAAGTTAGTAAAGTTGGCGACCGTAGTTATGGGTGACCCGAAGGTTCCTTTTCAATAGCTACTACACTGAGGTGTTGGGAAGGTCGCCACTCCTTTCCTTGGATTGCTCCACTTAACCCTTGATACGTACTGATGCTGAGTTATAAGCAAGGAGATATCAAGTACCATTTTTTGAGTCTTTGGTATGACTCGACCTGGGATTGAACCCCGGTCTCTCGGGCCATTGGCGAACACTCTACCCAATGAGCCAATAATAATTAAATATATATATAGAAGAAGATATATATATATATATATATATATATATATATGTGTATATATATATATATATATATATATATATATATATATATATATATATATATATATATCATTCAAAGCTAATTGATAAGCATAACTGTTTTAATCATTATTATTTTTTTTTTTAACTATTCATTTATTTATATTTTCTAAAGTTGATATTCGTACGGAAAATCTGTTAAAGTTTAATGCTTTTACTATTCATAATTTTTTTAACAATGAAGCAAAAACATCTTAACAATAGTTTTAAAAAAATCTAAATGAATGGTCGAATAGATAAATAAATGAATAAAAATTTCTTTAAGGAGATACTATTCTCTGTTAGTTTGCTATCCAAACGAATAGAAAAATAAAGAGCTATAAACCAGATATAGTGGTTAAGTTAAGGACTATAAAAGAAAAACATCCGGTGAAGGATTGTAAGAAATTGAAAATAAAACAGAAAATTAAATAATGATAATATATTCCAATATTAATATTTATAGTACTTGGTTTATTGTTTGAAATAGGATGGACTGATATGGCTAACCACCTAAACAAGTTACATTACGGCTAATTTGAAACATACCTCACCCGTGCATAATAAATAGCTTCCGAATGTAGATATGACAGTCAGGTGTTTACGATACCAGAGGTAATAAAAAGGTCAGTTAAAAATTCTTGGTTACAGAAAAATAATTTTCATTCGACAAAAGAATACACTACGTTACCAGTTCATTTTCGTTGTTTCTTGCTAACATATCTCATAAAAACTATTTGGAAAACTTTTCAAATATCTTCTTCATAAAACTTTTCTAATGACAATGACCGAAGGCCAAAACAAATAAAAAATGCATAGCTACAAACAAATATTTCCATGAACAAAAGCAAAAGTGATTACACTTTGTTCATTTCAATATATATATATATATATATATATATATATATATATATATATATATATATATATATATATATTGTTTAGACATGTTTGGTTAAAGACCACAGCACTTTCCTTTTTTATGATCTTACATTTTTTGTCTAGCTTTCTTGTTATTTTCACTGTATTTCTATCCACTGGACAGTTGATTGAGAAGTTGCTGAAGAACGGTCTCAAGCGCTTTTGATCATATCGATTGATTATCTTCTAGGGTTTTTTTCCAGGTATTGTTTATTTTTGTTTAGTTTGGGTGCAAAATTTGTTGGAAAGGTATGTTTTTTTTTTTTTGGTAAGCAATTTATTTGCTGATGAAGATTAGTGTGCTAGTGCCGGTGTCGAATGTTATTTTATGCTTGGTTGTTTATTTTAAATAATAATGTCTTCAAAGGTTTGTTCGTGTTTTCGTTGTTATTTTTATGAATAATTTCGGTGTTTTTGGTGGCAATTTTGCATATTTCAGCAGTTGTGAATTTATCAGTGTTATTTGATGACCCTAATATTAAAGAGGTGGTAAGACGATGGGAGAGGGTCATTGTTGTATGGCCAATGATTTCGTGTGGTGTTGTTTGGCAAACACTTTTCGAAATGGACATGAGGATTTGTAATCTGCGTTCTTTTCGGTAGGTTTTTGGTGAGTTGTATTATTCTTAACGATGGATCTGGTGTTTTAATATTGCTGTAGTAGTTGATGTGTTTAATTTGTTTCAGGCGTTCGGTGGGTTTGGTTTTTATATTTTTGGGCATTTGAATTTTTATAATATAAATTAATATTCATTATCATTATTGTTTTTCTTATTATAGTGGATGGTTTAGTGCTAGAGTTTTATTTACTGGTCGATTAGTTTATTGGGGAAATTTTGTTAACTTGGATTTATTCTATATCATTAGTTCTTTGTTTAAGATGAGGAGAAGTAAAAAGAACAATTATACATTAAGATTCTTTTATAAAGGCTATTTTACATTTTGGGGAAAATTCACTAAGCAAGTTGAGTAGACTGGAGTATATATATATATATATATATATATATTTACTAACCTACTATCTACCAGCATTCACGGTTACCAGGAAAAAAGAAAAAAAACCGCCAGGAACTAGAGATAACAATATCTCGAATCACCGCCTGGGGGCAAAAGAAAAAATATCATAGGACAAAAAAAAAAAAAAAAAAAGAAAAGGCCAACTTCGTCACACCAGTTGAAAAAAATCAAGAGATATGCAATCAGTTGGTCAAAATAAAAATAAAAACCCACTGTAAAACACTGCAATGCTACAATTACAAGAGTACTCAATACGAAGTAGAGCCAATTACAAAAATTAATTTAAATCGCAAGTCGGAATTCTCCTACTAAAGTTTCATCTCAATGGCTCATCAGGGAGTTTCGGTACGAAACTCCCTGATGAGCCGTTGAGGTGAAACTTGAGTACAAAACTCCCTGATGAGCCGTTGAGGTGAAACTTTAGTAGGAGAATTCCGACTCGCGATTTAATTTAATATATATATATATATATATACGATGATCATTACATAAGTTTCCAGACTTTTTTCGTATGGGCCCTTTTATTGATAGTACACACATGAAACTCTAGTCCCCTTCGAAGTAATCTCCTCCGGCTGCAATGTACTTGTTGTACTGTTCCAACAACTTCTGGAACGCCTCATGGAAGTCCTCTTGTGTGAGCGTGTCAATCACTTTCGTCACAGCCTCTTTCATCTCCTCAATTGTCTCATAACGACAGCATCTGAGCTTAGGGAATAATGAAAAGTCACAGTGAGCAAGGTCTGGACTATAAGGAGGGTGAGGAACTGTCTCAATGCCCATCTTGGTCAAAGAGTCTGTGACAAGGATGGAGTTGTGGACTGGTGCATTGTCCTCGTGGAAATGTCACTGACCCGATTTGAAGAGTGCTAGCCTCTTCCGACCGAATCTCTTCCTGAACTCCCTTAAAACCTCAACATAGTATTCCTTGTTGACTGTGTGTCCAGTGGGCACCCAGTGCCTATAGATCTTGCCAGTGTTGTCAAAAAAAGGGATCATTAAAAGTTTGTGGGTGGATTTGCTCTGTCTGGCCTTCTTGGGTCAGGGAGAGCCAGCATGCTTTCACTGGGAACTCTGTCTCTTGGTCTCTCGGTCATAACAGTAGATCCAGCTTTCATCGCATGCCATTTTTTCTAAGTTTAAAACAGAATTTTATTGTATATCGTTTTTCTAAAGTCCAGATTGCATTTTTGAAATTCACCAGCTGTGATAAACAGGCTTTAGTAGGGTGTATTCTAATTCCTGCTGTAGCTGTTCATTTGAACCTGAAATCATAAAAATTGGTCTGTCATCTCATAAGATGTATAGGAATAACATACTGAATTTTCAAGTGTCTACGACAATTTTAAATGCCTGTACAAAAAAGTCTGGAAACTTATTGAATGCACTACGTATATATATATATATATATATATATATATATATTGAAATAGGTAGGTCCACGAAGAGATTTGTATTTTTTGAATTTATTTATTTTGTTCTTACATACGTGTTATATATGTGCATGTTTCCAGCTTGTTGCTTTAGTCCGAGAACATATCTGACACAAGGCTTTTGTAATGAGACTCAATGAGACTTGAACTCACTCTTGTTTGCAGTTCAAATGTTGTTTTTTTCTTTTGGTTGTGGGTTTTATATTGAGAGGTTATTCACCCTTTTTCTTAGAGTGTGTTTATTTTAGTCAGCTTTACCCCTCTTTGATTTTTTTTGTGTGTGTGTGTGTGTGTTTGGGGGGGGGATTGGTTTTGGGTTACACTACAGATATTTTTCTTCTCTGTGTGTGCATGAGTTTGTGTGTGTGTGGTAGTGTGGTTTTAAATTTACTGTTAACTCTTTCCTTTTTTTCCCTTAGTTTTTGTCTATGTATACCCATATTTTAGTTTATTTTAGTGTATATTAGATTTTGTCAGTGTATACACATATTTATGTATGTTTGTGGGTATATATATATATATATATATATATATATATATATATATATATATATATATGTGTGTGTGTGTGTGTGTGTGTGTGTGTGTGTGTGTGTGTGTGTGTGTGTGTGTGTGTGTGTTTATTTCCGTTTGTACGATTCAAGTTTTATCTAATTTTGGTTTAAATTTATCTATAAAATTCCTTTCCGTTATTTGAAGTAGCGTGTAGTGGTTGGTTTGAAAATAGGCATTATTTTAAATTTACCTCTGCTACATTGACGAAAGCGACAAGCTGCTAACATACTCATATATATCACGTATGTAAGAACATAATCAATAAATTTAAAAAAATAAAAATCTCTTCGTGGACCTACCTATTTTAAAAGATATTTTTACTCTTTCTTTGGACCTACAACAAACATATATATATATATATATATATATATATATATATATATATATGTTTTACAATTTTCAGATATCTTTATATCTACCTTTGGATATGTACCTGACCCCTTGTGTGTGCGCATGTATGTATGTGTGTGTATTAGACTACCGGTGAATCTGTCGTAACAGCTGTTCATGATGATATTAGTGCTTATATTTGGGAAGAGAATTGAGGAAGGTCAGAGAATAGGCCAACCAAATCATTGGGGGAATACATACATCTGGATTTATAGACCACATAGAATCGAGGATGGTCGGAGAATAGGCCAACCAAATCATTGAGGAAATGCATACATCTTGGTTTATAGACCACAAGAGAATTGAGGTAGGTCGGAGAATAGGCCAACCAAATTACTGGGGAAATACATAAATCAATGAGTGTTGTGAATAGTTAAGTTGATGTGTAGCGATCTATTATTGACAGCTAGGGGTTAGAGTGTTCGCCAATCGCCCGGGAGACCTGGGTTCAATCCCAGGTCGAGTCATACCAAAGACTCAAAAAATGGTACTTGATGCCTCCTTGCTTAACACTCAGCATTATAAGGTACGGATCAAGGGTAAAGTAGAGCAATCCAGGGAAGGAGTAGCGCCCTCCCCTACACCTTGGTGTAGTAGCTATCGAAAAGGGAGCCTTCGGGTTACCCTCGACTATGGTCGCCAACTTTACTTTACTTAGTATTGCTTTTGAATTATAATCCTTAAACGGTTGAAAAGCATTGTGAATTAACTCAGTTTAGATTGAACTTTCGGTGTTGTTAGAAGCTTGGTTCAATCAGGTGACGAAAACGATTCAAACGAAACAAATTAATTAGCTGGTGAGAAACGTTCATCTCGTAGGCTATGGGCCAGACACGATTTTCTTGGACATAAAATTTATATGAAAAAAATTTACTTGTTTTAAGGAGTATGAATGTTGTAGAGTCTAAATCTCAATTTATCCCCGAGTGAAAGTGGCGCATTATTTTATGATCTGCATTTTTGCGCGATACATTTTGATTCAACAAATAACAATAAAAAGTTTGTTTCTTTTATATTTATAAAAATGCGACTATGCAAACAAATAGACACACTTTATCTCGTATGTTAAAATGTTTTTTAACTTTTCAAAACTTTGGCGAAGCAAACAATCAAAGATTTGTAATGCACAGAAAATGCTATAATCGATTCACAGACAACTCATGGTAAAAACTTTTCTAACATATAAATATACAGTCTATCTAACTGTTTATCTTTGTCTCTCTCTCACTCATGTGTTGTGTCACTATATTTCAATTAGTTTGAGTAGAGGTACCGTGTGTGTATCTGTTTGTGTGTGTGTGTGTGTGTGTGTGTGTGTGTCCCTGCATGGATGCATGTATGTGTCCTTTTTTTTATCAACCCCTTTCATTTATTAATTAGTTTAACAAATGTGATCATAGTGCAGCGGCTAACTTCTGATAACTATTTAAATAATGAAGAAGTCACAATAGAAAAAGACCAGACTCAAATGATCACAAGAAAGGAGCGCAGCGTGATGCTGAATGAAGTGCCGATACTAGAATATCATGCGGCAAAAAGAGTTGGCCCTTCCCTACCACCATTTCAATTGACAATATTCAGAAAGCTTTTTTTAAAAATCATCTTGTTAGACAAAAAAGAAGCATAATAGATTTGGCCATGACCATGATCAATATGCACTGTGAAAGTGAAAACAAAAAAAATCCTCCAATTCTAGGCTGGACAAGTTTGAATATACTTTTATAACGGGAACAAATAAGAAGCAAGAATAAATATTTGCTATTTGCCTGTGGTCAATAGTAACCCAACTCATCTAAGCCCTGTGAATGCAATATTTTTGAAAAGTCTTGCTATTGCTGATGAACTTGAAACTGAATGTATTGTACTGACATTTGATCTAGCATTTTATGCTAAGGTCCAGCAAGTATGTTGGAATGGTGCTATGTATATGTAAAGAACAGTTCCCTGGCTTGGTGAGTTCCATCCCGGTATTTTTTCTCATTGTCATTGGAAAGCGCTTCGAAGATTTGGGGCTGGCTGACATCGTACTTGAAACTGGAACTATGGCACAAGTGTCACGACCTAGGACCGTGAAAGGCAGACATTACAATCGAAGTGTCAGAGTTGTAGCACTATGGGGGTAGGCTGCCAAAGCAGACGATTCAATTGTCTGTTTTGGCGCGAAACCAGACAAAGGATTCTTGGACCTGAAATCTCGCCGTACCCGGAAGTGGTACGGGGAGGCGAATGAGAGTTGACGACGCGACCCAGAGAGAGGCAGTTAGTAGTTGGACAGGAGAGAGGAGAGTTGGTGGCAGGAGAGCAGAGAGCGAGTTGCGGCTGGAGACCACGGAGGGGCAGTCAACACCAGACACCGAGCAGAGAGGCGAGGAGACAAGATAGGGTCCAGTGAAGAAGAGTCTCAAGATGTCTGATCCCAGTAGCATTGTGGAATTTTCGCTAGTAACCCACGCTAGCGATAGTCTGCACATGCATATAGTGTTGCAACACCTTCCTCTGCCCTTGGTAACCCCAAGCTTTGTTTGTTCGTTTGTCTTTCTATTTTCTCCTGTCTCCCTCGATCGTATTCTTGTGTAGGTAAAGAAATGTGCGTTACCCCCTCAGCCACTAGTTGATCACCGGCCGGCTAAGAAGAAGACATGGTTAGAAGACAGAGATAATGTGGGGGGGGGTGAGGGGTAACGTTTCACAGAGTAATAAAAAACTATAGCTAAAGTTTTGAGAAGGAAACTTTTATCTAATTTCAAGGACACACAGAGTGCAGAAGAAAAAGATAAATTCATTACCTTGTCTAAAAGTTTATGTTATACTTTTACCAAAACACAATTCCATTATCTGTGCACATCAAGTGATTTTAAAGAGTTTGAAAGCAAACTGTCTTTATTCATTCAGAGAGATGCAGTCAATTTCCAACTTTCGCATTTTGGATGAGTTACCTGAATATGGCAGATTTGTTTTTAAATTTTGTTCGTGCTACACGGATAGGAGGTTAGGCCCTTCACTTTCAATCTGCAGCAGAAATGGTACACTAGTATTTTGCATATGATCACTTGAACTACGCCAGATATCTCCTCGAGTATATTTTTTAGATGCTTGCTATTCCAGATACATACCCTTCTATAGTAGAGAATTTTGCTGTCGGGGATTTCGTAGTTCAACAGCAAAATTAGTTCTCCATCAGTCAGACATCAATAGACCAGACAACGGAACAGACCATGTATAAAAATAGCAAGACCAGAGATGGGCAGATTGGATTCTCTAATAATGCTAATGCTGTTCATCGTTGGATTTTATCGTTCAACCAACGTGCTGAAATCTCTAGAAGCTGTACTGAAATTGTTGGGAAAACAGGGCTGCCAAAAAAAAAAGAAGATCTTAGTAAGTCCCGATATGAGAAGGATGAAGCAGTCAGTCAAAATGCCATGCATACTATTGAGTCGCTGCAAAATCCATTTACATGTTATGAAAAAGAACTTATAAACATAGAATCTGGCCAGGTAGCACCGTCTGAAATTAAAGTTGATATTTCGACAGCGCATGAAAAAGGCTGCAATATTTCCAATCAGTTTGTTCCAAAACGCCTTTTTTTTTTGGAAACAATTTAGTGCTCCATTAAAAACTATGAAGACGTAAACTTTTAGTTATCTTCAGAAAAAATATCCACACCAAAAGAGCATGAAGGAAACGGATTTCTTGAAAGCCGATAAAAATCTTCACACAGATCTTGTAGTAGCAAGAACCCAAAAAAAAAACTGACTTTGGAGAAATTTTGACACGTTGCCTTTCACAGTTTCCATCCAACCAGAGAAACAGTAATGGTTCTCTGCAGCATGCCAACAAAGATGCATTGTTTCATTACTTTCAAGTGAAGTTTCCAAACATGATAATTATTCAAAATCCACAAAACACAGCACTGATATTAGATGGTATAACAATAATTCAACAGCTAGCAGTTCATGTTCCCGCAACGTTTGTTGATATGAGTATCTATATTTTTAGATATATAATCAATCTTGCTTCCTTTTACATGTCATCAAGAGTTGACTTTGCATATGATAAGTACAATCCTCTGAGCATTAAAGATTCTGAAAGAAGACAGCATTTGATTTTCCCTGGCTACTTATGTGTTCTTAATGAGAATCAGAAAACACCTATCGAGTTTCAGAAATTCCTCATGTTTGGCAAAACTAAAGAATCTCTTGTTCTATTCATGGTGATGTATTGGAAGAAATTGGCACAAAAAGAATTCCATGGAAAAACTGTGTTTGCTTTATTGAGCCAAAGATGTTTCATGTTGTCTCTTCAAAAAGACACAAATAAAGTGATCACAGAAACTTTACAAGAATTAAATACTGATCATGGGGAAGCAGATGCCCTTCTCTTGCTTCATGTAAAGCATGCATCAACTGTTTTTCCTTCCATTATCATCAAGACTCCAGATACAGATGTTTTTTCTTCTTTGCCTTTCCCAACAGAATGAATTAAGTGCTGCTTGTATGTGGTGACTAGTACTAGTAGATCATTTTATTTGATCTCTGTTCAATTATTCGCAGAGAAACGTAGACTCGCGGTTTCAAGTGCTCTGCTCTCTCTGCATGCCTTTACTGGCTGTGATAGGGTTAGTTGTTTTAAAGAAAAGAGGAAAATAAAACCTTTTGAGTTGATGAAAGAAACAGAGTAGTTTATGCACACTTTCAGACGCTTAGGCTGCAAATCGAATCTGACCGAAGATTTGTTCCAGCGACTTGAAAAATTCGTTTGCTGTATATTTGGACAGAAAAATGTCAGTACTGCTCGTTTCAACATCTTTTAGACGACTAGTAAATTTGATAGTACATTACCACCTGGCCAAAATAGTAATGGTTACACGCAACAAGGGTTAATTACCAAGCTGCTCTTTGGCGATAATGTCTTCACGTCAATATTGATGCTCCCCCACAACAAATCCTGTCTTGAAATATGAAGATCAGAGATTAGTTGTCCAATGCAACAGACTTCCATCAACTCCATCTACAGTGAGGCACATTGTAAAGTGTACGTGTGCGAAGAACAGCTGTGATTCCAGGCCTTGTTCATGTGTTCGTAAAATCCTGGGTTGTACTGGCCTTTGCCAATGTATGACCTGTTCTAATATGCTTTAAGAAAATAAGGATAAGGAAATCCTACTGTATAATGATATGAAAGATTTTCACTCCTCAGAGGATGAATAATATTTGTAAAGATGAGTTTGCTTGATGTGAGGACAATAAATCACATTTTATTTTCAAAATGTTGTACTCCAAGATAACAATTCTTTCAACATAATAACTGGAAAAAAACCCTCAATATATTGGCATTATTCTTTTATATATAGTCAAAATTAGTCTAAACATCCATATTTTTTATATCAGTTAATGTGTGTGAGTTTGTGACAAAATTACATCAAATAGTAAACTGCAGTACAAAAGAAAGGAAAAGAATTTAATCCCCACAATCATTTGAAAACTGTTCTTCCTTGTATTATTTTTAGAATGCATAAAGTTTGCAAACATATGTAAATGCTTTTCATCTTCTTTATCAAATGAATATAAATTGCAGTATTTTCATGGGGGTATTTGCAATTTGAGAATCTGATACGGGTATGAAAAGAAACGTTTTACGTTATAGGCTTTACATGGCCCATTTTATTTGTTGAAAATCCCTGATTAAGGAAATTAACACATGATATAAGAACATACATTTAAACTGCTGGTTTAAACTTTATTTTACATAAAAATTGACTTTTTCTGTGAATTTCACACCCTGTATTATCTCCCTTTTTCAGAACCAGTGCGCACATTTACAGCAGATATATCTTCAAATATGAAATTAGCGCGAAAAATATTTCTAGATACTCTTGAAATTTTCTCATATGAATAACATGTCCACAGAAATCAAAAACTAAGCCCTTTTTTAGCCTGTGGCACATAGCCTATAGGGCAGTTGATGCTTCATCTTGGCTCTCTATATCCTCGTTGGCGGCTGCGGTTGATGAAAAGAAAGTGTCATCAAAGCAATGTGCACATGAAAATTGTGGACACGTTGTTATTCATCATCACTACAGAGAATAACTTGAGCATATGAGAACTAAAGTATGGCCATAAAAAATAGTAAACATTCTTGAGTCGTTCAGAAAATTTGCATTTCTTTTTCAGACAAATGCAGTTCAAAAGATAATTTTTATCTCTACCGAAAATTAGACCTTTGTTACACTACCTCCCTGGCTGCTAAAACTTGGCCGGAAGCGAATAAATCCTGCGTCTCAAGTAATCTTCGCCTCTTAAAAGTCGAAAACAATGAAAAAGATATACATATGCTACAGTTGGTCTCTTACGTCGGTAAGTATTTGTCTTTATAATGTTCCATTTGCAGTGAAAGACCACGTAAAATCCTTAGAGGGTTCGTCGAAAAATATTAAAAAAAAAAAAAAAATTAAACGTATAAAAGCGTAAATAAATATACGTGCATACCAAGCGGAAGATACAAATACAATATATACAGGTTTGGGGAGCAGTACAAAATAAGAAAACTAACGTTGCCAGTATGCTTGAGTTCTCTTCGACAATCTATCTATCTATCTATCTATCTATCCATCTATCTATCTATGTGTTCAGTCATCAGACTGTTCTTATCTATCAATTAAAAGCACTTTAATTGTTTGGTTGGTTGGTTGGTTAGTTACTTTACGGCGTCTCTCATTTTTACATATTTAATGCCGAATGTTTTTTTTTGCTAGCAGTTATATAGTTTCAAGTTATTAAGTATTAATAATGGTATTTCATATTACCTCGCCGGTCCAGAGTGAACGTGGAAGTAATGGCTCGAAGGGTAACTTCACTTTGTAGACCCACCATTGGATGCAGTTGAGTGTTATACCTAAGACACACCGAAGTTGAATCGTGATGTTCAAGCTCAGTTCTTATATTAGGGCCCACTTAATGGATAGCGTAGTGTTTAATGCGTAGGAAGGAGCCAAATGATTGGCCGAGCCTTTAGCGCCGAAAAATAGTACCTTTTCGTCAGAGGAAATTTGGAAAAAGATCTTTAGTTTAAGGACAGAAGTCGACGGATAAAGAAGTCGGTTTACAGCCAATTCCGAGAAAGTAAGGCCCGTAAAAGGCATAGAACAGAATCTTTGGACAGTAGTCAGCAGAAAGGCTGACCCAGCCGATTCTGGAGAAATGCCGCTCGCTTGTAAAAGAAAAGAATCTGAGAAACCCTTCGAAAAGATAAGTACAACTTAAAACTGTTTTTCCTTCTACCCTTCCTAAATATTGGAAATTATATATATATATATATATATATATATATATATATATATATATATATATATTCAGAAAAGGAAAGAAAGAGAATGAAAAGATTTGTTTCGTCCACCGTAAATGAACGAGTTGACTTAGATACTTTCTAAAGTAAAAGAAAGAAAAGTATAAAGAAAAGAAAAGAAAAGAAAGAAAGAAAGAAAGAAAAGGAAAAAGAAGAAAGAGAGACATTTGTGTTTAACACTGCCTATCTGGCTTAACAAAGCCGGTAGTTTAAAAGAAAAGAAAGAAAGAAGAAAAAAAAAAGAAAGAAAAAAGAAGAAAGAGAGACATTTGTGTTTAAGACTGTCTGCTGGTTTAACATAGCCGGCACCTTAAAAAGAAAGAAAGAAAAGAGAAAGGAATTGTTTCTTAAATCTCATAATTATTTGTTTGGTCCTCACTTATTAAAATTGTGTTACATTTTGAATGTCCCCGCGTGTTGAAATCTATTCGTTATGTTGTTTATCTATCGAGTTGCCTTCTTTTGCACATATCTTTTTCAGCTTCGTATCTTTCATTTATTCTCGCTAGATGTTTTATTCGCCTTAAAAACATTAATAACATAAATTTGACTACAGTGAAATATATTTTGTTTTAACCTAGTAGTCCATGCTTTCCGTTTTCCGAGGGGGTAGGAAACGAAGGACTTGGTGGGGTATGTATAGTGAAATTGGAACCCCCCTTGCCAGCGTCGAGATGAGTCTAGCCCCAAATTGACCCCCACATTATTTGCCAGTTACCTTATGCTCGAAACAGGAGTCTTGACCTGGACTTATTTTGCGAAGGGGTCAAGTGCCAGACTGCCCCGACGTCACATGTGCATAAAATAAACTCTCGTCCTGAGATAGATATTTTATGCCCCGTTACAACTGGCGATAACAGTTAGCCTCGAGTCCGTTTTGAGCTAACTAATGTTGCTAGGGACGGTCGAGTTGAAGACTCTAGGTAAAGTGGCTGTAGTGGCGAAGAGGATGGCAAGGGCTTCAAGTCTTTCGTCTGCAGAACCAGCCTTTAATCTCTCTATTCCCTTTTCGGAGTCTTCTTTTATGGGGGTTTAGACCCCTGAATACCTAGCTCTGATTGGCCAACCAATAGAAACGCTAGACCAACGGTCCCAAAGCGCAATCATCGGAGATGGGGTAGAGAAACCTTACCCCGAGGCCCGTGTTTAACCGGACA
This sequence comes from Sepioteuthis lessoniana, assembly GCA_963585895.1. NCBI lineage: Eukaryota > Metazoa > Mollusca > Cephalopoda > Myopsida > Loliginidae > Sepioteuthis > Sepioteuthis lessoniana. The sequence goes on from OY757915.1 coordinate 54,311,647, forward strand.
GCCAATCAAAAACTATGGCCCTGCATTTCACGTCTTGGGCAAGGGGGAAAAGCTCCACTTCGCTTTTCTTTGATTGGTGAGCCACCTGATAATATTTTAATATTGTTTTAATGGCTTTGTGTCAGGCGTTTAGCCACAATTTTCCGTACATTCGCACTCGGCTGACATTAGAATATGAAATAGAACCCGTCAATCAAAACCAAGATCAAAGCCCAGATCGGCCGTTTCATCCCGTCAGTAAACAATCCTGGTGTCCTTGTCACCGTGACCCACTTTCACGCACTGAGTTGCCAGGTGTGCGTACATTATTATTATATTTTTCTGCACCACCTTACCAAAAGACTATATCTAATCTTCAACAAATTATCCAATTAGTTCTAAGTATTTAATTTAATATCGCCTGTCAACTTGTAACACTAAGATAGTGTTACACATTTAGTAATGTTAATTTACTTTTAAAATCCAAATTGGTCTTCCATGCCATTTTCATTGACTCACTTACTAGGTTAACATTTGTGTTCTAAAATCCACACTAATCCAAACGTCACACGTCATAGGGAGAGTTTTATTAAGATAATCTTACCAGCTAAATTTTCAAAATGTATTTTTTGGTGTCTGCATAAGCCCTGAACATCATTTTCTTTACTCATCCAAATTTTCGATATAACTGAGATTACAATAAAATACCTATTAGAATGTTTCCCTTCTTTTTAAATAGAATCACCAGTATCATCATGGATCACTTTTACATTGAAACTCAACGGATTTATGGGTCGTTTATCTATACATAGACTTTAATAGATATTAATATGTTTAAGCTAATGGACGTCATCATTTTACACCCCACCACTTATTAGGTTGTTGTGCAGTGAATATAAGTCAATGAATTTCCAAAGTTTCATATTACTGTTTGCAGGTGGACATCACTGGTTTGGCCTAAGAAGCAAAGATCACACAAATACTTGGATAAAGAAATCCACAAAATACATAGCGGCGCCAGGAAGTGAATGGATTTGGATTGACGGTGAAATAGCAAAGGGCCACTTCAATTGGTACGCATGGCAATATATCCGATATGGTCAAACGTGTGTTTTTTATGATAAGAATCATTCCTATGAATGGGATAATGCATCTTGCGACCATATTTTTAAATATATCTGTGAAAAAGATTTAGCGGGACCATATCTCTAAAACCGTTGTGTTTGTGTACTCAATCTCTACATATGACTGCCGCCAAAAACTTATTTTCGCTATAAATAATATTTAGCATGGTGTGTTACACACACACACACACATATTTGCCCAGTCGGCTGGGGCTGTAGAATACACCGACTGCTTCTCTGCAGAGGGGTAAGACCCCACCACGAGTGTCCTGGATATGACACTAAACAATCTGATTGTGAGGTTCCAGCAATGCTGGAGCTTTGGGGAATGCGGAGTACCCCTTCATTGCCATCGCTCCTAGGTCCACTCTGGCCCGGAGTGGTAGCACCTGATAAGGGTCCTATCTATGGGTTAAATAGAACTACGTGCTTCTTTCACTATACTGATTTTTGCATTTAAACTGCGTATTTATGCTAAACTGAATTGTTTAAAATAGAACTGTTTTGACATTGGAACTGCGTATTAGTGCTGAACTGAATTGCTCGAAATAGAACTGTTTTTGACGTCTAAACTTTGTACTTATGCTGAAATGAATTATCTGAAATAAAAGTGTCTGACATTTAAATCTGTGTATTGCCCAGTCAGCTGGGGCTGTAGAATACACTGACTGCATCTCTGCAGAGGGGTAAGACCCCCCTAACGAGTGTCCTGATATGACACTAAACAATCTGATGGTGAGGTTCCAGCAGTGCTGGAGCTTTGGGGAATGCGGAGTACTCCTTCATTGCCATCGCTCCCAGGTCCACTCTGGCCCGGAGTGGTAGCACCTGATAGGGCTCTATCTATGGGTTAAATAGAACTAACAGCATACTTATGCTAAAATGAATTGAGTAAATAGAATAGCTTGAAATAGAAACGTTTTTGACAATTAAACCGTACTCACACTTAAACTGCGTGCTTATGCTTAACTGAATTATTTCAAATTGAACTGTTTTTCGACATTAAAACTGTATTTACACTTAACTGAATTATTACATATAACTGCTTAAATACTTTGAAATGGAAATATTTTCGACAATTAAACTGTGTACTTATGCTAAACTGAACTGTTTTCAATAGAACTGATTATTTACATAAAAACGGATTTGGCGTTAAATAACCTACAAAGGTTGATATGCCATAAAACCAAACAAACCAAACACACACACACACACACACATATATATATATATATATATATATATATATGTGTGTGTGTGTGTGTGTGTGTGTGTGTGTTGTTCTAACCTATTTAAATAATTGGCGTATTCATTTTAAAAGTAGCTCATTAAACAAAAGCATAAGAAATAAAAAAAAAAAATCCCCGCTTTTTAAGCTTGGAAATGTATGTTTTCTGTTCCTGCTTACACATTTATCTAACTTTTTCGAGATGTTTTTCATACTGGACATTTTATTTTGATTCTTAATTTATTCTTAACAGACTGGAATTTTCCCACTTAAATGTAACAATACCAAATAAATAAATACAAGGGAAATGGTCATAAAAGCGTTTGTCTAAATAATTTTTAGAAAATTTTGTTTTTTCGTATGTGAATGATATTTTTGGTACAGAAGTCTTTTAGTATTATAAAAACAAACGAGCTCTCACCCTCTTTCATTAAGAAGTATTCATTGCTTACCGCGAAAAATTTTCACCGTATGTTCATTTGTACACTGATTGAAGCTTACATTTTTTTTTTCTTTTTTTTCGTTTTGGCCAGAAATACTTTCTATTTTAGAAAAATTAATTCAGAATTTATATATATATATATATATATATATATATATATATATATATATATATATATATATATAATATATATATTTCAAAATTTATACCATTTAGAAAGCCTAATCCTCAAAATGCAGTTAAAGTGAAAGGATGCATTAACCGTGTTTTTCAATATATTGCGTAAGTAATATAAATAAAATAGAAACTAATTAGCGAGTTGTAATAGATCAAAGTAGGGTAGTCATTTTGTAGACAGAAATTTATTTCTAGCAAAATAAAAAAAAAGGAAAAAAAGAAAAAAGGGAAACGAGAACATATAAAATTTTTAATTAATGTTTTAAATGTAATTCTGTCAAAGTTTATCGCCGGAAAAGAGCGCCTATTTTTGTTCATACTTTTGAACTTACTTTCTCAAGTCAACAATCGATGAAAATGACCATTAAATCACACACACACACACACACACACACACACACACACACACACACACACACAAATGTAACCACGTTTATTTACAATGACTTCAGCCCAACGAGAAGGCACATTTTTGATTCCACGTTTAAAGAAATCAAGGACTTTCAAGGATTATAATGATTTCAAACGTAACCAGCCCTCATGAACTTTCATACATCATAAGAAGAGTATTATATAAGCTGATATAACATACAAAATCAATTCTCAGTTGATAAACAAAATAAAAATAACAAAAAAACAAACAAAAATCAAATATACTCTTAATACGCCTCAATATTTTATCCCGATGAGGAATTAACAGAATTAATCAAATGAACATTTTTCACATGTTGGAATATGTCTTATATCAAAAGTCATTCTATATTGTAATTCGCTCCTTAATTCTTCCAGGAAATAAAGGGAAATATTGGAAATTTATAGCATTTCAGGATGGCTCATTGCGTGTCTATCTTTTTTATTATACATTTTGTTCACATCCTTTTTGGGGGACTGATGATTTTTTGATCTCTAGCATAAAGCCCTTGCTTCGTAACTTGGTACGAAAATACGCTGAATGAAAAAGTTCCGGCGGCTGATTCCATGTACTAATCGACCACGTACGACTGGCTTTTTCTGCTGGCTCTTTTTCTTCCCAGCAGGCGAAGAGAGCAAATGGCCACTACTTGACTCCGGCAAGTAGCTAGAGTATACAGACTTTTGGACTTTGCGGTTCAACTTCGAAAAGTTGAATTCGCTTATTTGCCCCAATTCCAGCATATACGATATATGCCTGAGAGAAATTATGCGTTGAAGCATAGTCTGGAGGAAATATCAGGAAAAAGTATTTCAAACATACAGCCCTCCATATCGTTTTCCAGCCATGGTTCCTGAATTGAAACACGGGAATCTTAAGAATAAACAGAAGAATCTTAAGAAGCCATTGCCACCTACTTTGGAACTCTTAAGAAAGGAAAATTGTAGTTTCTGGCGAGAGAAACTTGACAAGGCTCGAGGCCTTTATACCCTGTATGAAAAGGACAATCAAGTTTCTTAGAGAAACTTGACAGATACTTGAAGCCTTTACATGCATAAGTTGAAACTTGCCCCTTTCTTTGCATTGTTCAAACTTCCTTGTGGGTTTATTTGTAGAAAACTGATGCCTGAGTCAGTGTTTTTTTTTCTTTCTCTATTGTACAAACTTTCTTGTGGGTTATTTTGTTTTAAAAAACGTATATTCAAGGAACTGTTTTCTTGTATTGTTTTAACCTGTTACTAGGTGCCCGCCTATGGAAAATATATACAACTTTGTGAAGAATCATCTCGCGAGGTGTCTCTTGTAAATGAAGTCTTTCGAATTATGACCAAACAAGATCATTTGTGTTTTTTTTCCCTGTTTTACTCCTCCCTATTTTCTTTCATTCGAATTTACCTGGAAGTAGATAAATTTCCGGCAGATATACTATATGGAAAATATTTGAATAGATATTTTAATTATTTGAAAGGAAATAAAAATGCTAGTTTTGAAGGATAAAGTTTAAACTCGACTCAAAAAATATAATTTTAAGAGCCAACGTCAGCACTTTTGGGAGGACATGCTGTTGGAAGATATCCGGCAGGGAATTTATTCCATCTCGATAAAAAAAAAAAAAATGGGACAGCAGGTGCTGACAAACTGCCAAAAGACATCTTGGATCCGGTGCGATTTCGTATACATTTGCTGGTACACATAGGAATCTTAGTCACAGAAAAAGTGGTAATCAATACAGGATGGATCTGGTGAAGGGATAAAAGAACCTCGATACTTAAGTAAATAGATAAAGACGCAGGTGTGGTTTTTTTTATACATTTATTTGTGGTAAGAAGCTGCATGTAGCAAGATGGCTACTGTCCCTCTCCGGAAGTCCCTCCTAATCCCTTTTCCAACTTACTCGGGGAAAGCTCTCGGTATAGGGGAGATAACTTCGAATGCAACACCACTCCCATATTTTAATTTGTGTTTTCAACTCGTCACCGACGAAGTCGGCATATTTTGCGGGTTGTGTAGTGTTCCACTTATTATGTCCACCTCTCTCTCTCGTTTGTTGTGTGTTGGTATTGGGTGGTCTTGATATGGGGATAGTTGCGATTCTGTTGTAAGGGGTATAATCCGGACTAAATGGAGCAGTGTATGGGCTAGCAGTGTCATTAAAAGCGGGGTTGACAGGGGTATTGTTTAGGGAGCTATATTTGTGTCTGGACTGGGTGGGGGCTGATACCTTTGGGGGGTGTTGATAGGGTTTGTATAATTTTGTGTCACTGATGTTTCTGAAGATGGTGTGCGCGTTATTGTGGTCGTTGTCTGCAACTAGTTCATAGCGGCTACCTTGTACATCAGTTACCATGTGTGGTGTTGGGTCAAATTGGGATAAAAATTTATTTTGTTTTTTTTTGTATTCATCAAAACTTTGTCTCCCTGGATGATCTTAGGATATTTTCTCCAACGGAAAGTATTAATCTTGGCATTGGCGACCTCTTTTCTGTGACTGTCACGGATTTTTGCTTCCTGGATTTGGTTTTCAGTGGGGTTGGGTTGTTGAGGAAACACTGTCCGGTAGCCACCTCTGAGCATCATATCTCCAGGTTTCAATCCAGTGGCAGGGTGTTGGGTAAAACAGTAGTCATGGAGAAGCTCATCAATGATTTCCTGGATTTGGTGTCGTTTTTCAAGTCCGATTTGGATTGCCTTTTTTAGTGGTTTCTTGAAACATTCAGCTTCATTTCCTTGTGGGTCGATGATCTTGGGATATTTTTATACATTTATTTAGGTAAGAAGCTGCCAGTACGAAGATGGCTACTGTCCCCCTCCGGAAGTCCCTCCTTTTCCCTTTTCCAACATTCTCGGTGAAAGCTTTCGGTATTGGGAAGATAACTTCGAATGCATCAGATACCTAAACAACTTTACTGAGTGGTTCGTAAAATATGAAGTCTTCTCATGATTATCATTCTGTTGAAAAATGAACTGGAAATTGCTTTATTTCCTACATCAGGGACCCAACAATATTTTTCGGACACTTTAGTATTCGACTTTCCGAGTACCATAGAGTGGCGAAATTCCTTCAATAGAATAGCATAAACATATAAAGACAATACCTGTAATAAAAATGGAAGAAAATCGATTAGGTAAGGAAAAATATTTAATTTTCATCATTTTTTACAAAACACACGCGACATTATTCTTCGGACATCGTTGAAAAACTGTTAATAGTCAGTAATATCACCTTTCTTCTCAATAACTTTTATCAATCGCTCTTAATAATGATCAAACATATGCACAATAACATCTCTACGTGTTTCTATTAGTTGTTTTTTGGCTCCTAGTATTCGTTCCCATAGTTGAGCCTCTTTCGTTATTTCAGGTCCATCATAGACAAGTTGCGCAAGCATTTCCCAAACATTTTCTATTAAATTTAGATCTGGGCTTCTTGCAGGCCATTCCAAAGTAGTCATATTCACTTTAGCCATCCATTCTTTCATGAGTTTTGACACATGGATGCTGCAATTGTCTTGCTGTAGAACAAAATATTTCCCCATCTCTCTTCTTATCCTTGGTAGGGCTTTCTCGTCCAGCAACTGTTTGTAGCTTTTGCTGTTCTGTCGTCCTTTCAGCCACTCCAACCATATATTTCCATTAGCAAAGATCATACCCCAAACCATAACTCCTCCTCCTCCCACCTGTCGTTTGTTCAGTACAACAGGCTCACCCCTTCTCGACCAAGTACACCATCCATCGGGCCCATCAAACTTGAAACATGCTTTGTTAACCACCTTTTAGCACACTCCAGTCTTGCTCCTTTGTGTTTCTTTGTTAGTGTAATTTTTTTCTTAGCCTTTGCATACTTCAAACCAATCCTATGCAGCGTTCTTTGTACTGTTCAGACGTTTACATCCAATTCACATTTCTCCTTCACTTTTCTTGCTGTAACTTTTTCTCCAGATGTCAAAAGCCGTGTCACAGTCCTCTTCATTCTCCTTTCAGTCCTCTTGCCAATTGATCTTTTCCGCCCTCTCTTCTTTTTCCGCTCGGAGTTTGTCTTCAGCATGTATTCGACCGTTGATTTCGACAGCTTCAAATCCATGGCGATCCTTCTGATGATGAGGCCATCTTCCCGCTTCTTCCGTGCCAAACAAACGACTTCTTTTGAATGCATTTACCTCATTAAACTTAATTGTTTTGCCAAGAAATATTTGGACTATTTATGCTGTTAGATTGTCCTATGTTAACATAGTAGTAGGGGTGCCAGTGCCACAGAACAGTGTACCAGCAGAAAATTTGCATACAGCAACATATACATGAACATAGCTCTTAATAAAATAGGATTTTTTGTCATGTCCGGAAAATAGTGTCGCGCAAGTTTTCGCAAAAATCACAAAAAACTAAAATTATCAAAGCCAAACTAAAAAAAAAATGATTACACTAGTAGTAGATTTTCACTCCTCAACTACGTACTTACAATCTCAAAAGTTTTTGGCACTATTGACCATCTTGAAGTACTTTTTTCAAAGTGTCCGAAAAATATTGTCGGGCCCCTGTATAGAATATCTTAAGCGTATTACTCTCCTAAAATTCTCGAAAAGTATTTAACCGTCTATCATTATTAGTGATTTCGTCCAACTACGAACTGAATTCTTATTTGCAGAAAAACAGAAGAATTTACTGTCATTAAATGAAATCATCTACTGATACAGTGATTATTTTGAGCTCATATTGTTGCATATTTCTGATGGCATATTATGCTTTAAGTCGTGGTTGAATTTCATTGTTATAAGAAATTCATTAGTTTATTTTAAATTCTTGCAAAATGACTTTCGTGTTCATTTTAAATGAACTTTATTTTGTTTTATAAATAAAATCACATTTCTGTGTGACGTAAGCATATATTTCTCTACATTTGACTTGGGACAATCTTCAGACACATACACGATTTTGAAATCCAGAAGAATAAAAAATACTAATCAAAGGCATTTATATCACCCCAAACTTATATTTTGTTGGCGATAAAGGTTTGCAATCCATCTATGGGTCAATCCATATCAGGCATTTATCTAGATGCACTATAAATGTTTTCTCTACAAACGAGTCGATTTTGAGAAAATATGCCTTTCTACTGCATGCAAGATAAGTCAACTTTGAAGAAACAATAAAAAAATAAACAAAAGTATGAAATACTCTGAAAAAAAGAAAGAAAAAAAAGAAAAGTTTTTAAAAATTTGTCGCTCAAAGCAGATTGGTAAATAAAAATAACAAGTGGGCTCTTGAGATCAAGTAGGCGAGTCGCTTAAGGCAATGAAAGGAATTGGATCTTTAGGAATTGTGTATGTTTGAGTGTGTATGTGTGTGTGTGTGTGTGTGTGTGTGTTTGAGAGAGAGAGAGAGAGAGAGAGAGAGAGAGAGAGAGAATGTGTGTGTGAAAGAGAAGGGTTGTGATGAGGCAGCTGCATAACTTATAAATGTACTAGGTAACCTCAAACCTTAACCCTACGAAACAAGTAGTAATCTTACCCCTATGAAACAAGCAGTCAGTCACTACGCATTATAAAAAATAAAACAAACAAACAAATGCAAATTACCCACACACACATGTAGCTAAGAGATATTACTAAAAATAAATAAATAAATAAATGAAAACCAAGTTGGAGAAACATATTTCGCTTCTTCAGATACAACAGAATTGACTTTTTCAAATGATAACCAAATTGCTCTCAGTGCGTCGTCCCTTATATATATGTCTATAATAAAGCTCAACGTCTGTCTGTGTCTCTGTGTGTGTGTCTATACATCTATAAGACGAAAGCGAATAGAAGATACATAAAAAAAGTATGTATTCTTATGAAAAAATTTACGAGAATAACAATGATCTACATGAAATTTACTTTTCGTTTCGATTAGAGGGATAAAAGAGGACAAACGCCCCGATGAAAATTTATATACCTCCGATTTCGATGAGAATAAAAACAAAACTACAAGACACTAAGTAAAGTCGATTTTAAAAATTTTACCATCTTACAATAATATTTACCCACCCTCAATGAGGTTTATCAAACAGTGCAGAGTCGTGGCCGTTGCTATAATACCAAGGCCTGCTCGATCAAATGCGACGTCACGTTAGTGGATCTATGAATCTCTCGCTTCATGAAAACGTTGAATTAAAATCACAATGTCGTTTTTTTTAATAGATATTTTAAAACGTTTTAAAATGTAACAAGAAAGAAAAGAAAGAGACAAGTTTTGATTTATACTGGTTTTTATTAATTTTGATTAAAATTAAGAAAAACAATAATTAATAAGAAAATATAAACGTAAACTGTCGGTCGTGTTTGTAAATAAACACGATTTTAAAGACAAGATTTTTCGCTTATTCGTCTAAATTTAAAAACAATTTAACAAACACTGCTTAAATTTTCATATTTTTAATATAATTATGAAAAAATCACAATCACTTTTGTTTTAATTGCAATAATTTTTAAATCGGAATCACTCAAATATAGCAATCAAGCAACCAACAATAATATCATTAGAATTTAGGAACAAACAAGAAGCAACAATAAGCAAAAATTATTAATTAAAAATACTGAAAAATGCCACAAATGAAATTCAATCAAATTAATTCAAAGTAATAAGTTTAAGTTACTGTTTTTAAAGATCAAACTTATAAAAGTCTTTTTGTCTCAAAATTCAATTGAATGTTTGAAGTTTTCTTTTTTACTTAACTTCTTACAAGTAATATCATTTTCCTTGCAATAAACACACACACACACACACACACACACACACACACACACACACACACACACACACACACATATATATATATATATATATATACATTTTTTGAAAGGTAAAAAAAGAATGAGGTGACTAAAGCTATGAGGGCCAGTAATCATCAACCAGGAAAGAAATTGAAGCAGACCAACTTCGTAAGATCAGGAGAGAAGATACAGAGAAAGAGGAGAGAGAAAACGAACCTGTTATCTTCCGCGGACGATTGGCAGTTGAAAGTGGATCTGGAGACTCAGCTGAAGTTCCCCAGACACATAGCTGTAACATCGCTAAGACCGGACCTGAGATTGCACTCTGATAACACAAAGCAGTGCATTATTTGGGAGCTGACTGTGTCATGGGAGGAATATATTACTCTCGCTAATGAGAGGAAGAGGTCCAAATACCAAGAACTGGTCGAACAATGTCAACAAAAGTCATGGAAGATACATTATGACCCCGTAGAAGTTGGTTGTAGGGACTTTGCTGGACAGTCTTTGGCGAGAGCCCTAGCAAAAATTAGTATAGTCGGGGCAGCTAGAGTGAGGGCACTGAAGGACATTACCAACACAGTTCTGAAGGCGTCAAAGTGGCTTTGGCTTAAGAGATCAGAGCCATGGAAGAAATAAAGAGGACGATGGAGGAGCCTAAGAATTAAGACTAGGAGACATATTACACATTTTAAGAGTATATTGAGTTAATATTAAGTTAGGGAAGTCGGAATGTCAGGGGGAGGGATTGAGAACCATTGGCGTTTGCGAGGGGGGGATGGATATTTAATCATCCGTTTTTTTTTGTTTTTTTTATCCTCGTATACTGGTTACGGTCTGCTACTAATTTAAGGTTTTAATAAGTTTATTTGCTAGCGCCCACAAGTAGTTTTAGTTAATTGATTGAAACCTAATTGAAAATAGTTCATTGGACGAAGGTGGGGGGGCTGGAGATAGGTTCGTAATAGTAATAAGTTAGAATGTAAGGAGTTGAATAGAGTAGCGTTTTTTTTTTTTTTTTTTTTTTTTGAGAAATATGCATTAGATTGGCAATATGAGCATAGATTATTGATAAACGGGGAGGGAGATCTAAGCAAATAAGTATGAGTTTATAGGACTTTACACTCCTATAAATTATTTTGGGCGGTATGCCACTTGTTCCCACAAAGATGGCGGACGCTCAATATTCAGTCTCGGGAAACCATTGGCCAGGAGGACCACGTGACATGCTTAAAACTACGTCGGCGCGTAAATTCAAGTCCTGCGTTCGGAGCCACCTACAGGACGCGTATTTTCTATAAATACGTCGTCTTCAAACACCCTTGTTCTCTTTTACCAAATTTCTTCGCGGCAGCAACACACTCCGTTCAGCGTGAATCAACAGGAGAGAAAAGCAACACCATGGATGGGTCTCGCAGACATTCATATACAACGACTATGAGACGCTTACCAGTCTCTGAAAAACTGCCCGTTTCTAATCATAAAAAATGGACATTTTAAACTTGTAATTCTTTTATAGCTTAGTTGTGTTACACACACACACACACACACACGAGCTCACACATATACACACACTATTATTTTGTTAGTAGAGTTAGTAATTTCTTTTATGTATTAATGTAAGTTTTATTGTTGTAGAATATAAATTTGTTTTTGTTCGTCGCCTTGTTTAAATGTTCATTTTGTCCGCGCCGTTTTACAACTTTTATTTGTTTCATATCTTCACTCATTTATTTCGTTGGCTTCCTTCATTTAATACTTTATCCATGTGCCTATATTATATGCCTATTCCACCTTTTTTCTAAAACACTCTAAATACGTAAACTCAACATCAAAATTATCGGGTACCAAAAACACAGTCACCCCTAAAAGTTGATCTGTAGCAAATGATTTCGTGAGCCAAATAAATGGGAGTTTTTCCTTTTTTTTCTTTCTTTTTTTTTCTTTTTTTTGCTTCGAATAAGGGTATAAGGTAAGAGTTAAAGACTGACTGAATAGTTTGAGTAGGGGCTTATTTCATGTTAGTTTGGAAGTATTAGTATAGGATAGATTGGGGGGGGGATTTGTGTAAGTCTTGTTAAGTGTAAATCTTGGACGTGGACGAATATTAAAAATACCATTTTACCTCGATACCGAATCCGGAAGTAGTCAGCCGAGGTATTTGTTGCACGCCCCACCTTACGGGCAAGTGTGGTGCAAGGTCTTTTTTCGGTGGGTCCGGGCGCATGGCCGTAGCCCACACGCGCCCGGCATTTCCCAAAAATGCCTACGGCCTCGTCGGCATTCCCCTTATTAGGGGCGCCTCAGGCGCTGGGCGATTAACCCAACCTCCCCTAAGGGAGAGAAAGCCTGGGGGAAGGCCCCCTGAGACCGAAGGAAATCCCCAGGCAATGAGACACACTCGGCCAGATCCGCGCCTCGACAACACGGCCGGCCAAAGTGCTACCCAGCACCTGGAGAGGTCCAGTCCGAAATAAATCTGTCGCCAAAATGATTTGGACCGGGGCTGGAAGTAGTCAGCCGAAACCGGATGAGGTAAAGATGGTATTATATATTGTAGAGGAGTGTAAAATGCCCTGTTTTTCATTGGCTGTTACTGAAGGACAGATGTCTATAAGAACGGCCGAAGTCCGGCCTTATCAAAATTATTATTTTTTTTTTTTTTGCTTTCTTGAGTTTTATTGCTTTAGTCTTAAACTTTAGTGTTTACCAGTGGAAACTCTGCACCAAATTACAGAGGTCTGTCTTTCTTTCCTCTCTTTATTCTTTTTGAACACTTTTGCATTGCTTTATTTTATATCTGACTGTTTTTGACATCTGCCTTTTTTTGTTTGACTTTATCTACTTTGCATTGTTTTATTGCCTTATCATTATACGGCCTTTCTCCCTAGTATAATATTTTCTTTTATTTTTCTTCCCAAAGATAGGCTCCATTTAGTCTCTTCATCTTAAATCACGTTGACCCTCCTGATTGTTATTTTGCAGTCATGGAGGGTTCATCTCCGTCTCATCTTACTTACCCGAATGAACAACCTTCAAATACAGAAAATACAGGAAATGAAGCACTCCCGAAGCAGTCGGAAGAACAAGGGCAATCTGGGGTTAGCCTTATTGGATCCCATCACTTCCCACAGACCCTGAAAGCCCACTTCAACCAGGGCAAGTACCTAAAGCCGTGAGCCAGCAAGCATCGCCGTGGAAAATCAAGCAAAGGGCTCCAGAAGAATTTGAGAAAGACCGGGTGGGCAGATACGCGGAATATTTCAAAGGAAACGAAATTTTGTCCATCCCGGACATTCTTCAAAGGCTGGAGCCTAGAATTGTCTCTTCAGACATAAAGACAAGGCGGCTTGTTGGCTTAAAAAAAGAGAGTTTTGAGGATCTTCTGCGGAAGGCGGGCGTCCCATTCCAGTACTTCTGCAGAAGAAGTTTCGCGACATGGGACGTCTTGCTTCCCTCCGCTGAACAGGCTGAGAAGGTTGCGTCTAGCAACATCATGACAAAGTTCTTCAGGCTGCAGCCGGAATACTTTGGTACCCGTTGGATTAAAGTTACAATATGCAATGTCCCGGCGTTTATTACAGGGGAGGTACTGGCCGCTTTCCTCAGCGCCTTTGGGCGCGTGGAAGAAATTAACATGTTAAGGTCAGCTGCCGGGACGGCCTACAGGGACTACGTGCTCCGGCTTAGTTTGACTCGGGAGGGCTTCCAATAATTATTAGCAGAAAGAGGCAGATGATGGTGATTGTGGAAGGCAGACGACCGCGCTGTTGGAGCTGCGAGCAGCTTGGACATATTTCGAAGTTCTGTCCTGGGAAGAACCCACCAAATGCTGCAGCTGCCGCAGCCGCTACAGAGACTGCAGCAACAACAGCTTCCACGGCCACCATCAGCAGCGAAACTAAGGGAACCCAAAAGGAGACGGAGAACGCCCATCTATGAAAGAACACAGAATGGACCGAAGTAATGCGGAAGAAGAAGAAGCCTCCAAGAAAGGTGGAGGATCAACTCGAAACGGCCTCTACTGCCTCTCCTGAAATAAATACACCAGCAACTACTCCAATATTCATGCTAAAATCAGTGACCGCAGCTATCCCTGCTCACATCATGGAGCACCCAGTTCTCACCACCACCAAGGCCAAGAAAAAGGCTAAAGCTAAGCCAGTTACACCAGAAGACTCCAATGAAGAGAGTATCAAACCTAAAAAGAAGAAGAAGCAGCGGGGAAGGAGCAGCCAAGAATATGTGCTCCGGGCCATCTGACCCGGCGGACCCATTGGAAGGTTCTTTTAATGTCTTTCCCCTGAGACAACCACAGCAAACTCCACTACAGTAATCACTTCCATTAATCCCTTTACCAACTCCCCCCTCAATACCGATCTCCACAACATGCTCCCCCTATACATATTCCCTCTGAAAAACAATGTTCTCACCCCCACAACCTTTTCAACCCCCGCTACCCCTACAACCTCTACAGCCTCCACAACCTCCACCTCCGCCTCCACCACAACCCCCACCACCTGGGATTCATCACCCTTCCCAGTCAACAAAAGCTTGCCCACATCAGATTCAACATACGGCAAGAGCCCCTTCATTAGAAAGGCTTACCCCAAAAAGCCTATTCAGAACTTTATCCCTTCCATCACTGAGCCCTTCCATAACGTCCACCGGAACTGTTTCCTGATTTGACCCAAAAGATCTGGAACCAGTAGCAACAGATCCCGCAGCAGAACTCGCACCCAGGTCATCCCGGCGGCAGGCCAAGGCGGTGAACCGTGACAACAAAGAACCAACCGAAGACCAATGTCGAAAAACAATGGCTCTGTGTACTCTCGGGCTGGAATCGGTAACAGATTACCAGCTCCGGAAGTCACTGAAGCCATTGCTAGACTTTGATAGAATCAACCAGAAAAAATATGTAACCCACTTAATTTCAGGAGTGCAGCCATGGTGACCACTTTTGTCCGGTCAGCTAGCGACCGTACCAGGGGCGTCTGGAAGTTCCTGAATACGGTCTGTCAGACTGACTTGGGCATAAAGTTGGCTCCCTTGAAAAATGTTTACCTTTTTGTTCCGGGAGGGTTCCTATTTTGGTTCACCCCTCCTTTTATAGGTCCCTAAAATTGCCGTTCCCTTTAGATGTCGGAGGAATCACCAGGGATGACCAAGTTACAACTGAGCTCGGCACCGGCTCCTTGCGTCAGGCCGTCGGCATCCTCACCCCGAAGGATTTCCGACCCGTAGTCGACAGTGAGTAAGGTAAGTGGGATTGATGGCTCTAAACCTTGCCACTTTGAATGTGAGGGGACTGAGGGATCCAAGCAAGTGTACGCGCTTGCTTGGTGAACTCAAGAACTTCTGCGTAGATGTCGCTGAGGTGCAAGAGACCCACTTCACTTGCGGTGCCGACTGCCGGGTGCTGGAAAGCGATTTTAACGTTTTCTCAGCATAAGGCAGCCGCGCCAGCGCTGGGGTCTCCTTGCTAGTTGGACGCAGCCTTGATGTTGATGTTGACGTTGTTTTTGCAGGTGACGGGGGCCGACTGGTTGTGGTCAATGTTGCCGTTAAAAGTTTCAAGTTCCGCCTGGTTGCAGTTTATGTGCCTAATAGCGCTGCGGAGAGGCTTTCCTTTTTTCGTCGGTTGGCGCCGTTCCTGGACGATGGGAAGCGGCTAGTCTTAATGGGTGATTGGAATGCGATCCTTGATCCCAAGATAGATAAGGTCGGACGGGGAGCTAGTAGGTTGGGGAGGTGTGAAAGAAGCCTGGCCGGCCTAATGAATCGTCATAATTTGGTCGACAGGTTTTGTCTGGATCACCCAGAGGGGGAGATATGGACGTGGCTAGATAGCTCGCCCTCTGCCAAAGTAGGTTCCTACTCCGACAGAGTGTTAGACGAGCTGATATTGAGTCCGTCAGTTGTCCTACGTTCCACTTGATAGCGTGGACTGATCATAAACTTGTTAGGGTCAGTCTACAGTTAGCTAATAGGCCTAGTCTAGCCGGCTACTGGAAGTTCAATACCTCCTTACTGGAGATACGGGACTTCCGGGATCGGCTAGAATCCCTAATCAAGCAGGTGTTAGTCGGGGCGGTTACCGGGAATAGGTGGTGGGTTTCTCTCAAACATAGGATTAGAGATTTCGCCACCAAGTACGGTCGACAGCTCAACTTAGATAGGACCAAGGAGGCGAAATCTATAGACGATAGATTTTCCCAGGCGGTGGCTGGGGGGGGGAATCCTTAACCGTAGAGCTAGCTAGGGGGGACCTTGAGCGTGAGAGTAGCGAACGCTACAAGGGATTCGTAGTTAGATCTAGGTTAAAAAGAGTTCTATACGAAGCTGTGAAATCGAACGCAACTGCGCGTGAAGAAGAAGTGCGAAGGTTTCCCGATTGGTATATCGATTCTGTCAAGACCCCGGATGGGCGACTGCTGCGATCGTGTCACGAGATGCGTGATGCCTTTTGGGCGCACTTTCGTGATCGCTTTGCCCGCTGTCCTGATCTCCCACTTCAGGAGTTTCGCAGCTATCTTGCCGACTTCCCCCGCCTTGGGGCGGCTGAAGCGGCTAGTTGCGAGGGTGTGGTTACTGAATGCGAAGTCCGTGATGTGTTGAAGCAGGTCGGCCTCAACAAGTCGCCGGGACTAGATGGTTTGCCCTACGAAGTGTACTTTAGGATGTCGCACATGTTTGTACCTATTCTGACGGATATGTTCAACCATTGGTTCACCCAGGGAGCCATCCCTGGTAGCGTTACCAAGGGCGTGATCACATTGCTGAAGAAAGGTGGCAGGCATGTTGGGGAGGGTTTAGACGATTACAGGCCCATAACTCTGCTTAACACAGAGTTAAAGATTTTGGCCCGGGTCTTAGCGAATCGTTTACAGCTTGTCATTAGCGATCTGGTCGGCCCCGAGCAGACCTTTGCTGTGAAGGGAAGATCGATCCAGGACAATCTGCACTTGCTTAACCTGGTCCTAGAGGGGATAGAAGACGACACAGAAGCTGCGCTGATCAGTTTAGATCAGTCCAAGGCCTTTGATAGGGTTGACTATCGGTTTTTTGCGACTGTTTTAGAGACTGCCGGATTCGAACCGGAGTTCCGCAGATGGATTAGCATGATGTACCACAACCCTCAGGCAGTGGTGCACGTGAACGGAAGGTGTTCGAGGGCGTTCGCGTTCGAGCGTTTGGTCCGGCAGGGCTGCCCCCTGTCTCCTCTTCTCTATGTCCTCGCTTTGGAGCCCCTGCTCCGTAGGCTTAGGGATGAGGGGAAAAATCCGGCCCTGCGGGGTGTCCCTTTTGCTGGCCCTCTTACGGCAAGGGTTTCCGCGTTCGCTGATGATATCACAGTCTTTGTGTCCCGCCGCCTGGACATAAAGGCTGTGAAGAAGGCGGTTGGCGAGTACGAGCGGATTGCAGGAGCCAAGGTCAGTTTTGACTAAAGCGAAAGTTTGCGGCTCGGTGCTTGGAGGGGTAGCAATACTCTTCCAGGGCCCTTCCGCTCGAGTGACGGACCCGTCAGCATCCTCGGGGTGTGGTTCGGGCCCGACCTCCAACTGGAGCGAAATTGGTCGGAAGTACAAGCTAAGGTGAATGCTCGGGTGGGAATCTGGCTTTCAAGGAGGTTGTTCTTAAAGGGCAGGGCGAAGGCGTGCGCTGTGTACGTCGTCCCCTTGATCCTTTACCGATTGGCTGTACTTCCTCTGCCTGAGGCACGTCGGCTGGCACTGCAACGATCCCTCTCCAGATTGCTCTGGGGAGGTGCAAGGCCGATGGTCCGTGGACAGGTCTTTATCCAACGTACGCGCAACGGGGGTCTGGGTATGCCTGATCTGGAGAGCCACTGGCTTGCTGAAAGACTTGCATACCTGGGCCGATCCTTGACGGGGGACGCTGTGTGGAGACGAAAGGTGAGTTGGACTTTTCCTCGCCTCAAGTCAGACCCAAAGGCTGAAGGTCGACGTAAGCCAATGGACGAAACACTGTTTGCCCGCGAGTGCCGAATGGCCCTTCGTAACCTTCTTGGGTCCAGTGACCTCTCACGGCCTCGAAAAGAACTATATCGGGAGCTAGTGGTGGGTTCCGCTTCAGACCCTCTCAGCGAGTGGCGCGGCTGGACGGCGGAGGAGATCCGCTCTCACTGGAATTGGGCGCCAGGATCGAGCTTCTTGAACAACTCCGAGTTCTTATTCACCTGGCGACTTGTACGGAATGCGTTACCCCTTCTCGACTTGAACTTCAGAGCGGGCCAGGCAGACATGCCTGATTGCGCTCGCTGCGGCAGTGGCTTCGAAGAAACGGCTGAGCATGCTTTCTACTACTGCGAGCGAGTTCGCCCGTTCTGGGATCACGTCGAGGAGTGGACGGCTCGCATCGAACTCACACAGCTTGTGCTGCTCGACGTTGGTTACGTCGGAGACAACGTTCTTCCTCCGTTTCAGGGTGAGAAGCGTGTGGTGTTTCTCGCGGTCCTAGCTGTAGCTCGAATGGTGATCTGGACGACGCGAAACAAGGGATTGTATGACGATGCAAACTTTTCTAATTGTGATCTGGTTTTGTATTTTCGGCATCAGCTGAGTATCGAAATCAGATGTGATAGAAAACGCTTGGATCGCTTAACATTCAGCAAAAGGTGGGTGAATGCAGCGAGCCTGGTCATAAGAAAGGGGGCAATGTTGGGGTCATTCTTCCCTCCTCTGCCGGCCCATGGCGTCTACGGTACGTGTCCTTAGGGACCCCATCCTTGGTAAGTAGGATTTTTCCCCTTGAAACCTAGTTAGCAGTATGTTGTGAGTCATTGTCCCCGTCGTTATCGTTGTCCTAGTCGTTAGTTTTCAAGATCTTCCCCCTCCCCATTATTTTTGTACCTCAACCCGTATCCCAGCCCGCTTTATTGAAGATCTTGAAAGCTCATATGTATATAATTCACATTCCCTGCAATGTAAACAACCCACACCGTACCCAACCCTGTATTTCTTTACCCCGTTAGACTAGGGCCCCTCTCCCACCTAGGGTAGGTCCGACTTATTTTCGGTGTTTTCGGTCTCTGTCCAAATGTCAGCGAACACGGCAAAACGTTTTTGAATCTCTTCTATAATTTAAAAATTCTTAAAGAAAGCCCTAACAGTAGTTTAGAAGAAAAAGTAAAAGCCTCAAACACCCAAAGCTACCACTAAAAAAAAAAAAAAAAAAGTCATTTGTAAAAGCTCTATAATTCCTGAAGCCTCCTCGGTTCCCAACGGTAGTATAGAAGAAAAACTAAAAAGCCTAGGAAAATGTCCCAATACCGCCCGCCCCCCCCCCAAAAAAAAACAAAATTCAGTACCAGTGAAAGTGTGACGAAAGTACCTTAATCTTGGACTTTAACTAAGTTAAAACTTAAGAAAACTAAATGAAAATTACCCCCCCTTTTTTACGTACACATGGGAAGCAGCATGATGTACGTAGAGGTATTGGAATAAACCCATGGACGACCAAAATCAAAACCTAAACAGGTCCTGGACGTGAGTTTGACGACTTTACGCTCAGGATCGTTAGTTCGATCGGGGAACTACTGCTGCTCCTCTATAAGAGTGGCTTCTATAGAAGAGAATAAAACAGCCATCGAAAGATAACCATGACCCATACTCAAACCACATACACAAACCGCATCGCTCTTTGCGCGGGTAAAAAAGGGGTAAATCCTGCCGAGGTTGGAGCCCTGGCCTCAGTGTTCGAAAAATCAGCTACAGAGCTCAAACGATCAAAACTACTAAAATGCAAGCAAACACTACAAATAGCCACATTTAACGTAAGAACCTTAAATAGAATAGGACAACTACCAGAGCTAATCGCATCGGCCGTAGAACATAAGATTGACATAATATGCATACAAGAACACAGATACACGCACACCGAAGATATCAAATATCACGAAACTGGCAATGGATGGTCGCTCATCACTGTATCCGCATGGAAAAACTCTGTCAACGCCGCAGTAGGAGGGGTAGGATTACTTATAGGACCTAGAGCATTAAAAACGCTAAATAGCATTGAGAAAATACAACCTAGAATGATGGCAGCTACTTTTAACGGCAACCCCAGAGCAACAATCATCTCCTGCTACAGCCCTACCAATGTTAGTGGAGAAACTGAACTAGTCACCTTTTACGATGAGTTATCCTCATTAGTGCGTACCATCCCGAAACACAACATGTTAGTCATTGGCGGAGACATGAATGCCCAAATCGGGAAAAACGGAAACAACAAATACAGCCTCCACAACACGTCAAATAGGAATGGGCAACATCTAACAGATTTCATGATAGAAAATAGATTAGCATGCCTCAATACAAACTACCAAAAAAGGGAGGGCAAACTATGGACATACACGTACGCAAACAATACTAAAGCTCAGATAGACTACGTCCTTATAAACAAGAAATGGAAAAATAGAGCAATTAATTGCGGGGCATACTCCTCTTTCGAGGGTGTGTCCACCGATCACCGAATAGTCGCGGCGAAAATACGGTTAAGCCTACGAAAAAACGCCAAACGAACAGCGACCGCCAAACACTATGACTGGGCCCTATTGAACAACAGAGATATAAGAGATAAATACGTATTAGAATTAAGAAACAGATTCGAAACACTACAAGAAAAGACGGAAAAAAATACACCAAACGATGTGAGTGTGTGTGTGGCGTAATAATGCACCATACTCACGCACACGCACGTACATATATATATCGTAAAAGGAAACTGATTAGATGTTCCAAATTCAAATAATGAATGATGCTGTTTTGTTAAATTCTTGGAAAAATCGTAAATACATTACCCCTCCAGCTACGGAAAATAATAAGTCAAACTGGGCTCTTTTTTCTTGTAAGTAAACCGATCCAGAAGGATCAATCAGTGTGTGTGAATGGGAGAGTATATATATATATATATATATATGTGTGTATGTGTGTGTGTGTCTGTGTGTGTGTGTGTGTGTGTCGCCTTCTAAGCGGGACTTACACGACGTGTTCGGGAGACATTGGCAAATATTATCTTCTGCATTTGAGTGAACTCACTAGAATCAAAAAAGGGTACTCTTGTTATGACACTAAACTGCAGCTGGTGGTGAGGATCCAAGACCTCTGTTGAGTGTCGAATGGCCCTTTTTGGGCCATTACTCCCAGGTCAATTCTGATCCGGAATAATCGTACCTGCAAGAATTGCATCTATCGGTCAAATAGATCTGTCCGAAAATTCGCCATATGAGATTGGAATAAATGAGGCCATATATCTGTGTACGAACAAATGATAATTAAATGAGAGTGATTGCTTGAATCCATATAAATGCTTGCAAATCTTTATGAAGAAATGCTAAATTCTGTCCATGTTTCGGCATCTCTGTTCACATCAAAATATCCTACATTATGACAAATCCAGTCAAACGTGCACTTAGTATTATATGAGCTAACAAATGACGCGAAGCGTAGCTGTTGTCGTCATACGTAAACGACTCAGAGATCGGAGTATAACTCCCTGACGTGTGAATTTGACTTCGCGTTGATTCCCTTGGGGATGGCCGGAATCTGTTTTCCTAGTCTGCCATGCTATAATGGTCAGACAGGCCACACTAACTTTAGTGCGATAATCAGTCTTGGCGAAGGAAATCTTTGAAGTCAGCATAAAAATTAACTATTATCGCACCATCCTTCTTCTGGAGGGCTGGGTAAAAAACAAACTGATAAGATATTTAAGTTGCAAGATAATTTTAAAAAGCAAGTTTTAATAAATAACTATTCATAATAATTTTATTGTCTTATTTTCTTAATTGTAAGCAATAGTTTTGTTTATAATTTTAATCAGAAAGTTAGTAAAAATAAAACTAAAAATTACAACTTTTAAAAAATGCTTTTATATTTACATCGTATTCATTTAACAGCTATTTTTATCGTAACATCATCTGAAAATTTTGAGCATTTCAATAAGATTCACTTCTAAGTGAGTGAAATAAATTAACAAAAAATAATTTTCGATAGAGAACATTTTTTTACTTTCAGTAAGATTCGAAAAACAATTGTTTCTGGGACATTGACTTTGTCTCTATTCATTAACCACGAAAAATTCAACTGAAATAGATTTTATTTAATTGAACACCAAATTTGTTCTTTTAACACACACACACACACACACACACACACACACACACACACACACATGTATATATATGTATATGTATATGTATATTACTAAATTCTATTACATTCGATTATTCATTTGGTTTGTGTCAGAGAAAAAATATATTGAGAAATCTCTGAATCTATATTATTTCATCAATAAGTAATTACTGATGATAATAAAGGATCAATGGTTATCTCCCTTGTCCTGGAGTTGTTACAATCACTCTGGAATGCCACTAGGTGAGCTGAATAAAGTTAAGATATCCACGCGTGTTTGTGGTTTGTCCCCCATCTTCCCATTTTCAGACATTACCGGCAGCCCTCCAAGAACAACCAACGCTCGTGCATGATACACTTATCGCTCATCACTCTTGGTAAGTCCTCTTGACGACACCCAATGTCTGCATAGAGTTGATGAATGAAAGTTTCTGCTATTCGACCAACATTGTTTAGTTTAGTGTAAGTTTTTAAAAATTGTTGAAAAAACTATTTGGTTTTAAAATCAGTTTAAACTTATATCAAAGAAATAATTTATATCAAGAATAGTTACTTAAAGTTATAATCATTCATGAATAATAGTAATAATAAAGTGAATGTAGTAAACTATCACAAAAAATTCAAAACTCTACATGACTGTATGAAAACGGTGATCAACAGGGAATTTGACCATAACAAATGGTAAACCAGAAACCGTTCTAGAGAACGAGATTTTATATTCTATGTTTTTTTATTTAATTGTACATCTACCTTCGTGGGGTATTTATTGTCAAAACCATCTTCTTCAAACAGCTGTGATATTATTTAACCTATAGCTGGGATGATAAAATGGTTTATATCTTTTCCAATGGTATTAGTCCTAAAGTAAACGTAATTGTGGGACTGCAGTTTGAACTCTCTTACTTTAAGGCCATAGTGCAGCACGTTAGCCATCACACCAAGGGGACTCTCCATATAAAATACTTTGTGATTTTGAGATACAAATGAATAATTGATTTCCGGTCAAAAGACCAGATCAGGTGTTGATAAACAAGAAGAAAACCAAAGAACTTGTTTAATTGATCACAAAGTGAAAATGAAAGAAAATGAAACAATTGAATAATACTTGGACCTTGGCAGAGAGACTAATTATAAGTGGTGCGCTTAGAACAGTCTCAATAGGTCCGATAAGGAAAAAGTTTTGTAAGCATCAGTCAGTGAAGAAGGTCAGGTCGACAGACTTCTAGGACATGAAACAACTCATCCCAACTGGTTTTCTAAAAAAGAAAAAACTACTGTAAACAATATTGGCAATTCATTTGGTAAAATTACTCTTATTTATTGAATAAGTCTCGCACACACACACACACACACACACACGCGCGCGCGCACACACACACACACACTCACACATATATATTTATATATATGTGTGTACATACCTGCTGAAAAGTAATGGTTAGTTTATTTTGTTGCAAAACCTTTGTCATTTCACATATCACATAATCTCTTAGTTCATTGGAACGTCATTTCTCTTCATGGCAACTCAGTAGGGCAATATAAATATAACTTGGCTATACTTCTTTTGAAGTATGTAGTGGCTTAATAACTACAAGTCTTAAATTTGCATTCGTTTTTGAATTCAGCGTTTTCCGTCCTGGCCATATGAAGGCAAAATAAGCCAGTCTACTCCATAGTTTACCCATTTATTATAGTAGGTGAGAGAATTCAGCGTTTTATTTCCTGAGCATACGAAAGTAAAATAATCCAGTCTGCCCAACTATTTACCCATTTATTGTAGAAGGTGAGAGATTTCAGCGTTTTCCTTCCTGGCCATACGAAGGCAAAATAATTTTGTCTGCCCTACTGTTTACCCATTTATTGTAGAATGTGAGAGAATTAAGCGTTTTACTTCCTGACATTAACAAGACAAAATAAGCCAGTCTACTCTACTGTTTTCCCATTTATTGTAGAATGCGAGAGAATTCAGCGTTTTCCATCCAGAGCATATGAAGACAAAATAAGTCAGTCTGCCCTACTGTTTACCCATTTATTGTAGAAGGTGAGAGGATTCAGCGTTTTACTTCCTGACATTATCAAGGCAAAATAAGCCATTCTACCCTACAGTTTACCCATTTATTGTACAAGGTGAGAAAATCCAGCGTTTTCCTTCGTGATCAAATAAAGCTCAAATAAAACAGACTGCCCTACTATTTACCCATTTATTGTACACGGTGAGAGAATAAAGACTATCCCCTCCTGACCATATCAAGGCAAAATAAGCTAATCTGCCCTACAGTTTACCCATTTATTGTAGAATGAGAGAGAATTCAACGTTTTACTTCCTGACATTATCAAGATAAAATAAGCCAGTCTCCCTTACTGTTTACCCATTTATTGTAGAAGGCGAGATAATTCAGCATTTTCCATCCTGAGCACATGAAGACAAAATAAGCCAGTCTGCCCTACTGTTTACCCATTTATGGTAGAAGGTGAGAGAATTCAGGGTTTTCCTTCCCAACCATAAAAAGGTAAAATAAGCCAGTCTGCCCTACTGTTTACCCATTTATTGTAGAAGGTGTGAGTGATTTCAGCGTTCCCCTTCGCGACCATATGAAGACAAAATAAGCCAGTCTACCCTACTGTTTACACATTTATTATAGAAGGTGAGAGAATTCAGCGTTTCCTTACTAAGCATATGAAAGCAAAATAAGCCAGTCTGCCCAACTGTTTAGCCATTTATAGTAGAATGTGAGAGAATTCAGCGTTTTACTTCCTGACCATATGAAGGCAAAATAAGCCAGTATGCCCTACTGTTTACCCATTTATTGTAGAAAGTGTGTGAATTCAGCGTTTTCCGTCCTGACAATACGAAGGCAAAATAAGCAAGTCTACCCGATTGTTTACCCATTTATTATTGTTGGTAAGAGAATGCAGCGTTTTCCTTCCTGGGCATCATAATCATCTTCATCATGTCGCGCTGGTAGCACGGATATCCCTGACCCTCTCTCGTCACTCCTCCCTATTGTTCATCGCCCCGGGCAGGTCTTCAGGACAACATCCCGTATCCTCACATTGCTGCTGAATGTATGTTCGTGCTAGTCTTCCTGCTTTTGCACGGCCATGGGTAGGGGTCCATAAGAGTACATCTCTTACGAGTTCGTCCCTGCTTCTCCAGCAGTGACCTGCATGTCTGGTTCGTCTAACTTGAATAGTTTTCGTGATAGGAGGCAGGTGGCCGTACAGTTGGTGTCTTGTGGGATGTTGCCGCCAGGACTTGTTTAAGATTGCACGTAGCATTCTTGTGTAATTGCCGTCTAGCTTCTTCTCCAGTCGTTTTGATAGAGTCCATGTAGTGCACCCATATAGCAATATCGATGTGACCGCTGCCTGGAAGAAACTGCGTTTCATTTTATCGGTTAGGTCTGATTTCCATATAATCGATAGCCTATTGATAGCTGTCCATGCTTTCGTTAACCTCGTGTCGATGTCCTTTTCGGTTGATTCGACGCTGGCGAGACAATTCAGTTGTTTCGTTACCGACCATATGAAAGCAAAATAAGCCAGTCTGCCATACTGTTTACCCATTTATTGTAGAATGCGAGAGGATTCAGCGTTTTCCATCCTGAGCATATAAAGACAAAATAACTCAGTCTGCCCTACTGTGTACCCATTTATTGTAGAAGGTGAGAGAATTCACTTGTTTCCTTCCCGACCATATCAAGGAAATAAGCCAGTTTGCCATATTGTCTACCCATTTATTGTAGAATGCGAGAGAATTCAGCGTTTTCCATCCTAAGCATACGAAGACAAAATAAGCCAGTTTGCCCTACTGTTAACCCATTATAGAAGGTGAGAGAATTCAGCGATTTCCTTCCTGACCATATGAAGGCAAAATTAGCCAGTCTGCCCTACTGTTTACCCATTTATTGTAGAAGGTGAGTAACTTCAGCGTTTTCCTTCCTGACTATATGAAGGTAAAATAAGCCAGTTTGCCCAACTGTTAACCCATTGTAGAAGGTGAGAGAAATCAGCGTTTTCCTTCCTGACCATATCAAGGCAAAATAAGCCAGTCTACGCTAATGTTTACCTATTTATTGTAGGAGGTGAGAGAATTGAGCGTTTTCGTTCCTGACCATATGAAGGCAAAGTAAGCCAGTCTGCCCTACTGTTAACCCATTTATTGTAGAAGGTGAGTAACTTCAGCGTTTTCCTTCCTGACTATATGAAGGTAAAATAAGCCAGTTTGCCCAACTGTTAACCCATTGTAGAAGGTGAGAGAAATCAGCGTTTTCCTTCCTGACCATATCAAGGCAAAATAAGCCAGTCTACGCTAATGTTTACCTATTTATTGTAGGAGGTGAGAGAATTGAGCGTTTTCGTGTCTGACCATATGAAGGCAAAGTAAGCCAGTCTGCCCTACTGTTAACCCATTTATTGTAGAAGATGAGTGAAATCAGCGTTTTCCATCCTGAGCATTTGAAGACAAAATAAGCCAGTCTACCCTATTGTTTACCCATTTATTATAGTAGGTGAGAGAATTCAGCGTTTTCATTCCATAGCATATGAAAGGAAAACAAGCCAGTCTGCCCTACTGTTAACCCATTTATTGTAGAAGGTGAGTAACTTCAGCGTTTTCCTTCCTGACTATATGAAGGTAAAATAAGCCAGTTTGCCTAACTGTTAACCCATTGTAGAAGGTGAGAGAAATCAGCGTTTTCCTTCCTGACCATATCAAGGCAAAATAAGCCAGTCTACGCTAATGTTTACCTATTTATTGTAGGAGGTGAGAGAATTGAGCGTTTTCGTGCCTGACCATATAAAGGCAAAGTAAGCCAGTCTGCCCTACTGTTAACCCATTTATTGTAGAAGATGAGTGAAATCAGCGTTTTCCATCCTGAGCATTTGAAGACAAAATAAGCCAGTCTACCCTATTGTTTACCCATTTATTATAGTAGGTGAGAGAATTCAGCGTTTTCATTCCATAGCATATGAAAGGAAAACAAGCCAGTCTGCCCAACTATTTACCCATTTATTGTAGAAGGTGAGAGAATTGGGCGTTTTCCTTCCTGACCATATGAAGGCAAAATAAGCCAGTCTGCCCAACTGTTTACCCATTTATTGTAGAATGTGAGAGAATTCAGCGTTTTACTTCCCGACATTATCAAGGCAAAATAAGCCAGTCTACCCTACTGTTTACCCATTTATTGTAGAAGACGAGAGAATTCAACGTTTTTCATCCTGACAATATCAAGGCAAAATAAGTCAGTCTACCCTATTGTTTAACCATTTATTATTGTTGGTGAGAGAATGCAGTGTTTTCCTTCCTGAGCATATGAAAGCAACATTAGCCAGTTTGTCCAACTATTTACCCATTTATTGTAGAAGGTGAGAGAATTCAGCGTTTTACTTCCTGACATTATCAAGGCAAAATAAGCCAGTCTACACTAATGTTTACCCATTTATTGTAGAAGGCGAGAGAATTCAACGTTTTCCATCCTGATCATATGAAGACAAAATAAGCCAGTTTGCCTAACAATTTACCCATTTATTGTAGAAGGTGACAGAATTCAGCATTTTCCTTTCTGACCATACGAAGACAAAATAAACCAGTCTGCCCTACTGTTTACCAATTTATTGTGATAGGTGAGAGAATTCGTCTCTTTCTTTCCTGAGCATACAAATACAAAATAAGCCAGGCTGCCCAACTATTTACCCATTTATTGAAGATGTTGAGAGAATTCAGCGTTTTCCTTCCTGACAATATCAAGGCAAAATAAGCAAGTGTGCCCTACTGTTTACCCATTTATTTTAGAAGGTGAGTGAATTCAGCGTTTTCCGTCCTGAGCATATGAAGGCAAAATAAGCCAGTCTAACCTATTGTTTACCCATTTATTATAGTAGATGAGAGAATTCAGTGTTTTCATTCCTGAGTATATGAAGGCAAAATAAGCCAGTCTGCCCTACTGTTTACCCATTCATTGTAGAATGTGAGAGAATTCAAAGTTTTACTTCATGATATTATCAAGGCAATATAAGCCGGTCTACCCTACTGTGTACCCATTTATTGAAGAAAGTGAGAGAATTCAGTGTTTTTCTTCCTGACCATATGAAAGTAAAGTAAGCGAGTCTGCCCTACTGTTTTCCCATTTATTGTAGAAGGTGAATGACCTCAGTGTTTTCCTTCCTAAGCATATGAAGGCAAAATAAGCCAGTCTACCCTATTGTTTACCCATTTATTGCAGAAGGTGAGAGAATTCAGCGTTTTCTTTTATGACCATATGAAGGCAAAATAAGCCAGTGTGCCCTACTGTTTACCCATTTATTGTAATAGGTGAGAGAATTCAGCTTTTTCCTTCCTGAGCATATAAATGCAAAATAAGCCAGGCTGCCCAACTATTTACCCATTTATTGTAGAGGGTGAGAAAATTCAGCGTTTTCCTTCCTAACAAAATCAAGGCAAAATAAGAAAGTGCGCCATATTTTTACCCATTTATTGTAGAAGGTGAGAGAATTCAGCGTTTTCCTTCCTAAGCATATGAAGGCAAAAGAAGCCAGTTTACCCCATTGTTTACCCATTTATTGCAGAAGGTGAGAGAAATCAGCGTTTTCCTTCCTGATATTATGAGGGCAAAATAAGCCAGTCTGTCTTACTGCTTACCTATTTATTGTAGTAGGTGAGTAAATTCAGCGTTTAACTTCCGGAGCTAATGAATGCAAAATCAGCCAGTCCTCCCAACTACTTAAACATTTCTGGTAGAAGGCGAGAGAGTTCAACCTTTTACTTCCCGACTATATGAAGGCAAAATAAGCCAGTCTGTTCTACTGTTTACCCATTTATTGTAGAAGGCTAAAATATCAGCGTTTTCCATCCTGACCATATCAAGGAAAAATAAATCAGTCTACCCTACTGTTTACCCATTTATTGTAGAAGGTGAGTGAATTCAGCGTTTCCTTCCCGACATTATCAAGGCAAAATAAACTAGTCTGCCCAACTGTTTACCCATTTATTGTAGAAGATGAGTGAACCCAGCGTTTTCCTTCCCAAGCGTATGAAGGCAAAGTAAGCCAGTCTACCACATTGTTTACCCATTTATTTTAGTAGGTGAGAGAAATAAGCCAGTGTGCCCTACAATTTACCCATTTATTGTAGAAGGTGAGTGAATTCAGCGTTTTCTTTCCTGACTATTTGAAGCCAAAATAAGCCAGTCTGCCCTATTGTTTACCCATTTATTGTAGACGGCGAGAGATTTCAGCGTTTTCCTTCCTGACCATATCAAGGCAAAATAAGCCTGTAAACAGTATGTTTACCTATTTATTGTAGAAGGCGAGGGAATTCAACGTTTTACTTCCTGGCCTTACGAAGGCAAAATAAGCCAGTCTGCCCTACTGTTTACCTATTTATTATAGAAGGTGAGAGAATTCAGCATTTCTTTCCTGACCATATGAGGGTAAAATAAGCCAATCTGCCCCAGAGAGAATTCAGCATTTCCTTCCTGAGCATATGAAGGCAAAATATGCCAGTGTACCTCATTGTTTCCTCATTTATTTTAGAAGGTTAGAGAAATCAGCTTTTCCCTTTCTGACATTATCAAGGCTAAATCATCCAGTCTGCCGTACAGTGTACCCATTTATTGTCGAAGGTGAGAGAATTCAGCGTTTTCCTTCCTGACATTATTAAGGCTAAATAAGCCAGTCTGCCCTACTGTTTACCCATTTATTGTAGTCGGTGAGTTAATTAAGCGTTTTCCTTCCTGAGCATATTGTGACGACAAATTAAAATAAAAAGATCCCCGGATGAGCAACCATTTAAACGCGTATGGGAACTGGTGCATATAAATATTGTTATCACCAAACGGGGGTTTATTTTTTGCACGTGTGAGGACGGGGTGACCTGGCATTTGATCCCTCGTAGAATAAGTCCTTGTTCAGAGTCCTTTCTCGGGCATATAGGAACTAGCATATTATGTAGGGGTTAATTCATGGTTAGACTGACCGCCGTTGACAAGGGGTTTCCAAATTTCACACTATACACCCACCTACCAAGGCCACTAGTTCATCCTCCCCTAGAACAATGGAAGATAAGGACCTCTAGGCTTAGATGTAATAATATTAATTATAGTAGTCGACAACTCCGGTTTCCCGTGTAATATTTTTAAAGGAATTCATATAGGACAATTTAAGCGCGGATAACATAAGGTGAATAGAAGCTGAAAGAGAAACATTAAGTAGCAACTTTTGATAGCATGAAACAATTTGGTAGGAGACGATACAAATGAACAACTTCAACACGTGGGAACATTAAAATATATCAATCTTTTTACTATACACGCGGGTACATATATTCAACGTGTCGGCTATATTATTAACGGAGAGTACATAAATATAAATGTCTTTCTTCTTTTATTTTCTTTCTTCTTTAGTCTTTCTTCAAATTGAGAGAGGGAGAGATAGAGAGTATATATAATTGGATATAGGGGGAAACAGTTTTACAGTTTACTAATCTTTTTCCGATGGATTCCTGCGGAGAATATTTCCTCTTTTACGGGCTAACGGACTTTATGTTATTTTTATTTCTGGCTTGAAGGTATGGCTTCTTCTCCTACTTGTCCAAGATACTTTCCGTCTTTCTTTACCCGGAGTCTTGGCATGGGCCTCGCCCCATCTGTTCCCGACGACGTCTGTTCCAAAACTGATTTTCTCATTCCCTATTTCCGCTGACGGAAGAAGGGGGCTTTTGGGATTCTAGCCAATCATTTGGCTTCTATCTTCTTCCTTCCCATGTCAAGCGACCCGAGGGAGGTCACGGAGTACAGATAGCCTTACCCACATTTTTTCTTCCTTCAACGGCCGGCCAAAGTTAACCTACATTCATTATTCAAACACGGAATAGTAGTAATTCCTTATTTCTCTTCTCTCAGTGGGAGACCACGTGACAATATGAAGGCAAAATAAGCCTGTCTGCCCTACTGTTTACCCATTTATTGTAGAAGGTGAGAGAATGCAGCGTTTTTCTTTTCTGACCATATGAAGGCAAAATAAGTCAGTCTGCCCTACTGTTTACCCATTTATTATAGAAGGTGAGTAATTTCAGCATTTTCCTTCCTGAGCATATGAAGGCAAATTAAGCCAGTGTACCCCATTGTTTCTTCATTCATTTTAGAAGGTTAGAGAAATCAGCGTTTTCCTTCCTGACATCATCAAGGCAAAATAAGCCAGTCTGCCTCACTGTGTACCCATTTATTGCAGTTGGTGAGCGAATTGAGCGTTTTCCTTCCTGAGCATATGATGGCAAAATAAGCCAGTCTACCCAACAATTTAGCCATTTATGGTAGAAGGTGAGAGAATTGAGCGTTTTCCTTCCTGTCTATATGAAAGCAAAATAAGCCAGTCTGCCCTGCTGTTTACCCATTTATTGTAGAAGGTGAGAGAAATCAGCGTTTTCCTTCCTGGCCATATGAAGGCAAAATAAGCCAGTGTTCCCTAATGTATACCCATTTATTGTAGAAGATGAGAGAATTTAGCGTTTTCCTTCTTGACCCTATGAAGGCAAAATAAGTCAGTCTGCCCTACTGTTTAAACATTTATTGTAGGTGGTTAGAGAATGCCTCAATTCTATTTGCATTAATTATATTAGCATTTTTTTTTTAATAAACTCACCCAGAAATCGAACTTGGCGGCCAGTTTATTTTCTTCAAGCCTCATCCTAATATCACCGTGCCTCCTTTATGCGATTTTCGAAAAATCTCAGAATCCATACCCGTATATTATGGAGAAACTCAAGTCATCTAATTTATTTGGAAAATCATAAATTCCATCATTTATAATACGTATAAAAAATCTTATAATGTATTTCTATGAGATTTTATTTAAAAAAACCTTTTTCTTGCAGAACCTCATTATCTTTTTCGCATTAGCCATAATGCGAACCACTGCTGGAGTGAGAGAGAGAGAGAGAGAGAGAGAGAGAGAGAGAGAGAGAGAGAGAGAGAGAGAGAGAGAGTGTGTATGTGTGAGAGATAGAGAAGCTGATGGTGTTGAAAAAAACGCGATGAAAGTGATGAAGGCATAACCAGGGCTGTTTCGAGACTGTGGTACTTTCATATATGCTGTATTATCAAGCAAGCAAAATGAGTTCAATCCTTATTGTGTGTTCTGATATTATGGATTTGTGCTAAACTCTACTCAAGTTTGTAGATTACTGTGACGCTCGCTGTATATTGACTGCAAGCTCATGTCGCTGACTATAGTCTTCGTACTGATATTAATAATGACCCAGTACCTGACTACATAATGTATTAACTCTTTTTCCTTTTTTTCTCTTCCTTTTCATTCAACTGGTTCTTTCTCTCTTTTTAAAATTTCTCTCAGACTCACTCCATTTTCTTCTTTCACTTGTCTCCTATTCTTCTTTCTTTTGTCCTTTCTTTATTGCTTTTCTCTCTTTGCCTCTTACTCCTTGTTCCTCTTCTTTCTGTCTTAATCACTCTTTTGCTG
The DNA here is from genome assembly GCA_963585895.1 of Sepioteuthis lessoniana. Classification (NCBI taxonomy): domain Eukaryota; kingdom Metazoa; phylum Mollusca; class Cephalopoda; order Myopsida; family Loliginidae; genus Sepioteuthis; species Sepioteuthis lessoniana. The sequence continues at coordinate 54,344,392 of OY757915.1, forward strand.
ATCATTTTCTGTTTGTCTTTTCTGTCTTTTCTTCGTTTGCCTTTTTCTTTCTCCTTCTTCGACAACACAAACTTATTCTTTTCTTCTTCCTCCGGCACCATCGTTATGTGATTTATTGTATATGGCAATAAGTCTTAGCAAGGATGTATCCAATTGTGTTGCATTTTGAGCGATGAGATTCAGCATAAAAGTGGCTTCAGTTGTATTGCTGATAAACGCTTCCACCTTTATCACCAATACAATTGAAGCTAATTGAAATGACGCGCATGGGCACGCACGCACTTGCTTGTGTGTGTGTTTTTGGTTGGTTGGTTGGTTTTACGACATGTGAACGCTTATTTGGTCATTTAATGCTAAAATCAGTCTTGTTTTTTTTTTCAAACAGTTATCCAGTTACCAAGCCAAATTCAACAATGTGTGTGCTCGAATTAGTATGGGAATATTAAATGCTCTATTATTTTAAATAGGAAATGTTTTTCTGCATTGATAATCAGCTTTCAAAATTCTGGTATTGTATCCGGGCTCGAACACCTAAACATTCCTGGTTATGTCGTTACCTTACATGTTTTTAACAACATCCGCTCTTCTTCTTCTTCTTCTTCTTCTTCTTCTTCTTCTTCTTCTTCTTCTTCTTCTTCTTCTTCTTCTTCTTCTTCTTCTCTCATCAACTCTCAAGGTGTAACGACTAAGAACCTTATTGCTATTAATTAACTAGAAAAGACGTTAGGGAAGAGATAATTGTATTCAATATTGTGTTGATGCGAGTGAGTTCTGAGAGACTGAGTTTACTTAGTGCAAACCTTCCCCCACCCATTCAAACAGCCACTGCCGAAACTTGAATTAAGGGTCAACAAGGACAGTGTTACGTTTACATATCCTATTGAATATCAAGCGAGTTGATCGTAATGAAACAGATAAATGAGACCTCTTTCATAGATATCTTTTGGTTTACATCGAAAATAAACTGAGAATATAACTGGGAAATAAAGCCACTTTAAATAATCAAATTTATTAATCTATAAACTGAAGTGCTTTTTTATTTACCAAAGAGCAACTGGTTTATCGATTTAATTTCTCAACAGATCAAAGAGAAAAAAACATTCCAGGTGTAAAAATCCTGAATAACCTGCATGTTTTAAAGGATCGCTCGTTAACGAAAACCAGACCTAATGTTAACTAACAAGAAGAAGAAAAGAACTTGTCATCTTGTGAATTTTGCCTTTCCATCTTATTGTAAAGTGAAGATAAAAGAAAACAAAAAGATAATAGACAAATTCTAGGGTCTTGCCTGAAAGCTGAAAAAGCTATGTTGCATGAAGGTGATGGTTGATACGCTCGGAATTGTCTCCGAAGGAAAAGAGACTTGGGGAGAACTGGAGCCTCAGTGAAGGAATCGAGACCATCCAGACTACAACACTGTTGAATTCAGTTCCAATACTTAGAAGTGTCCTGTGTTGCATTGTCATCTGCTGATTCATGCAGAAATACACCTATATATACTGGATACATACCGACGCAATGATAACAGACGCAAGAATAAAGGACGCATGATAAAGACGCAGGAAGACTTCTTTAGAAAAATATTCACTTCTCACTTTATTGCAAGGGTTCGAAAGGGTTGTTCAAGGTTTGCATGTGAGAGGGTGCTGGAGACCGAACATAATCTTCATATTTTGACCCCCACTGTTATGACCGTCACGTTGTGTCTTTCTTGTTCTCCTGATTCTGGGGTCCACTCCATCAGGGCTTTCCGAGGGCCCCCTCGGTCGGGTGTGGCTTTCCCTACCACATCTGGTCTCTACTCTCTGGAAGTCTGCTGGCCACTGCTTTGGCACCCCAAACTCAACTATTTTGCATGCTACTACGCTTTCAGACCATTTCGGCGACTGGCCAAGCCGGGAGCTGAAACGGAAATTTACAACTGGTCCCTGCACCATGCATTTTGCAACAAAATGCCGCAAAATGCATGCTGATGGGACCATTTATTTGTTTATATTGCAAGGTTTTCAAATTAGTTCTAAGCACTATAGGCTGGCTTTAAAAATGTAACAGTAACTTCCCACGTTTTTGTTTTTCTAAAACTTTTTATTTTTTGAAATAGTGGCTTGATCCTTAATTCAAAGTATTTTCTGAGAACATATCTTCGTGTTTAATGTACCGACTGAAATTTTAGTATTTTGATTTAAATAATTACAAAGTGTATCAAATTATGATGAAATTGATATAGATTTACATGGTTACGATTTAGTTACAAGGTTTATTAAATTGGTTTGATTGAGACAATTTAAATGGTTAATAAGTTAATGAAATTGTGGGAAATTTATTTTAAATGATGAAATTATAGAAAACATCAGACAGCAGAACAATTAAACATTTCATTCTTTCTTCTCTCATAGATTGTTGATAATAAGTGAGCATTAGATATTGTATATCATCCGAAATATTTTTACCAAAGCTTGCATAACTTGGGAGTATCTTGTTTGAGGCTACGATGCGCAGTTTGGAAGGAGAAGATGAATATCTTAACAAATTTTTTCATATATATATATATATATATATATATATATATATATACATATATATATATATATCTTTTCAAAGATATAGTAGCATTTTATGAAATGTATACAGCCTCGTCCAGGATTTGAACTCGGTTTGCCGTGTCCATTTCCCACAACGGTAACCATTACACCGCGTACTATAAATTGATGCTCTTGTCACAACAATTTTTTTACCTATGGTAACATTTTTTTTATTGCTACATGAACTGCGAACTGTGAATCCTTGCCTTATATATATATATATATATATATATATATATATATATATATATAATCTAAAAGAAAATATGAATAAAATAATTTTTGGGTATGAAACTAAACCGTATGTCTGTAGTGGTGCGACTCGTGCCCTAAGAATATTAAGTTACCTCTTTGTTGGCGTAACTTCCAGATTTCGTGGAACTCGGTATAGTGTGTCATTTAATTCTGTTTAATAATTTCATCATCAACATTAGAATCTTTTTTATTTTCGAATTTTTTCATTTCAGTCAATTCTTCTTTTGTGATTCCTTTCTTAATAAGTATATTTAAAAAGATTGTTCAGAAAATATCTTATGAACATATATGACCCGAGTAGTCTTAATGGTAAAATTGTAGGGCATCATTTTACAATCAGCTCATCCTAAAACTGTAACTGGTCATATTCAATTATTTACCATTATAAACAAATCACTTGTGTTGTTCATTTGTTAAGATTCTGCTTAGTTAAATGACGTCATCGATAGACGAACTTTATGATTACTTATGATAAGAATTTTGTACAGAAAATATGGGATTAGCATTGTTCGAAGATCACTAAAAGCTAATAAAATTATCTTCGGTTATCATAGACATTTTTAACATACGAGTTGATGAGCTGATAGAAAGCAGGGTTTTGCCGTGTTTGGTTATTCATACTTCGACTATCGTAAATTTCCTCTATCATGACGTAATTCAAATTACTATTTGCTTAATTTTGCCTATTTAGTCAGGTATCAAATTTCTTAGAGTAGTACTGATCTTTGGCAAGTTCATATCCATGGTAGAAGATATTGATATAAATAAAGTCTATTACAGAATTGATATCTGAAAAAGAATGGAGTGTAATCAAAATGTATGCTTAAAAAATGATTGTATATTAATTGATAAAATAGATCTTTTTTATTTCTAAAAATCACATAACATCAGTAAATGAATTATTATATAAAATCTCTGCATTTGTTTGTAACCAAATTATTGGGAAAACAGGGTATTTTAACAAACTTTTCCATCATAAGCTACCCCTATATTTGCCTGGCGCAAACAGTGAAATTGGCTTCAAGTCAATTCGGCTTCCGAGTTACGGGCACGTTTGTGTATCCGAACATTAAAAAATTTCAGCTGTTACCTATACCAAAACAATTATTTCCGTTTTCTCTCACTTCTATTTTATTTTCTGAAAGAGGAGGCTACTGGGCGTTGCCAAAGTGGAGAATAGCTTGAAATATGTTCAATAATATACTTCTTCTGAATTAATTTAATTGATTTTTACTCAGAAATTGATTTTACTTATAGATTTTACTAAGATCCACTTCTGAGTAAAAATAAACGAATTGAATAAATAAATTAATAAGTTAGAAGAAATATATTATAGAACGTATTTTTTACTTTTATAAGTGATGTTATTCTCTTCACTCTGACAACGCTGGGTATCCTTTCTAGTTAATAAATAAATGGTGTCTTAATATTTTTACTTCTATTATGGAAAAGGTGTTTTCTTTTATCTCTGTAAAGTTTAAAGACCATAATATAGTTTCATTGAACATAATGGTGAAACTGTTAAAACATTTTTGTCTTAATTGACGATCTTAAGTAAATTTTGATCAGTTTTAGCTTGGAAAGAAAATCATTTCTCTTGATGTCGCAGGCAGTGGTATTATCAAGGGAATCAAAAGTACATTGAATCAATTGGGAAATGAAGTGTTGAAAAGCACGAACAAATAAATCAATAATCTGTGAAATATCAACAACAACAGCAATGCAATGCGATAGAAAGTAGTAAAAACTTTATTTAAATGCTTAGAACAAAAGATTGTGGAAGTATTTATTTCTTCCTTGAAGTTTTAAAAAATATTTATAAAAATTGTTATATATTATGAAAGTTTTAAGTACAACTAAAGGATCAGTATTCTGTCACAGACAGATTAACAGATTGGGTGAATCGATTTGATGGTCAAATCATGGCATTTTCTCAGAGCTTTTTACCCTTGGATGGGTGGATGCGATTGAGTATAATTATATGTCACTACTGTATTGTCAATAGTTTTGAGAAGGGTCATTAAGATTCAAAGGATTAAGTCGGTATTTTTTTATTGTTCACACGACACTTCAAGCGGTATATTTTCCGTCCATCTTCAGGTGTAATATACACATTTGTTAGGATATTGTTTTCAAGTCCCTTTCTTCAGTAGAGAAAAGCAAAAACACATCAAACAGAAAGATTTTACATGCAATTTTTCTTAGAACTCTTCCCAGAATTCGATATTGTGTCTCTTGTTTCTTTTGGAAGTAGTAGAAACCAGAAAGAATTGAATTTAGTGCTGGTTTGATATGCCATTTCCATGGTGATTCCAGTATGTCTTTTGCTTTATCCAACCAAAGAAAGAAACTAAAACAAGAGTCTCCTACCGTCTTCATGTGTAATATTCGTGGTGCATATTACCACCAGATTCTACCCCACGTAGAAGTGGTTAGGTTTTTCGCCTAGCGCCTGATGCACTCCTTCGGGGGAATGCCGACGTGCCCCGAGGAATTTTTGTACCCACCAGGCGTGTCTGGGCTACAGCTCTGCGCCTGGACCTATGTAAAAACGGCCTTGTGCTATTTGACCTTGTATCAAGTCCTGTCCGGTGCGAGGCAGAGACAAATATATACCCATGAAGAAGGCTGGAGAATGTATCTATCAAATGAACCTGTGAACATCGAAACAAGAAAGATTTTAATCGTCCAAATATTTCTTGAAATATGTACAATGCCTACGAAAGCATTTGCGACAACCATCATTATTGTCATATATATATATATATATATATATATGTGTGTGTGTGTGTGTGTGTGTGAGTGTGTGTGTGTGTGTGTGTGTGTGAGTGTGTGTGTGTGTGTGTGTGTGTGTGCGTGTGTGTGTGTGTTTGTGTGTGTGTGTGAGTGTAAACTTATAAAGATAATAAATTCATGTAAACATGTGTGTCGAAGCCTCTATAATAAAGGTTATTGAACATGAATAAATAGATACTATATATATATATATTTATGAGCAGGCTACGATACCAGAAAATATACGTATTTCTATATATTTTAATCGATAAATACAGATTTCAATATGCATGGGAATATATGTATTCATCACCATGACAGTTGCTCATCACAAAATAAATTTAATTTTGCAAAAACGAAATCTGCAAAAGAATACGCTTTTTTAAAATTCAAAAGTTAGTAGGAGTGAGTATATATATATATATATATATATATATATATATATATATATATATATAAGTATAAGTAGCAAAATCATCGGTAACAAGGGGAAATCTATTTTATTGTTTAAAAATAGTTTTCCCCTTGTTACTGATGATTTCGCAACTAATTTTTCTATACAAATTTTCGTGTGCCTCGAACGTAATAAAAGATTTTTAGGGTAGGTACAGCCCTAGAATCATTGGTAATTTGAATAAAATCATTTATTTAAGATTTTTGATTGATACCTATAAGAATAAGGTCCTCTTTCTTCAGTCTTGTCTTGACAACAATTTAGCTCCAGGATACATACTTCGACGGATTAAGAAAATAAAATGCTGTAATAATATTAATGTATTACGTGCTTTTTTGAAAGAAGAAATTTCTTCTTTTTTTTTGACTCAATAGTATCTGTAAAAGCTCGCTTATATTTTAATTGGAAGACGTGTTGGTATTCTCTTAGTTTCTTTGACCTCCTTTGATTTTCTAAGTATCTAACTTATAACTCTTCTCGTTTAAAGAATAAATTACTAAATAGCAATCAACAATTTTGAATCATCTAATTAAAAGGAAATTTGGTTCAATTGTAACGTCTGACAAGCATATTTTCAATTATTCTTCTTATGTTTTGTCTGATTGTGAAAAGTTGGTGCTGTCGTACCAATTCGGCTGCTGTATTTGCTGAATTTGAGTTATTGTATTTACAGTTGAGGAGGCATTCACTTGCTCCTTCGTGTAATATTGCTTATCTAAAGGCTCGTTTGGCTGATTTAGCGCAGTCTTTTGTTAAAACCCCTGTCGACTCTTATCGTTTCTTGTGGTAGAAGATAGATGTTAAGTTAGCTAAGCAACTTAAAATGATCATTATTCTTACTAAACCTGATAAAGGTGCTGGTGTTGTTATTTTGAATTGAGCTGATTTCAAAGGCAAAATGAACGCTATTTTAGAAGATTCAGATAAATTCCGGAAATTTGGGGATTTGTCTTTTGATGACACTCAGAAACTATAAAACTAACTACAAAAACGTTTTCTCGAGTTATTCAGAAGAAAATTCATATCGAAAGAGGTCTATGAGTTTATTCGTCCAGTAGGATCGCAGAGACCAAGAATGTATGGTTTGCCAAAATTACATAAACCAGGTATCCCTTTGTGTCCTATTCTTTCCATATGCCATTCTGTCCAAGATTTTTTGGCTGAATGGCTTGTTGAAGTCCTTAACCCAGTCTTAGAATTCTATTCTGGGTTTTGTGTAAAAGACTCTTTTACATTTTCCTCTATTATCCGTCGTCTTCCTGTATGTTATGATTCCCAATTTCTGGTCTCCTTTGATATGATCTCATTATTTACCAACATCCCTTTAGCTGAGACAGTATCTATATGTTCTGATTTTTTTGTATCGTGGTCCATCAACTATTGCCCTTCTCTTTCCTGAGGAAGTTTTTATTGAATTCATGGAGATTGCTACAAAGTCAGTATCTTTTAGTTTCAATGAGATTATGTATCGCCAGATTGAGGGCGTTCGTATGGGTTCCCCTCTTAGCCCCATTCTGGCTTATATTTTTGTTGGGTTCCAAGAAAGACTTTTGTTTGAAAAGTTTCCTAAGCCCTTTATTTATCTACGTTACGTTGACGATATTTTTGTTTCTTTTAGATTACGTAATGATGCTCTGTTATTCATCGATAAATTGAATGATTTATATTTATCTTTATCATTCAACATGGAAGAAGAAAATAATAATAAAGTGCTATTCTTGGATGTGTTAGTTAAAAGATGTGATTCTTCTTTCCTCACATCCGTTTATTGAAAACCTACATTCACTGGGTTTTATTTAAGTTGGGATTCTTTTGCTCCCAGATCTAGGAAACTAAATTTAATCAGATGTCTTTCCTTTCGAGCTTTGAATATTTGTTGTGATAGCAAGATTGAAGATGAACTGAAGGTAATCAAAGAAATATTTATTAATAACGGGTATCCTGAGGAAGTCATTGACGATAATATCAAGTTAACAGTAATCAGGTTAAAAAATAAGAACAAAATTTTTGGATCTCCGAAATGTCCTGTTTATTTTAGACTTCCTTGGGTTGGTTCTGCTAGCCAGTCTTTTGCCGAGAAGGTTGCCTCCTCTGTGTAACGTTGTTATCATGCTGTTAATGTTCGACTAATTTTCACTACTAAGACGGCCTTTAACTCCATACATAAAGACAAGTTGCCTATCTTCAAACAAAGTTTGTTTATCGATAAATTTGAATGTCGATGCAATTCGACATATATAGGTGAGACTTGTCAACGTCTATAGGTGAGAATTAGACAATATGTACCCCGAGGTATTATTACTAAAGGCCGAAAAACATCTGGGCATTCTCAGGTAATGGACTCTGTTATTGGTGAGCATTTGCTTACCATAAATAGTTGCAGGACCAACTATTAAGATGACTGCTTTTCTGTTCTATATAGAGCAAGAGATAAAATCCATCTCAATGTCTTAGAGGCGATCTATATCGCTATAGATCACCCTTCTCTATGTAAACAGTTAATATACATTTTAAATATATTTGGGGAAATATTGGAGACTGGTGAGGCTTAATTTTTTTCCACCCTGTCCCTTCATTCCAATTAATTTGTTTATTCCCGTTTTTAATTATTCTTTCCGGCGATCTAGCCTGACAAATGCTGGACGAAAGGTCTCTCGCTGTTTTATTGTTCAAAAATAGTTTTCCCCTTGTTACCGATGATTTCGCTACTTTCCATATGCCATTCTGTCCAACATTTTTTGGTTGAATGGCTTGTTGAAGTCCTTAACCCAGTCTTAGAATTCTATTCTGGGTTTTGTGTAAAAGACTCTTTTACATTTTCCTCTATTATCCGTCGTCTTCCTGTATGTTATGATTCCCAATGTCTATACAAATTTTCGTGTACCACGAACGTAATAATATATATATATATAGTCTGTGTGTGAGAGAGAAAGAGAGAGACAAACACAGATATATATATATATATATATATATAGAGAGAGAGAGAGAGAGAATAAAAAAGGAAAATAAAAACCGACACACATCTCTCTCTTGTAACTTGTTGACTTTGATTTTGAAAAACAATTTCATTTGAGGTGAATCTGTTATAGAGACAAGTGTCAATATAATTTTCCGTATATTCTTCCTTTTCTTCTTTTTGATTAATTCCTGACAATATATATATATATGTGTGTGTGTGTGTGTGTGTGTGTGTGTGTGTGTTAATTTAACGGCTAAAACAGAGTATATTAACAGCTTACAGTTGCTCAGACATTTGTTTCGTCATTAACACTCCATGATTTAAAGGTTGATGTTACTAACGTACAAACACCATTGAAAATCAACTTGGAACCTTAGATGGAAGCAATTAATTATTAATAACAAAAATTTTACTGGATTCTATAAGAAAAATAACAAATCAGTGATAGTGACCAATTTCAGACAATTTTTTAAACAATAAATTGAACTGAATTAAAAAAGATTTGAATGGCAAGAAAAATTATTAATGAAAGATCTTAAAAAAGAACCTAGTTTGCTTTTAAACGAAATGACGAATCGTTTTCGTAACAAACAAACAAACAAAAAACAACAAACGCTAAAAACTGTTTCGTATAATGTGTGTGCATATGAGTGAGTGTGTATGTCTGCATATATATATATATATATATATATATATATATATATTTGTGTATAATATGGAAAATAATATATCTACAGAAAGAAAAAATATAAAATAACAGACAAACTGATCACTTTGCTTTTTATTATTTTTGAAGTTTTTTTTTTTGTGGAGGGGCGTTTCTAATATATATATATATATATATATATATATATATATATATATTCTATTAATTACAGGTTATTGCTCGCACACGTGCGTGTCGGAGTGTACGACTTTACACACACACACAAACACACACATACATATATATATATATATATATATATATATATATAATCATTATTATAATTAGACGTAATATTTAAATTTATGAATAATTTCTAATGCTCTATGCTCTATTTAAAGTCTATTGGCAACTGTAGGATTTTTCCCCAACAACACAACTATTAAAAATTCTCACCGACAACACAACAATATTAGAACATCAAAATAATAAACAAAAACTTCAGATTCTCGAAGCACTACATATTAGAAACCTGCAACCAACCCTTAATAGAATTAATTTTCAAACCAGTGCTAATGTACTTGAATGTCTTTAGCTACTTGCACTAATTATAGAATTACATTTAAAAGCAAACGGCATAATCTTCAACGGCAAAGACGCCCTTACACAGTAGTAATATGCTAAAACAAAAGTTACATCACTTTTGTAATAGATTCTCCCCTGATGATGGCCCAAAGTCGGGCAGAAAGTACTAGGGATACATACAATTATGGACAATACATAAATCAATCCCCCCCGAATACGATAAAAGTAATACGGGAATTCGAACGGATCCAGAAGAAAATATGTAGACATAAAATGTCTATTATGTTTAATGAAATTTGCATTAACGAAGAAATGCTGCCTATATATATATATATATATATATATATATATATATATATATATTCGGCTTCTGGCAAGGAACCAGCCCACTTTTCCCCTGACTCCAGTCAACTTTAATTCTTTCCAACAAAATGCATTTTGACCTTCCGGCCAGGGTACACAATATATGTATACGAGAAGAGTCTTCCTGGCGTAGTAGCTAACGTGCTGGATTGCGTCTTCGTAGTAAACGAGTCTAAACCCCAGTCAGGCTATTACGTTCAATTTCACACTCATACTCTTGGGAAAGGTACAAACCAGTTTAGCCCTCAAGTTAAATGTTACATAGCGTCACTACTGTTCTTCTACAAGGATGGCATTTGCATTAAATAACCCACCTTGGTCGATATGTCATTAAACAAAGAGAACAAATCACCGCAACACACACACACACACACACACACACACACACACATATATATATATATATATATATAAAGTTGGAAAAATGGAGTGACACTTCATTATTTCCCGAAATTTAAACCAATTTTGGCCAAATTAGAGAAACGTATTTTGAATAGAAGCATAAAAGATACAACCTCTTCCTGACCACAGGTTTTTTTAGAAAGTCGATAAAATTGTGGCCTAGGCTGTATAAAAAATATTTCAAGCTTATTTAGACGGCCTGCTAATATCACCAATTGTGCAAAAATTTTACGTGATTTTTACAAAAAAGCACATTTTAAAGTCATCTTTAATTCCCCAAAACGACATTTTAGTGGAAAAGTTTTCGTTTGTGTCTGTTATGTGTTTTTATCTCTTACCTTCCCTAAGAAAATCATAAAGTTAGGCATTTTCTCATGAACGAAAATGTAAATGGAGAAAACGGAGAAGATTAAGTTGAAGCCCGTGGGTCATCATCACGGGCCTTTTGGAGCTCTGTTAAGTGAGATACTTGTATTATAGGTGAGGTCAGACGTCACATCTCTAGTTGTACATAGGGGACCACACCCAAAATAGTAAAAAAATCAGAAAACTTTACAATTTTTGGGGTGCCTCATGAATTAAATTAAATGTTGTTATAACGACAGATTGTAATGTTTGTTTTTAGATAGGTGTAAATGAAGATTATCCAAAAATTTTGGAAGTCACAGAATATGATAGTTTGCATATACTGGGGTTGTTTTATGCAATTAATTAATGTTAAATGCGTAAGTAATGGAACAGTTGGAAATGAATACTTGTTTCGTCAAACAAATACAGAAGTTTCCCATTTACGGAAAATCTTGCTTTTTCTACGGTAAATTTTGTTTTTAATCATTTTAATGAGTTAAAAATATTAGCCTGAGACTTGTAATTGAAAGAGGCGCTGTAATACGACCAGTACGGTTCTCTCTGTGTGTGTGTGTGTGTGTGTGTGTGTGTGTGTGTGTGTGTGTGTGTGTGTGTGTGTGTGTGAGCACACCTTCGGATAATGCGATATTTCAATTGTCATAAAAAGATTACATTTAACAGCTGTTTAGCGTGAATATATATGTATGAACTTCCTAATCAGTGGTTGATTGGGTCTTAAATTTCTATTTGGAAATTTGTAAAAGAATCCGTTCAAAAGTGTTCAAAAGGGTCCCCTAAACCTAAAATGTAGTCAAACCTATAAAATAAAATCAAAGATTTTAAGGTCATAAAAGGTTACATCTTTTCACTATTGTATTTATTTATGTTAATGTATACATATCTTTATTAGAGAATTATAATATGATAAAAATGAAAATGGCAGTCGTATAATAAACAATCCGAATTATTTACAAAGCATAATTTCAAATTGTTTCCAAACATAAATAAAACTATGTTCGAATTACCGAAGAAACGTGTCTTATAATGCAAAAAAACAAAAAACAAAAACATAAATTAAAATACAATTAAAAAGATCATTAAAAAAGAAAAGTCATTTAATATCCAGGTTCTTGTTATTTGATTGATATAAGATCAGATTCTTCACAAGATTCGGAAGAATTCCAATTTAGTCTGCAATTCTGTTAAAAAATAGTCGAGTGTTTTAATAAAAGAAAACGAAAAGATGAGTACAAATAGATTCTTTCTGTTAACAAGTTGAAAGATTCTTTGTAAGTATTTCATTATTATTTTAGCATCGCGAAAAAAAAAGCTAGATACTTTTGGTTAAACCCACACACATGCAAACATTCGGGTATTCGCGCACCCAAATATATGTGAGGGTAACAGTTATTTTTTGATGAAGCTGATTTCTTGTGTGGATAAAGTACTAATCTAAATTTAGATGGTGATTGTTACGTCAAACACATCAGGCATACAAATTAGATATGTGGCTTTGAAATGTAATTTTTTTGGTATATATCTTTTTTAGAATGTTATTAAAAAAAAACATAATAAGAAAAACAAATCTATAGACAGTTATGAAGATAAATGTATGCATGTGTGCAGTTATTTTGCATTAAATAAAGAATAGGATGTGTGAATGATGGAAAGTATATAAATCTTGTTTGATGGTATTATATATATATATATATATATATATATATATATATATATATATATATATATATATATGTGTGTGTGTGTTTGTGTGTGTGTGTGTGTGTGTGTGTGTGTGTGAGAGAGAGAGAGAGAGAGAGAGAGAGAGAGAGAGAGAGAGAAAATCTGATTTGCTATATTTTATTACTTTTTTCTCATACTGTCGAATTTGATTCCGAATTTTACCCATAAGTGTATTTATTATATTTACATTATATATATAATCGCAATAATTCGGCAAACTGTTTCAATTAGATTAGTATTCACATTTTCGTTATTATAACCATAATAATTAACGAAACATTTTTGTTCAAATATGACAAAAACCAAAGCTTAATGCCGTGGAACAAATTAATGATACCAACAAAAATCAAGATGATGACATTAGTCAAGATCGATTTGTATACTAATTCTTCATCTTAAAAAATCTCACAGGGATATGAATATCTGTCTGCGTGCACATTTGTGTGTGTGTGTGTGTGTGTGCCTGCGTGTGTCAGAAAGAGAGAGAGAGAGAGAGAGAGAGAGAGAGAGAGAGAGAGAGAGAGAGAGAGAGAGAGAGTATGTATGTATGTATGTATGTATGTAAAAATCATAATAAACAGATCATAGTAGAATAACATTTTTATCTAACAACCAACGATTTTAACTGATAAATAAATCTTCCCATTAAAGTGAATGCTTAATTTGCAATAGAAATTGAAAAAAAAAAATCGAATATCACATCAATAAACATTAGAATCGATGTGATAACGAGAAGCCCTTTCTCTAAAAGAACGTGAACATGTTAAACCATGCAACTCCCCCCACTCAAAACAACCAAAAACTACATTTTAACCCTCCACCTAACTTACACTCATTTTACTTATTAACATTTGTATTAGATATATCAGCATATTATAAAATTCATAATTAAACAAAAATCATTAATTTTTATTGACTGATTTTTCTACTAAACGAAATCTTTGAGTAAGAAAAATCTCTTAGAATTATTTTCAAATTTAAAAATATTTTTCAACAATAACAAATGCAATGAAATCCCGTTGAGAAAATGCTTGATTTTCATACACACGTGAATGCCAAATCTTGAAATTAAGAAAGTCTGATGATGAGAAAAGGCTGGAACGAGTCAGTATTAACAAATTTATAAGATTATTTACTAATTTGTCCCTGGGTTTTGTTCATACTATATATATGTATGAGTGTGAGTGTGTGTGCGTGTGTGTGCTTGAATAATTCATTAATTCATTAATTACGAAATCATATTAACTCAAAGTTAATGATACTTTTGAGGAAAATAAAAATTATGTCAACTTTAAATGCGTGTATATATATATATATATATATATATATATATATATATATATGCATTTTGCAACCTATGTGTGTGAATATATATATATATATATATATATATATATATATATATATATATATATTGAGAGAGAGAGAGAGAGAGAGAGAGAGAGAGAGAGAGAGAGAAATATTCTCGTATGATATATTTATTTTCTGAACTTGATCAAATATAAATACCAAGAATAATTATGAAAATAAATATTCTCAATACAATGTGTATGTCTTCCTTTGCCCTCTTTTCATTACAGTTCTGATAATTTTATATTCAATACAATAAGTACAAATAACATATGTCAGTATTATATACGAAGATTTCTTTTCTCTTTTTCGAGTGTTTACGGTCTTTTTCTTTAAACAAATGTCTTCCTTTTTATCTAGGTAATTGTTTCTTTTATTTTTATTTATTTATTTTTTTGGTTGAAAGAACACCCGAAAAGAAAAAGAAAGAAAAATTAAACGGGAGAAAACAAAAGACAAACAAAATGATTGATAATAATAATAATAATAATAATAATAATAATAATAATAATAATAATAATAATAATAATAATAATAATAACATATAAGGTCAGTTTTCTATTTCTTTTCTTGTTGTTTTACATCACTTTAAATTCTACGTAATTCTCAAGATCTCGTGATTCTCGACAAGATCACTTTTCATGTCTCTTAAATTCATTCAGCAACTAAAGCTGATAATTGACAGCAGGCATTGATGTGAGTTTTATTTTATTTTATTGTTTTCATCGATTTTATTAACCATTTATTGTTTGTTTTGCTTCGCTTTTTGTTTTTCTTCCCTTTAAAGAGCGATTTTGTCTGGATCATTTCCCATGTATTCGTGATAATCACCTTCTTGAGGAGGCAGCATCAATGGTATCTGTGATAAGTTGGTGACACGGCCATATTGGAAATTCTGGTCTTGACCAAAGAAAGTAGGAACGATGTTGAAATTGGTAAGCACCTCCGAAGACAACCTGTAAAAAAAAGCAAGTATAAAATGTCGGATGAATAAAAGATAAGCTAACTAGAGCAATTATTACTACTTCTATTATTATTATTATTATTATTATTATTATTATTATTATTATTATTATTATTATTATTATTATTATTATTATTATTGTTGTTGTTGTTTGGAGTTTTTTCACAGTATATGTTCGTTATCAGTCTTTCAATGGAGTCTGAGTGACCGAAAGTCTCCTCGGGTCTCCAGATTTTTTTGAATATTTTAGCCAATCTTAAAATTGCTGCAGACTGTATGGTTTCGAGTCTTCCTGCACTTTCCAGTCCCTACAAGTCTTCTTTCCCAGCTCACCAACTTAAATGAGTATCACCTTCATTTCTGTGTTCCACAGCTTTTTCAGTTTTCTGAAAAGATCAAGTATTATATATTTTTTCGCTTTATTTCATTTTCAAGCTGTGACCCTCGGCAACATCAAAACCCACCCGCTGACAAATTCATTTTTCTTTCTTCTGGCCAGGGTTGGGTAATCCGTTTGTATCTCAAAGTCCCAGAGAATTTTTTGAGTCTTATTTTCTTGGACGGATTCTAGTTTGTGCATATACTATTAGTGTATATAGTCAAGTTTTAATCTTTTTCAAAATTCTCAGTGGATCACCTCCCCACACAGTCATGCTTAGTCTTGTACTCATTTTTTGCTAGTTTGTTGCTTTTGCTTATTATGGTCAATTATTGTTTCATCCTTATCACCACATAATCTACCTATTCTGCGTATTATGAGATTAACCATTTTATCTTTGTCACCCCATATTCTGCTGCGTATAATCAATTTTTTCTTTGATATAATTGGTGATGTAGTCTGGACAGATTCAATTCTTCTCCATATTTCTAGTTCTCTAGTCTCTTTTCCAGGTTTTTGGTGATTGTTCTGGGATTGTACTATGGCTGGTTTTATTGTCACCTTCTAGTTCCATATCTTGGAAACATCTCCCATTTTCCAGAACTTGCAATGTATACAAAAGAGAGAAGGAAATCATAGTAGTGAAGTATAGAAAAATATAACACTTCTAGAAGCAAGGAAAATAGTGGAAACTAATATGAAAGATAACACCACTGCCTATGTAGAAAAGAGAGCAAGTTCAATCCGTAATATTTTTTGTATTTAATGAAATGCAAATAGACCTAAGGTGACCTTAGAGTTCAGTATCAACTATTCCTAGTCAAGTTACTCGAATAGACCAAGTTTCAGCCCTTAAAACGGATACTAACAAACAGCCAATTGCTTTATTAATACAATACTAGCAAAACATGCACCCTCAAATATATGTTTTAATGTAATAGAATATCTAAATGTCATCAATGCCGATGTCTTAATTAGACTGTCAGGCTTTTCTTTTAGGGACAAGAATGAACAGATGTTTGAAAATCCTTTTAAGCAATGTATTCCATTGTAAGCCTTTTATTTCCCCGGAAATTGCAGTTTTGACTTCACATAGACCTGAGGTGACTTTGGAGGTCAGCATCTACTATTTCAAGTCAAGTTACCTATATATATGTATATATATAATCATGTGTTAAAATTTTTTAAGTATTTAACTTGATAAGTAATGATTATTTTGAATAAAGTTACGAAGATTTTATGTTTTTTACTAAACAGAAGTGTTCTTGTTATTTACTTAGATTATATTGAAATGATTGATTGTGGTGAATCTGACTGTATGATAGGAATATGTGGAAAGTTGGATGTGTTTGATTTATCCAATTTTCCACATCTTACATCTTACTTAGTATGCAGCTCTTAGGTTGCTAACATAAACTGTTGTTATTAACGTGTCACTAACTGAGTTAGCTGAATTGGTTCACCAATTTTATTTTCTACATTATTAGTTTATAACTATGAGCGCAACTTTTATTGACAAAATGTAAAAATTGGCTCATGAAAACTTTAAATGAACTTTTAATGACTTGGTAGTGACAAAATATCTCGTTATTCACTTCAAAACAATTCGTGATGTCAATAGCTTCATCATCATCATCATCCTCGAATTCACTTAAATTACAATTTCTTTCTTTATTTTACGAAATAACAGAACCACTGGGTGAAAACTCTCTATAAAGTAACCGACTAAAAACATAAAATGAAGCATTTAATCATAATATGCTCATATTTTACTTCGGATTGTCAAACACCTTTACGTGTCTTGGACATGAGACTAAACTGCATTCGGTATTGAGGTTCCAGTTCTAGAACTCACAAAAATGAGAATCACTTTTTTATTGTCATTAATCCTATGTCCACTCTAACCCAGATTGATAGTACCAGTTAGGCTCTCGTCTATTGGTCAAATAGATTTGTTTAAAAATAATTAATATTAGATAGGAATACTTGGTACCATGCGACTGTATGCAGATTATTTGTTGTAAAAATAACTACTTGAAGCTATAATTGTTTCCTAAGGATTCTTATTAGTTACTTGAAACCATATAATTATGTGCAAATTACTAATTTTAGACAGAAATAGTTATTTTAAATCATGAGTGCATAAATCATTTGTACTAAATAGTAATACCTGATGTCATATAACTGCAAAAAAAAGAAGTAAAATAAAAAAAAAATGTTCGATTAGAATCTATGGTTCTAATAAATCTGTTTGAAAATCATTAGCACTTGATAGGAGTACTTGAAACCATAACATCTACATTCACTCTTGAATATCCAAACCTTCAACTGAAATGTTGACTTCAAATAACTACCGAACAACTATATCCAATTAGCAAAGGAACAAAACGAAAACATCGGCATAAAATAGCCCAAAGTTTGACCTGTCGTAAAATCCAACCAAACAGTCAACCAACCAAGTTGAAACTATATAACTATGAGCAAATAAATCATTATTATTATAGCATAAGAAAAATTACTTAAAACCATATTTACTTAATTATTATAGTTACCTAAAACCATAGTTATTATTAGTTATGATTATTGAATAGGAATAGATACTTAAAAACTTGCAAATTATTAATACCAATACGAATACTTGAAACCATATAAATTTGCACAAATAAGTATTTAGAATAATAACTTGAAAGCTATAATAGTTGAGAAGTGTTTAGTATTACTTAACCATATAATTGCTGGGAAAAATAACTGACTTCGGCATCAAATTAGCCAACAAACAACAAACCCATCAACACCTTTGCACAGCCACTTTTTTAAAGCTTTAATCTTAGGAAGAAAATCATTTTTATTTCATTCATATAAAATTCACCTTTTTTTCTTTAGTCCAACTTTCAATTTCTTGTCTTTATAGGTCACAGATTCTTCCACTTGATACGGTGGGGGTTCACTGACTGAAATAATAAAAAAAGTTGACAAATAAAATTCTAATAGAGAATTAATTATCCATTTAGTAGAAGAAACAATATGCTTATATACCTGCACATATATGCCGGGATACCGTGGCGAAGGATGACTTGGGAACCTGGGCATGCAGTCCTTTACGTCGGACAGTCACCAAAGAGGGAAAGAAGGACATTTAACTCTTCAGCCGAGGAAAATTATTTCACTGCCTGTGTCTGTGAATGTGATGTGAGAAAAAAAAACAACACTTCTACTAATACTTCAGATAAATACCTCTCTCCACTGGACTTAATATCCCTCTCGTTAGCAATATCCTGGCGACGATTATGACCGCTATTGATTTCGAGAGAAAATAATAAAATCTACGCGTAATGAGTAATTTATAGTAAATCAATTAAATTCTTCGTTTCCTGTTGCCAAATCCATTAGTGACAACGATTTTTCATAGGAAGCAGATGTGGCAAGTATGGTTAGAATCAGACAGGGTAATTTGGTTACTGTAGCCAGAGCTTGGTTAAGTTGAAGTTTCTGTTTTATCTCTGCAACTTCTTGTATGCTTGACACTTACTTTGCAAAATTTGTAGAATAAACTGATTTCTGCTCACATTTCAATACATTAAAATCCAAAATGTTTTTATATACATCTAAAGTTGAAAACGCTTCCATCAGAAATTTTTTTTTTTTTTGGATTTAACAATTTAACAAATCTGAACTCTTCCATTATTTTAAATCTTTGCTTAACGTGAAAAATAACTTTATCCAAAATGTTTTTTTAGAACCAAATAATACATATTTTTCGTCGAAATCTGCCTTAATATGTGTCCTTTGAATGGGTGAGTCATTGGTTTCAAGCGTATGAGGTAATACAATTATCACTTCTGCAGAGCTGTCTTGATATGGCAGAAAAACAAGCAAAATAACTTCTTTCTGTGGCTTTTTCTCCGTGACTCCCTCTCCTACTTTATTATTGTCTCTCTTTTTCATGCACCCAGATTAAAAGGAATAATAAAATAGGGAAGACTAAAGCCACGGCCTTTTCTAACCATGTAAGCAAAAATATTTTGCTTTTCTCTCTCTCTTTCACCCACTCAGTCTTATATTCTGTCTCTCATGCTCCCTACACAAAGGCAATAAGGAAGCTACTTAATCCATTGCTTTTACTTGAATCCTTTCCAATTAAACTAATAGGCGTTTTCTCTACTTAATTTTCTCAAAATAATTTTGCTTCTAACAATTATCCTAAGAACTGAAGAAACGAGGAATAAAAAACAAAATACTAGTACAAAGAAGACAGTGAAAATTATCAATAATTAATTAGTTTTGTATTACACAAAATTATACTGGAAAAAATGTTAGACATGTAGTGAATGCGTTGGATACATGATCCTTCGCCCCTGATATGGGCAAAATCACACACACGCACGCACACACGTTGACAATGCTTTAGGATAATCAAGACCAGCTGGCTTTCCTTTAGAGACAAGAATTAATAGGTATTTGAAAGTCCTTCAGAGCAATACGTTCCATTGTAAACTCTTTAGTTTATCCCATTTTCTCAGTGATAGCTGTTTTGACATCAAATAGACCTGAGTTAACCTTGGATGTCAGCCTCAACTATTCCTAAGACCAAGTTTCAGCTTTTAAAACGTATACGGCCAACCAGTTGATTGCTTTAATCATATATACTAGAGTTACGTTACCTCACCGACACGACAAAGAAAACCCAGGCGTAATGTAATCCCTAAAACACGACATAAACGAGTTTGTTGGTTGCTTGATACCACGGTTTATTTCTTTCTTTCGGGTGATAGTAATCATAGCAAAAGAGAGAAAGAGAGAAAGAGATAAAGAGAAAGGATATGTGTCACCTATTTTGATATACAGAGAGCAATATCCCTCGCGAGACACAGGTGACGCGCGCTGGTTCGCTCGGTGTCAATTTTCTTTGCGCTGCGTTTCGTCCGCTCTGAACTTCTAACGCTCTGACGCTAGCTGTAACTCAATTGACAAATTTTCAAATTTCAAATATATTCTTGTTTCGTTTAGTTCAGTATTTAGTAACTAAAGCCTCTAATCTAGTCTGGTCACTATGAAAATTTTGGTACCCCCGCACAAGAACACTTGTGAATGGGGTAATTTGTTGATGAAGACTGTCAGTCGACCCTAACAGAATTCTTACCCAAGAGGTTAAGCTTTTGGTCTAACATGTTTTATATCTCAGACTACAAGTTACTTTTTATATAAACACTTCCCATTGGAAAAAGTATATGATGGAAGAGTTTTTACTAAATATACCCTCCCCCAAACGTTAGATCGCAACCGGCTGGTGCCACCTACCTCTAAAATACTCAGCGTGAATTTTCTTTTTCTGTTAAAGACATCATCCTTTTCATAGATCATGTTAAAATGTAGTCGTTTTTCGCGTGAGTCGCGTGGCTTATCTGGTAAAGATGTTAAAGCGTTCCTTTTTCTCCCTACTGATGAAGTTAAATTGAGTTCTGTTCTTGCCTGATATTATTTAACTCTTTCGCTATCCCATTTTTACAATTTTTGACTGATCTCAGTGCCGCATTTTCAATAAAATAAAATTGAATAAAAAATAAAGAAAAAGAAAAAATTTAAAAATTTAGAAATAAATAAAATAAAAAATGACTCTTTCAAGAATGTTACTTTAAGATATATATATATATATATATATATATATATATATATATATATATATATATATATATATATATATATATATATATATAAGATTTTACGCAGCATCAGCATTCCTGTTTCGATCTATATATATATTTTTTTTTTTTGATTTCTCGTAACAACTCGTGAATAATACGAATTCTTCCCGTAGATTTTAAAAGTCAAACGTGTGTATTATATACAACCCTGTGTGCCACCATATACAGGAAGGTATGACCAACTAATATTCTTCTACAAAATGGCATCCCCAACATTGTGTACAGACCCTACATATATTCACAACCTAAAACAAAATATACAACTCTATTGAGAAACTTATCATTTCCTCTTTAATGTGTGAAAGTCTTACCTTTCTTTTTATAATTAATATTCCTTAGAGATGAAAATCCCAATTCATATGAAGAGGAAAGCAGCATCAAAATAGTTAAAGTACGTTTAGGGGCAGTTTCCTAGTTGTGGTGAGTTACGTACCGAACTGCGACATCGTTGTAAGTGAGTTATACTATTACGTTCGGAGTAAAATACCCTTGAGAAAGGTATGA
This sequence comes from Sepioteuthis lessoniana, assembly GCA_963585895.1. Taxonomy (NCBI): domain Eukaryota; kingdom Metazoa; phylum Mollusca; class Cephalopoda; order Myopsida; family Loliginidae; genus Sepioteuthis; species Sepioteuthis lessoniana. The sequence continues at coordinate 54,366,400 of OY757915.1, forward strand.
ACTCCCCCTTATTGGGATAAGGGGGAATTCAGATAAGGATTAAATAGTACCTTGCTCTTCAGCAAAGATGACTTTGGGATTAAATTACTCACGAAGGTAAATATGCCATTAAAACAAAGAAACCAAAGCATTTTAGCTACTGAAGAATAGTTTTATCTTGTAGAACTCCAAAATATATACATTTTAAACTCATTATGATGGATTATATATATATATATATATATATATAGGTATTATTCGGTCAAGTTAAACCAGAATTTGGAGTAATTCCTTCAGGACAAGAAAATCATTCAAGAGCCGAACATTTAAATTTTCCTGGTAGAGAGCTCAATGTAATTAATTTTACAGAGCAATACTTTCTTTAAGAAAAAAACCAAAGACCGGTTAATTCAGGATTATAAATTTATTTCCATCCTGTATTTTCAGTTTCTGGTGTGAACCAAAAACATGAAGAAAAAATTCATACAGGACTTCTTCAGATCCAATGGATAATTAATTAAAACAGAATAGACACGTGGGGTGGAGGGGGATCAGATTAAGGATTTACCTCCTCGTTTTATTGAATTTCCGTTTTATTTTAATTTTTCAAATTTCTTCTGTCAGTTATAATTACGGTAATTTAACTTTTTTATTTATTTGCTTAGTTTATTTTCTTTTCATGTTAAGTTCGATAATTAACTTTTAAGAGAAATATTAATGCTTATATTAATTTCGATACCATTTAATTAGCTATCTATTTTTTTAGTGTATATGTTGGATACGTTTTTTTTTCCTGGTTTCACTATTTATTTCTATGTTTTTAAATTTTTATAGTTTAAATTTAGTCTTATGTCTACGTCTAGTTATTAATTCACTTCTCTTATTTAATAACTTATCAGGCCATTTATATACTAAAATATAAATTTTCTCTTCTAAGCATAAATTGCATCTACCGTTAAAACTATTTGGAGTATTTGATTTTCTCAAAATAGACCATTCTATCTCAGGGGTTAAACCTTTGTTTTTTAAAAACCAGAAATGTTTTGATAGTGCTGTATGGTTTTTTAAGTGTTCATGGGAGAAGGTAAATTTGTGGTTAAAATACCTCTCCTTCCATTTAGTGGATGCTAGCCCGATATAAGTTTTCTTATCTGTGATATTCTCTTTAGGGTAAATTATAGCTTGATATATTACATTATTTAAATTGTATAGTCCATTCATGGGACAAATTTCCCGGGGTTTACAATTACATTCTTTTTTTATACCATTATTATTATTATTATTATTATTATTATTATTATTATTATTATTATTATTGTTTCTATTATTTCTATTATTTATTTGATCCTGAAAATCTTTAGTTATATTTTTATTATGGCTATTAATTATTTGAAAAATATTTTTCGTGCAAGAGTAACTTATTTTTAACGTTTTTCTGTTAAATATTTTTTGCAGTTTATTTCCGTGTTTGAAATGTTTATCTACTAGTTTCAAAAAATATTTTCCAATATTTATATTAGTTAGCCTACAGAACGGGGGGTTGAACCATATTATTTTCCTTTTTCTATTTTTACGTCTATTTTCCTTATTTATTGGCCTAGCGGTTAGAGTGTTCGCCAATGGCCCGGGAGACCTGGATTCAATCCCAGGTCGAGTCATACCAAAGACTCAAAAAATGGTACTTGATGCCTCCTTGCTTAACACTCAGCATTATAAGGTACGGATCAAGGGTAAAGTAGAGCAATCCAGGGAAGGAGTAGCGCCCTCCCCAATACCTTGATGTAGTAGCTATCGAAAAGGGAGCCTTCTGGTTACCCTCGACTATGGTCGCCAACTTTACTTATTATTACCATTAGTCACCGTCTCTTCTTTATAGGTAAAGTTTTCTTCATACCCGCTACTTTTTAGTGCATCAATATACATTTTACTACTTTTTCGGAATATTTCTTCATTTACTGATAGATTTCTTATTCTTAGGTTTACAGCTTTTGGAACTTGTTTAATTATAGCTCTAGTATACAAAAGAAAAATAATTAGAGCCTTTAAACTCTTAGGTTTTAAAATAGAAATATCATCAAACAATAAGATAGTCAATTTATTGGATGTGACCCTAGACCTTTCTAACAACCTCGATAAACCTTTTATAAAAATGGATCAGTCCCCTTCAATCAGGCTTTAGTAGGGTGTATTCCAATTGCTGCTGTGGCAGTTCATTTGAATCTGAAATCATAAAAATTGGTCAGTCATCTCATAAGATGTATAGCAATAACATACTGAAATTTTAAGGGTCTACGACAATTTTAAATGCCGGTAAAAAAAAAGTCTGGAAACTTATTGAATGCACGACGTATATTGAAAGGTTCTAAAACCTTTTAATATAATTTAATATTCGCTATTAACTCAATATTTAGCAAAAGTCTAACTCACAATTTTCTGAGTTTAATTAAAAAAAATTATTTCTCTTTCTAATTTGTCAAATGCAGTTGGGGTCATTTCTTTTCTACTGGTTTTGCTCTCTTTTTTTCATCTTAACACCATGTGGTGCACATTTTGTGAATCACTGATCAAGACCGAAGAAATAACTCAACAAAATCCTAATCTAATAGGATCTGATAGGAAAAAGATAAATAACACACACACACACACACACACACACACACACACACACACACACACACACACACACACACACACACACATATATATATATATATATATATATATATATATATATATATATATATAACAGTAACATCAAATATGAAGGCACCCAGTGATCGGAGAAAAATGAGCAATGGATTTATATGGATAGAGTTGATCCTCTGGAATTGTTAGCTCTATCAACCTAAACGATAGAGAACATAGGCCTTCAGAAGTGAAAGAGGTACAGATTGGAGTCCTACTAAGAGGTTATTTTAAAAAATTTCAATCTGCTCTATTGATTGTAAGTCGAATGACAGTAGAGTACTTGCGATGGAAAGCAAATGAAATTAAATTGAAAGAAATACCAGTAAGAAAAAATAATACTTGATAAATTTTTAACTTGTAGAACTTCAAAATTCATTGTCCTTACTCCCAGGTTTAAACTGTTAGTGCCTGTTTGAAAATTATTTGTATTAAATAGGAATACTTGAAAGCATAACAGAGTGCGAATTATTTGTATTAAGAATTACTACTTGACGCAATAATTGTTTTGTAAGAATTATAATGATTTTTTCAAACAGTTCAATCTAATGGTTTTCTGTTGAAGACTGAGTCGCAGCAAGTCTCCTCAGGTCTCCAGGACTCTTTTAAGTATCCTAGCTGATTTTACTGCGGATGGTTTTCATTCCTTCTCTAATCTCCAGTTCATCTGTGACTTTTCCCCCACCTTCTTGGGTATTGTCTCAATGGCCTTGACTACGATTAGTTTTACCGTCGCATTAATGTTACGCAACTTTTTTTTTTTTTTAGCTCCGTGGCAAGGAACAAGTATTGGAAAATTTTTAGGATCAGATCGGAATACTTGAAACTATATTACTGTGAAATGGAATTAAAAAGCAATAGTAGCAAAAAAAAAAAAAAAAAAAAAGGCATAAGAACCCCCTTTCTAAACTGAAACAAAAGAAAAAACGATTAACGTTTTATCTCACCAAAATTCAGCATAATATAACCTATTCAAAAGTATTCGCAAGAAAATTTTCATCAGAATCTGTAAGCTGAGTAAATTCTGATCCAAGTTATTTGCACTCCTTTTTGACTGATACCAGTGAATCCAATTATCTCTTAAACAATAGAAAAAATAATAAGCTGACTGGGAATTCTAACTTGCTGGTTGGCAACCAGTCTAAGAAAAGAACAACTCTTTATTCCCTCCAAAATCAACGTTATTCATGACTTACTGAAAAGAGTGGTCTTGAAAAGACATGCCACTTCTCATTTCATTCAATTATTGATGCCGAATAACTATCATGACAAATCCAGTTTGCTCTTCAAATTATATTCTTTATCTTTGCTGATTCCACTCACAGTAAATCGGGGAATGTCGCTCGATATTAAGTATAAAGTCTATAACTACAAAAACAGAAGTGGAATGTTTGACGGCCGACTGTGTTAAACGAAAAACCTAGACAAGTAAACTAGATGAAGGTATAGAAGCATCAACAGAGAGAGAAATTGGCGCGCAAAACACGTGGTGTTTCATTTTTAGTGGGACAGGAGGAGAGAAGCGAATCTTCTGATTAAGCCGCAGCAACTTTGCGTTCTTCAAATGTGTTTACACATCTCGATCAAAGAATCTGTAATCAGTTTATGCTACCATGCCGACCCTCTATGTCCTCCCATCTAGATTCGTCAGCACAATTCCGTAACCCTAGCCCTCCGCTTTCACGAGAACATCAACTTCTACTCTTCAACTCATTTCGTCTCTACCCTCCCCGCCAAACTTTATTCTTGTCCTTTGTTACTATCTTCTTTTCGTTCTTAGCTAACTTTTTTCTATTCCAACCCTTTCGCAGCCGATTTCTTTCTTTCTTTCTTTCTTTCTTTCTTTCTTTCTTTCTTTCTTTCTTCGGTTATTTCTTTCCTTAATTAATTCTTCCACTTCTGATATACAACTATTACATTCTTCAATCATTTTTCACTTCTTTCTTATTAATCCTTAATTTTCTATTCCTTTCTTTCTATTTTTATCATTCTTTTATGTTTTTTTTTCCATTTACAAATTTTTTCCATGTTAAATTCTTCGATTTTTCCGCAACAAATAAACGTTTCCAAATAGGCTTACGCCAATCTGAAAAAGAAATGAAAACACAAGTTTTGAACATCCAATCCTAAGATCTTGTCCTACTCTAACAATGCAGAAACCCACGGACTCCTACTGGATCTACTGCCAACTTGTTGGCTTGTTTCTTATCTTCTCACTTGTTAATCATATCACTTGACGCAAGAAGTTCACTTAACAATTATGTTGTGGAGGTGCCCGTGGTGTAATGGTTATCGTCGCTGGATATGGACACAGTGACACGTGTTCAAATCCTGGACCTGACTGATTGCATTTCACATAGCACTAATAACCTTGGGAAAGGTATGAATCCAATTATTCTCCCTCCAGCTATGGGTAAATAGTAGGGCAGACTAGGTTCTTCAGCCTTGGTGAGGCAACTAGTCTAGGAGAAGGAAAAGTCTGAATTCAAACCTGTTAAACTCCGCTTAAAAATTGACCTTGTGTCATATTCTCACCGTTCCGTCTTTACTGGACAATCAATTTCTATTCTTTATGTGTTTTCACTTCCTCTCCTTCTCATTTTCATCTCTCACCGATACCTTTTACTCTTCTTCATCCTCTTCTCCCCCCTCTCCTTCGATTACTATTTCTACTCTTTCCTGTTATCTTCTTTTCCATCTTTGGTTGATTTCTTCCTTAAAATTCAATTGCTCTCAATCTGAGTGATTTTATAAGAAAAGGAAGACCAAACATTTTTTATGCAAAGCTATTTTTGTTTTTATTTTCATTATAATCATCAGAAAATATTTTCCCTTATTTATCAGGTTCAGTTTTTTTTTTTTAATTTAGTGGTATATCAACCTTTGTAGGTTATTTAACCAATGCCAGAGCCATTCTTCTAGAAGAACAGTAGTGGTACTATTTAATCCATAGCTGGGAGGTTCATACCTTTCCTTAGGGTATTTGTTTGAAAGTGAAAGTAATAGCGCAACTGGATTTCGAACTCGCTTATTACAACTCAGCAGTCAATTGGTTTAACAATTCAACCACGAGGAAACCACGTCCTAATTTCTCATTTATTGTCTCTTTAATCTCGTGCGTCTGAGTAGGCAGCGTATTTTATAAAGGCAAAAGAAAAAACATAAACATCCACGAACATTGTAAACTAGACCCCTTCATTAAAACTTAATAAAATTAATGTTTTGATTTTGTAATAAAATTAATACAGAAAACAAAACAACTGATAAACAGGAAAAAGTCACAGTGCAGATATCTAAAACCTGCTTTTTAAAATCATAATGCAACTTAGATGTCCCACGACTGTGATAAATACCATTTGTTACAACATACAATTCATATTACAATATGATCATGCATATTAAATATCTAATATGATGTAAATCATTTTGATGTTAGTATAGATGCGGAAACACAAATAAAATAGCATTTATTCTTATAGATAAGGCAGTCTCTATGTTATTCGTATTTATGCTTCTCTCACTCTTTCTCTCTCTCTCTCTCACTTTCTCTCTACACACAAATATACACAAACACACACACACACACATACACACACTCACACACACACACATATATATATGCAAGAAATGCAAAAATATCACTTTAATCAAACAAGCTATACATACATATACTAGGTGCGATGTGTAAATTATCGTATTTTGAAATTGTTAATTTCGTGCATATACGTTACAAACGATGTATATTTCAGGTTTTGTCTACTGTGCAGCAAACTTGAGTCAGTTTGGCACTGTCAATGAGGAAAGCAGCACCAGGACGCACCTTACTCCTCCAGAAATTTAAAAACGGCATGCTTTACTGCTAGGCATTAACCTCGGATGTTACAATACGAAGATTTCAGACTGTTTAGCCGTCAATCTGAGTACAGTGCAGTGGATTCGAAAAGATTACGAAGGTACGGAAGCTCCGAAGCCTCAGTCTAATCGTTCTAATAGGAAAAGAACACTTTATTGGTGAGCTCGAGGCCATGATTGACAACAATTCCAGCAAGTGAATCAGCACTATAGCCAGGGACATGGAAGTGTCTAAGCTTCTTCTCAGACTCATATAAGATGAGAAAGGGCCAATTAATCACGGGACATGTGCAAAGACCGCGTTGCAAAGCTTTTAAACAAACTCAAGCGTCCCTTTAAACCAAACATACTTTAGTATTTCTCAGATTAAAAAAAATCGGCCAGGATTTAATTGTAAACTCACTGAACTACGGTTGGCTTGTACCACTCCTCAAAATTCACCGATAATTATGAAAACCAAACACCCAGTCCACATCATGGTCTTTGGGGTAGTCACTTGCGATGGATACATTATACCTCAATTCATTTTCCTACATGGCCTCAGACTCATCATGGAGGCCAAAAGCAAATGCCTGGAGAAGGTAGATCTGGCTGAGATCAAGAGAGTGGCTCCTGGAAAGCTCTATGTCAAGCATCAAGACTATGTGTCATGCCACACAGACAGGAAAATCTACTCTTGGTTGTTAGTACATATCAACAACTACATCACCTCTAACATCTGGCCGCCTAATTTAACAAATTGTTATTTTCTTGAATATTATGTATGGGGCGCGGTTGAGTTAGAGACCAACAAAACTTTCTTCAATACCAAAGAAGAACCGAAGGCAAAAATAATGGCAGAATTTACCAATTTAAACAAAGAGACTATCGGGAAGGCTGGCAGGAGATTTCGATGTCGTCTGGAGAATGTGGTTGAAGCCAATGGTAATTTCTTTGAATAAATATAATCTATACTATTTTAAGATATGTTCATGTAATTTTGGTAAATATATCTGGTAAAGAAAGATGTCGGTGTTATTTTCATTTATCTACGCTAAATTCTTCGGTTTTTCCATAACAAATAAATATGCCTACGCCCATCTGATTAAGAAATGTAGTCCTTAGTTTTGAACAACCGACCGTAAGGCGTTCTCTAATAACGTACAAACCCTCAGACTCCAACTGGATCAATGGCCAACTTTTTGCGTCTCAAACGGATAGGATCAGAATCAATCCTTTACGTGTGAGGCACTCCAAAACAATAATTACAAGGAAATACATACATTGTATGGCAGATGATAAATGATATGGCATGGGGTAAATTGATATCTATGTTGCACCTCACGAGGCCAAGATGTGATAACAGATCAGTTTCAAGTGGGGTACCTCGCGAGAAGCAAGTCTCCCTGGTGGAGGGCGGTTTTATGTTCTTTCGGCATTCTCCTTAAGAGGCGCTTCAGGCTTTGAGCAATGAACCCAGCTTTTCTCTTTTTAGCATGTAGGTAGGTAGGTACCACTCGGGGAAAGGGCCTCTAAAAATGACCTCTACATGAATGCTAAGCAGTTGTATAATCTATCTTTTTTATCTAGACTTAATTCCGTTAGATCAACTGAGTAGAAATACAGACTTATTGATAAACAATTAATGATCAATCTAATTACCAATTAAAATTCCCTTGGGAAGCTACACATTGAAGAATGCAGTGGAAACTGAGTAGGAAGTCTTTAACTGGCACAGTAATCAATTGATTCGTCATGTTCTCAACGGTTCTTAAATGATGATTTTTGAGAGTAGAAAATAATCTCAAGGACTCAAATGAGAGGAGTTAGGAAAATTCTTTTGGATCAAAAACCTGCTGAAAGAGTTTTTATCTAAAATGTATTAAGATTGATTTTTTTGTCTTTTATTTTTCCGATTTGCACATCTGATTGAAAACCCGCTCATAAATGTTGACGTTATCTATAATTTTCATCCACAAATATTGATCAGATTTTATGAGATTTCTCTCTTTTTATGAAGTGACCGAATGAAATTCATCTTCAGTCGTCTCTCGGGCCTCTTGTACCACTTAAAAAATTCGTGTGAAGTGAAAATCGTCATACCCATAAGTGTTTCTCTTGCATTGTCTTGACGTTTGACACAGAATTTGATCTGCTGTTCAATTTCATTATCAGAATTCCAAACATTTTTCTAATAATCCAAGATTACTCAGCTGAACCTGAATTCTGAGATGTAAACATAGATTCAATGCTTACTAGATCAGTATTTAGTGGCTAATTTCTTAAATCAGGGTTGCTAACCTGAAAAAAATCAATCTCATTACTTCCTCCCACTCTGTTGATGTTTACCTACCCGAATATGATGACGTTTCAGCAACTCTCCTTGATCTGTCGAGAAGCATTGGTGGGGGAAGATTCGAAGGGCCAACCAATGAAGACGTTATTGGCTGAAGCTGGTAGACGAGAGTCATACCACTAGTATTGGCAATTAAAGTTCGAGGTACTCCGAGTCCATCTGTGATTTCTGAAAAAAAATATAAGTAAAATAGAAATTATGTTTAATAATAATTAGATATAATAGGAATAAGGATCTACGCGAAAACATACTGACACTATAATGGGTATTGATTAAGATACAAAAATAGCTCTTGACGCAAGGTTTCGAGAATTCCATCTTTTTTATATTGCAAGTAGACGTAAATGTTTCCCATAACCTATTTGATGATCGAGAAGCCATATCGTGCAATTACTCTTCATGGTTTATCTCTCTTAGTGTTATGGATCTTAGCAACTCCCAGGTATTCTCCAAGTACAAATATCCGAAAAGTAAAGTGCAAAAGTTTACTCATTCGACGTGTTCTGAGTATGACAAAAAGCTGCATGCAATGGCGAGGCTCCGTTTCTCATTACTCCCTGGTTCACTCTGGCCCTAAGTAGTACTTGATAGGGTCCCATCTATGGAACTATGATTTATTTGAAAATTATTCGTATTAGATAGATACTTGATACCTTGTGGCTGTCCGCAAATTATTTGTATCAAGAATGTATACTTGAAGCTATAATTGCTTACTAAGGTTGGTTGGTTGTTTGAGTTTATGGCATATCAACTTTAGTAGGTTATTAAAGCCAAATTCTGTTTTTATACAAACAATTCTCTTTAGCATAAGTACGCATTTTTGTTCTATTTGGCCCATAAATAGGACTCTATCAGGTACTACCACTCCGGGCCTGAGTGGACCTAGGAGCGATGGTAATGAAGGGGTACTCTGCATTTCCCGAAGCTCCAGTATTACTCGAAGCTCACCATCAGATTGTTTAGAGTCATATCCAGGACACTTGTTGGGGGAATGTAGTAAAATATTCCAATCATATCAACCCATGTTGAATCCCGATGTGATGACATTTCTCGAGGAGGATTTTTGACGATGTATTTCTGAAGTTTAATGGCCATATTATTTGACATCGTACATTAAAATGTCCTGTTTTGCTAATAATTTGGTAATAAACGTACCAAGACATTTAATACTATAATGTATTTCTAGTAAAGTTTGCTAAACAATATATATTTCCTCCACTCTTCACTTTCTTTCTTTCTTTCCTTCTTTGCGTGAAAGAAAAAAATTCCTTCCTGTGTGTTTAAAATCTATATTTTAAATGATTTCATCTTTACCACTAATAATAATAATAATGATAATAATCGAATTTAACAAACTAGTGCAAACGTAGTGTAAGAGTAGACACGACTGGGTGGGGAAAGTGATCCATTGGGAGTTGTGCAAAGAATTGAAAATTGACTATACTGCTAAATGATACAAACTAGAATCCATCCTCGAGAATGAGACACATAAAATTCTCTGGGGTTTTGAGATACAAACAGATTACCTCAACCTGGCAAGAAGACTAGACCTATTGGCAATTAAAAAAAAACACAAAACAAAACAAAACAAAACAAAAAACAAGCCGTATAATGGACTTTGACATCCCAGCGGACGACTACTGAGTGAAAATCAAAGAAAGAGAGATAAGTACTTAGACCTTGCTAAAGAACTAAGGAAACTGAAGGGTAACGGTAATACCAATTGTAAATGGTGCGCTTGGAATGGTCTCCAAAGGCTTGGAAAAGGGACTGGAAGAATTGGAAATCTGAGTAAGAATCGAGACTATCCAAACAACAGCATAGTTGATATCGGCTAGTAATAAGAAGAGTTCAAGAGACCAGAGGAGACTTGCTGTCCCTCTAACAACAGTAAAAGACTACTAGCTGGAGGAAAAAACACGCAAGAAGTAAAATAACAACAACAACAATAATAATAATAATAATAATAATAATAATAATAAGCTTAAGCCGGTGAGAAGAATTCGTAAAGAATGCTCCTACTAATAATAAAACTGTTGAACATGCGGGTGATGTGTCTGGAACACTCTTCAAATAATTGAAAAATGGATTGGAACAGTTGGAAATGAGAGTCAGAATCAAGAATATTCAGATTACAGCATTGTTGCGGAGACCAGAGGAGACTTCCTGTCACTCAGACTCCAGTGAAAGACCATCAGCTAACGTTAGAAAACTTGCTCGGAGTAAAATAATGACATAGATCAACACATCACCAAGAAGGCAAAAAAGTCCTATGATATAGTCCAATAAACTTGGATAATGGAATGACTGAAAATGTTTCTGGCTATCTGACAAAATCATAAACTTCTTCACAAAAGCCAAAGGAAATTGGAATGTGGGATTATTAGTTGAGGATAAAAAACATTGCAGAGGTTAAAATCATAAGAGAAATCTAGGGAGATTCAATCTCGCTACTACTATTTGTTGCAGCAATGATACCATTCAATTAGAAAATATACAGGAAAATCCAAATTTACAAAATCACAGATATGTATATGTATGATATTAAGATACTTACCAAAAATAAGAAAGAACGAGACATTATTTTAGAAGCTATAGATATATTCATGATATAGGGATGGAAGATAGGAATAGAATTTGGAAGTGAAAAATGAGCCACAAAGTGGGAGTTCGTTAAGTGAAGAATCGTGTTTAACGCGAACTTTAGATCATTGAAGAATTTTTCGTGTCCTTCTAATCAAATCTGTAGAGAACTTCGGGACATGAATTAATAGCACGTTATCAAACAAACATTTATAATTATTATGTTCAATTGATTGCAAAAACACGACGTTATTAAAAGGAATTATTGCCAATCCAAAAAATCTGATTAATATTTCAACACAAACAAGAATGACTACGCCGTCATCCTGTCACGAACGTTTTATGGATTTAAGTATAATCTATTCCTGTGACATTCCCATCAGTTGCATGTCAAAATTCCTCTTCCAAATAATGTATTTTTGTATACAGTGATATAATTTCATGTATATGAATGTATGTATCTATGACAATAATAATTATAACAATAATAATAATAATGATATATAGCCCCGCAAAGTTGGATAATAGACTGTTTCAAGTTGTATAAGATATCCGACAAAGTCATAAAGTTTATCGAGAAAATCAGGAAAAATTATAGAATAAGGCCACACTAAAAATCAACAAAATCTAGAAGACAAACAACTCTATGGATACTTCAAGCGACAAATTCGGGAGTTTTGCACATGAGATGGCTCGGACATGGCTTAAAAGAGGAACTTAATCTTTTATAGCAGCACAAAATGCCATAAAGTCTAATTATACAAGTCAAAACTTGATAATATGCAAGTGAAAGTAATGTGTAGACAGAGATGAAACGGTTAATCAGATAAGTGAATGCAGAAAACTGGTTCAAAATAAGTATTAAACTAAGTTTGGAAAGGTGATCCACAGGGAATTGTACAATAAATCAAAATTTAACCATACTACCAAAATGGCATAAACACAAATCAGAATCTATCATAGAAGGTGAGACCCATAGAATTCTCTGAAATTTTAAGATACAAACGGATCACCCAATCCCGGTCAAAAGACCAGAACGAGTTTTAATTTAAAAAAAAAAACTTATCTGGTTTAGTTTGCTGATTTGGCAGACCACAAAGTAATAATGAAAGAAAGCGAAAAGAGAGACAAATACTTGGATCTTGCTTGAGAGCTAAAAAAGCTGTGTAACATGAAGGTAACGGTGATATGAATTACAATTTGTGCACTTGAAATGGTCTGGAAAGGCTTATTTGAGGAACTGGAAATTAGAGGAATAATCGAAATCATACAGACAACAGTATTGTTGAGATCGGTTAGAATACATAGAGAAGGCCGGGAGATTTGAGGAGACTTGTTTTCCCTCAGACTCCAGGGAAAGAAAACTATGTGTGAAAAACTCACAATGATAAACTGAACGCAGGAAAATAGTAAGTGTAGGCCATATGGGGTTAGAGATGAAACAGTTATCACAAAATGTGAATTTAGCATAATAACACAACATAATAGTTTCACCACACTAAAAAATGGTGTATGCATTAACCAAAATCTGTCCTTGAAAATGTGACGCATAAAATTCCCTGGGACTCTGAGATACAAAGGATCACACAATCATATCCAGAAGACCAGACCCTATTTTAATAAACAAGATAAAAAAAGAACTTGTCATCTAGTGAATTTTGCAGTGCCAGCAGACCAGAGTGAAAGTGAAAAGCCAAACAAGTATCTGAACCTTGCCAGCGAGCTGAAAAATCTGTGGAACATGGAAGTGTCAGTGGTATTAATCGTAAATTGGGCCCTTGGAACACTTTTCAAGATCATGGAAAGTAGACGGGGAGAATTAGAGATCAGAAAGAATTTAAACTATCCTGATCAAAGTATTACTAAAATCGGCTAGCATACATATAAAAGAGTCCCAGGGATCAGTAGAGATTTCCTGTGACTGATATTCCTGTGTAAAACCATCACTTCGAGCGGGTGAGAAAAATTCATAAAGATTAATAATAATTATAATAATAAATTTGACTTGTCTCGTCGATGATACAAGAACCAGGAAGATGCTTTTCATCAGCCACTCCATTTCACGAGGCTCGTTCAGTTGACAAAAAGTTTTTCTACAAATCATCCAGTGCAGAGGGGTTGTTTGTGTGTTATTAAACACGAAAGTTTTGACGACGATCGGTTATCTGATAACCCTTTCTGTCAGAGATGCATATTTGGTCAGTTTGTGATCCTCAGTGTTACAGGTGGTCGATCCCGGGTCCTTGTGACGAGATTGTTACTGGAGAATGTATCGCAGCAGGTGGAATCTCAAACCCGTGACTCGCCACCCTTGAATGGGAAAAACGTTTGCCGTCCCCCCAGTTCTTATTTTCGGTCTGTGAAGATCATTTCTATGTCTTCCCAAGAATTATCTTTATAGTATAAAAAAATTGAAAGTGATTTAAAAAAAGAATGTACTTCTCAGTCACTGTTCAATTAGCTTTGCTTTGTACGACACAAAGTCAGGTATGTACTTACTTTGCACAGTTTTTTTGCGATTACGGTACATCATATATCGGGGCCAAACCCAACATAAGATCAGCATCACAATGATTAGAAGAACGCTGATACTGATGGTCAAGGCTGCAATAGTTGTGATGTGACAGTCCAAATAACATTGAGGTGCAATAGATGAAGTATTGGTCGCTCCTTTGCTTGGAGGCCTGTCAAACAAATGAATAAATTGGTAAAACATTAAAATATCAAAAACAACAACAAGAAGAACAAAGAAAAAACCTAAAGTAAAATCGTAACTTTTTGTGAGAAAGCAAGATGGTTTTAGTTTTTAAACTTTCAGGATTTTCCAAGCACAAGACTGTCTCCAGTTTCTCTCTCTCTCTCTCTCTCTCTCTCTCTCTCTCTCGCTCTCCCTCTCTCTCTCTCATTGCTTGTTCTTATTTTATTTATTTACTTATTTATTTTCATTTTTTGCTGTCTTGGAGTCAGCTTTGTTTCACTGGGAAGCGCGTAAACTTTCAGGAATTTACAATTACAAGAGAGACTTTTGGTTCTCTGTTTTCACTTCTCTCTCTCTTTCTCTCTCTCTCTCTTTCTTCTCTCTCTCTCTTTCTCTCTCTCTCTCTTTCTCTCTCTCTCTCTTCTCTCTCTCTCTATCCTTCTCTTTCTCCCTTCCTCTTTTGATTATTTTAAAAATTTATTTTACTGTGTCTTGGGGACAATTTATTCCAGCACAGATGCATAAAAATGTACTTTTCGCGCTTTCAAGGGTTTTACAAGTGCAAGACAGACTAGATCTTCCACACACCCAGTCACTCTTATATAATGGACGGACTCATCACTATCGACGTATAAGAACCGAACAATTTAGTTGAAAATGAAAACCGTTGGACTACCTACCTTGGTAATTTGTTTATTGGAGAGTGCTCAATATCTATGATAGAATTATTATAAAATGATAATAATAAATAAATATATATTATTTTTTATATATATTTAATAGCATGAATGTTTATCTACGACCCAAGGTTTCATGCCGCCTTATTGCAACAATCATCGGGCAGAGAAAGAAAGATATTCTTTCTTTATCGCTCTGATATATATATATATATATATATATATATATATATATATATATATATATATATATATATATATATATACCGGTTTGTAAAAATGAGCCTGGGTTGATTTTTGATAATTTTGAAAATCTTCAGTAAGTTCAGTGGGTAAAATTAGAAAGTTGAAATGGATTTTTTCTATTTTCTGAACTTAATCGTAATAAAGTACCTTTGATTTAAATTGTAAATGTCACAGAGAAAGAAATGCCCTCAACTTAATAAAAAAACAATAACAACAATAACAATACAAAAACAAAACAAAAACATAAGACATAGAGATGCTATATAAACAGATTTTTGATAACTTAAAAAGTAAAAACGTACAAATTTCTTTGTCCACTTGGAAGAGAATTAACCTACATTTTGTAAAAACAGGTTCTATTCTAAAATTTTAATCATCCAAAAGCTACCGTGAAAATGATCACCAATGAAAAAAATTAACTGCTTGGACTGATTGAAAAACTTTACAAACTTGGCAAAAGATTAAAAACTATTGATGAGGAAATTCTATTTCGAAAAACTGTTACACGAAGGTTCAAAGAAAATGGAATTATGTCAATGATATGTCTTTGTTATAAAAATGTTAAGAACATTGAATTTAAGAGCAGAATATAATAAGATGAGTCAAGATTTTGTCTTTATAGCAATGCTCCGGAACGTTCGCTTAAAAGATCAGTTGAAAAGTTATTGCTGTCCAAAAACAATGTGGAATAATGGTGTAGGGAGACTTCTTGTCTCCTGGAATTGGAAACAAGCATATTAATGCTGAAGAATTCATTAATATTCTTGAGAAAGGACAGCTATCAACTATTGTTTATCTTTTCTCTTCAGTTAATCGAGCAGATGTCATTTTTCGGATTAATAACGCACCTGGTAAATTTACTAAAAAGTAGCTTTTTGAAATGTGATGTTCTGGCTTGCATAAAGTCCAGATTTAATCTAATTAAAAATATTTGTAGTACAATAAAATGAAATCGTTTTGGTTAGATATTTTCTAGTGAAGATACGTTGTGGGAAGCAATTAAAACTGAGTAAAAAACTATTCTATAAAGTAATGCAAGAAACTGATTGATAACATGTCTAAAAGAATCTCACAGTAAATCCATACCATATTTAAAAAAAGACAATATATGTATATATTAAATGTTTTGCTTCGTTTTTAGTTTCTTGTGTCAACTTTTTTTCAGAAAAAACTGTAAATTTGATCCAGGATAATTTTTTCCCACCTATATATATATATATATATATATATATATATATATATATATATATATATATATATATATAAAATTATTACCTTAAAATCATCATAATGTTGTCACAATAAATTTAGTGTGCTCAGGTGGATGAATATAATGATTAGTTTTATTTACATATATTAACTTTGAAACGAGGAAACTTTCTCTTACGAAACAGATTTTTCTTTTTATTCTTTTAGGGAATAACGAATAAGAATAACTGGCATACACGTGTGTCGACAAGTCAGAGGTCGTTTCGACATGATATTAGAACCCCTTCAAAAATCATATCATTAAAAAAAGTCGACCCCCCCAAAAAAAACCCCAACAAAAAACAAAAAAACATAAAAACAAAAATAAAAACAAGACAAAAGAAAAAGCCTGAACAATTTGCATTAGTAGCGAAAGCACAAAATTTTCTTCAATTGTTTTCTGACGGGACCCATGTGGTTCAGATGTGATGAATACAAATTGTGTTTTCTTTTCCATTTGGTGAAGTCATGATAAAGAGAATAACCGACTTGGTTGCTACAATAGACGTAAAATCGCCTTTAGCTCAGAAAATTAATCAAAAGTTTTATGGCAGATTTTGTAAGTATATCTATGTATTGCAGTTTTAGTCAAAGTATCGCTTACATGTCAATAATTATTGAGCTTACGCTGCAGAAACTTATGAATGTTTTAATATTGTGTTTTGTAAATTCTCCATAGAGGCACACTTGGCGGTCTGTCTGTATTGGAAAAGCAGAATTTGAAATCTTTTGTATATTTTTTTTTATCTTAATACCAACTTCAGACACCGGCAGAGAAAAAAAATTGAAGCATTTCAATGAAGAGGGAAATTGAAGTACATAATGACTGACAGTGATACATTCAGGTTGTTATTTTTAAAGTTGTAAGAAAAAGATGACGTGAAAATCAAATTTCGTGAAGTATTTAGTTGTTCATTATAATAAATTAAGTAAAATTTTGTTTAGTTTTAATATCGATATTACAAATTAACAAAATTCCACATATATCTTACTTGAAAAGGCTAACTCTTATAAAATCCGGGTCGATGTTTGATTGTTTGATACACAGAGATGCTCTAAGTTTGCGAAACTTTTTTTATATTCATATAAAGTAATATTTTATTTTAAAAATTGTATTTTAGCGCTTGATAAATTTTATAAGCAGAAAACTTATTGTACTTACGATACACTGCTGGGAGCATTTTCGTGCAGCAAACTGTCTGTAGAGAAACTCGTGACTGTTTCTTGTCCTGGCGGTTTGCAACAGTAACGATCATGTTTGGTTCCACAGCAGTAGACCTGGTTCGGGTTTGACGACCACCTAGGACAGTAGAAGCCATTATTCCATTGGCCGTGGCTATCGATGAAGCCCTTACAATAATCTTCCTTAACGCCTGTTAAGAATAAAAGGAAAACAATTTACAAACCTCACACACACAAACACAAAAACCCGCATATAAAATGAATTAGTAATCTATAATTAAGAGGAGAGTCAGAGGCTTGTAACTCTACCAAGTAAAAACCTACTTGTTACAAAGCTGCAACACTATCACAGAGGAGGTCTGGCTGCAAGCCTCAACCACTGAATGACACAGGATACATTTACAATCAACACACTTTCTAAAGAAGCCCACTTAGCTTAAAGGTTACTGTTGTATGATATAGAGTCGGTGACCCGAGTTAAAACCCTGGACAAGGTCGTTTGCATTTCACTTTGCGCTAACACTTTTGGAAAAGGCATAAATCCATTTTCCTCGTCAGTTCCTGCTATGGGTAAACAGCAAGGCATATGCGGTTCTTTAGTCTTGGTACAGCAACCAGTCTAGAGGAAGGAAAACTCTGATTTCAAAGTAGTTTACTCCACAGTAAAATTGACCTTGTGTCGCATACTGAATGTAGCGGACGGGTTGTGTAAATACAAACGCCAAGAAAGAGGTAAATATTACAGATACAATGAAACTAAAGGACAAACATCTTAAAAATTTCTCCTCTATTTATTTCATTTTTTAAAATTTCAAGATCTTTGTTGTCAAATCAAATGAAATATAGTTGCTGTGCCTGACAGTTCATCTGTTCGTTTGTCTGGATTCGGGGTTTGTGTCGATAAAACAACCACTTCTTGTTTCAAACACTTTTCTGGGCAGCCTGATACTTTTTTTAAAAATGTTATTAGCTATTTTTTTAATTCAGCTTTAAAGAAAAGAAAAACAAAAAAATAGTTATTAGAAAATTATAGAATTGAAAATAAATATGTTTTATTATTTTCTTCAATCGTACTTTTTTCTTATAATCAGGATTCGATTCTTAAATAAACGATTATTAGTTGATAGCTTTTAAAATTATTTTTTGACGGTATTGTTATCATGACCTTCTCTTAAAACTGCAGCGTTCGCTTTACTGTAAATCGTACCACTCGCTTGAAAAGAGTGCTACCGAAAATGGGGCACGCTTTCCTTTATCAAGATGCATTTTCATATCTTCATTTTCTCATCTTTTTATTCCTTTGTTGATGAGAGTATAATATAAAATTTTGAATCGATGCATTATATTACGCATTATATTGTTATTTCTTTTTTTTTTTTTTTTGTAATATCCGTTTTTAAACCTCTTCCTTATAAAGGAAAGGAATTTTCTAAATGTTCGATAAGTTTATATAACGGCCTGAAATATACTCTACACTACAGGTTATCAATAGAGGACAGACAACCTGTTCCCCATTGTTAGATTCGAAAGGTTAAATATCCAAACCAACCAGCCGGTTAAAGAATGAACCATAGCAACTCCTGTCTAATAGTCTGCTTTTCACTTATTCTGGAAATAGTAAGATAGTTGTTCGTGCGTTTCGAATTTGGCGCTGATAAAAATCACAGATAAGGTTTATAGGACAATTCCTCAATTGAAAGTAGGTCAGAGTAATTTTGAATATATGGATCTATAATGATTGGATGAGAGATTGGTTCTCTTCTGGTTGCTGCTTGTCGACTTTATCTTGTAAACGAGAATTTTATCAAGTAATCTACGAGGCCCATATCAGAAGCAAAGATGAGGAAAGTGAGCACTTCTCGTCTCTACTACAACCCCCTCCAAAAAAGCAAAAAACAAAAAAAAAAACAAAAAAACAACAACAAAAAACAAACAAACAAATAAAAAAATCAACAAAAAATAAAAACAACACATAAATAAACAAAACGGAGGGCTTTATCAACTGGAATGATATAAAATTTTTGATGAAGATGAAGAGTGAGTTGAATGTGTAATCCTAGTGTTGAGGTGGGATGTTCGGGCAGATGAATGATGGTAGAATCCTGACAGAGTTTGTTCATTACGGTGCTGCTAAATGCGGTGGGTTTGAAAATCAATAATCATGCTAAGGTTGTGGGTTGCCAATCTGTGACATAATTCTTGAGTGTCGTTTAATGTTCTTCCAGTTATCATTCACTAAGTTTAGCTTAGTTTTTGTCACAAAATCAGAAAATCAAACTCACTAGCTTGCTAACCTCTATAATACTTGAGGCACCCAATGTTTCAGAATAAAAAATAATATAAAATATAAAAATAAAAGACTTCAACTAGAAAGTTGACGTCTTTTATTTTTATATTGTTGGCTAAAATGAAAGGTTTTTGTAAGACGAAGAAAATAATGAAGGAATCCATAGAATTTCCAGAAAGTCTAGTGAGATAGAGAATCTAAAATGAATTATGAAATGTTTTTGGATCTAATAGTTGGTGGGACCAATGAGGTCAGATCCATGTTTTTCACATGGCCAGCTATATGTTAGATGTTCAAGAGTAACAAGAGAAAACAGACTTTAGATTACTGAAGTAAATGAAAGAAAAAGAACTTTGGAGTATAAAAGGGTTCTTTGAAAATAATCAAAATTTGTATTTCCGAGTCGTTTTCAAAAAGTATCCATTGTAAATATTTACTATCATTCTCTTTTGCCTTGTCAGAGGGGCTTAGAATACGCCAACGGCATCCCGTGCAAACGGGGTGAGACCGCCCCCCGACCAAAAAAAAAAAAGAGTGTACTGGGTTTAAAACTTAAGTTTCTGGTGGAAAGTTTCTAGATCTAGAGAATATGGAATACTCCTTCGTTGCCGTTACTATCTGGTCCATTCTAGTAATATATAATTAACAAGTAATTATATTGTTTCAAGTAGCTAATAATAATAATCCTTTATAAAAACTATCACTACAAGTAACTATTCTTAGTAAATATAATTTGCGTACAATAAATTAATTTCAAGTATTCCCATTTAGCATTATTAATTCAATTCAATAATCACTTGCTTGCATATAGTCTCATTAATTCCTATCCAATACTTAGAATTTCAAACAGATCTATCTATCTATCTATCTATCTATCTATCTATCTATGTGTGTGTGCATGCATGTATGTGTGTGTGTAAGTTCATACGACAATAAGTTCACAGTCTAAAGATAAATAAGCATTCATTTTACATAAAGTTATTTGTTTTTCAACATAATCTCCTTCTTCATAAATGCACATCATTTAATTTTACCATTTTTTAAAATTAAAAACCAAACAAAATAAAACATAATTTTCTTTTAAACCAAAGACACCAGGATTCTTATCTTTTGTTGAATATTATTCAATAAAAACGGATGTTATTCGGTATTATTTATTGCTAAATTCTACAGCGTTGAAACTCTGTAATCAAGTTAGGTCTGGACATATAGGCTAACTATAAAGAATTTTGAACAGAGGTGAATGTATTTTGTGACAACTACATATGCATATTTTTTATTCTTATATAGTCTGATGATCTTGACGTAATAGTATTGAATTGTAGTAGACATTTTTGATATTTCAGATTTTAAAGTGCTCTTTTAGATTTAACTGGGAGCATGTTTGTAACTACAAGCCATTTTTGGCATCTTAATATATATATATGTGTGTGTGTATGGGTGGGTGGGTGTTAGTGTGTGTTTAATTTAAATTTGCCGCTAGAATGATTTTAATCAGTAAAATCCAGTGCCTTATGCACAAAACTGCAATGCAACATCACATTATTTAAACTCTAAAGCAAAATAAAACAGGTTATAAATTCACGTCAGTATTTCACACTGCCGATCCTCAAGTAAACCTGTTTCAATACAAATGTGAGTTTTACTCCGTTTATTTTATTTATATATTTGAAATATTGCGTTATATATATGAGGATCATTGAAGAACTCCATCACCCATGAGCAAAGGTTGGTAGCTTTCCAGACGAATTGGAATCGACGTATTCTTAGGATATTTTGGTCGAAAATAATCTCCAATAAAGATAACTCATGAACGCTCAGTGAAGACAAAATTCAGTTTGAAGAACTTGAGAAATCTGCTGGTTGATGACAAAAAGATACTTCATGACGTAGAAATTCTGAGATAAGCGAGTGTGTGCATGAATGTGTGGGTGCATATGTGTGCACATGTTTCAAGATACAGGTAAAATTTTAAAAATATATATGTACGTATAGTAGACGTATAGTTTATCAATATATCTTGAAGATAGATATCAGAGGAGAGTAATAAATGAATGCCTGTGAAGACTTTCCTGGCCTGATATAAACAAACGACGATATACATATCAGTAGATATATATGCACACACACACACACGCGCGTGCGCGCTCACACACACACACACACACACATATATATATATATATACAAGTATAGCTACGACAACTTCACAAAAGAAGGCCATCGCCTCACTTCTGCAAGAAGCATACGTGGGAACGCACGTGGCTCCATAGGACAATTTTATCCTTGCAAGCCCTGTTGCATATGTGACCAGCAAAAAGAAAACTGTTCTTGACGTTGGCATTAACCCAGTGTCCTCTCATATGGCTTCTCAGACCATTTGTAGATCTACATACTTTGTCACTCAAATAATATGAATTAACTGTAGGATGCTGCGGAAGGAGCTTTGTAAAATGAACCAACGATTGTTTGTTGTCATGAAATCTCATATGACTAGCATGTCTGTTTGTAGTCAAATACACTCTACTGCAGATGTTACAAGCGTATTCAGGATCAAAATTGTCCGGGACCGTGGCCGAGTTTTGTATCGAAGTACTTGTTTAAAGATGGTGTGTTCGATTCTCCGTGCTTCAAATACTTTATAACCATCGTAGATAACTTTTTCCCCAATTGATCGATTTTCTGTCATCTGCTCCCTGTATATATAAAAACATGTGTGAGGGTCAGGTGAAAAGTTCCTATGATGACATCATATCAATGATCGATGATTTTTTTTACCAAAGGGATCCAAGCAATGCAATATCGATGAAAGAAGTGTGTAAACCAGAAGTAGGACTATGTTAGAAATATCCCTCATTTCTACGAAAGTAACTTGATCAGCCTATGAAAATTTCAGCCGACTTTTGTATATGCAGTAAAGTTAGCGACCATAGTCGAGGGTGACCCGAAGGCTCCCTTTTCGATAGCTACTACACCAAGGTGTAGGGGAGAGCGCTACTCCATTCCCTGGATTGCTCCACTTTACCCTTGAACCGTACCTTATAATGCTGAGTGTTAAGCAAGGTGGTATCAAGTTACATTTTTAAAGTCTTTGGTATGACTCGACCTGGGATTGAACCCAGGTCTCCCGGGCCATTGGCGAACACTCTTGGCCCAGCGGTTAGAGTGTTCGCCAATGGCCCGGGAGACCTGGGTTCAATCCCAGGTCGAGTCATACCAAAGACTTTAAAAATGGAACTTGATACCACCTTGCTTAACACTCAGCATTATAAGGTACGGTTCAAGGGTAAAGTGGAGCAATCCAGGGAATGGAGTAGCGCCCTCCCCTACACCTTGGTGTAGTAGCTATCGAAAAGGGAGCCTTCGGGTCACCCTCGACTATGGTCGCTAACTTTGTATATGCATATATATATATATATATATAATCCAAAGCCAAGTTAGCCGATGGAGGGAACGATTCGAATTCAGGATCTTCTTGCTTCAATATCCGCGTAAATCAAAATCCAATAGAGAGCT
Source organism: Sepioteuthis lessoniana (assembly GCA_963585895.1). Taxonomy (NCBI): domain Eukaryota; kingdom Metazoa; phylum Mollusca; class Cephalopoda; order Myopsida; family Loliginidae; genus Sepioteuthis; species Sepioteuthis lessoniana. The sequence continues at coordinate 54,389,688 of OY757915.1, forward strand.
CAATGTAAAATATTAATAAATTAAAATACTGAGCAAATAATTCCTTATAAAAACCTTTAAAAATCACTCATAGTTGTTGTCTATATATATATGTGTGTGTGTGTGTGTGTATGTTTGTGTGTGTGTGTGTGGTACTCGTACTTCACTGTGTCATTCTTTTTTAAAGATAGAATTTCAATTTGCAATCATAACAAAAAGAAAAAAGACTGATTGGTTTCGTTTTCAATTCTTTTTTATATTTGTATAGAAAAGTTTGAAACTGAAACTACCGTAATCGAACTTGTGTGATTTTATATAAAAATTAAAACCGTTATGGAATATTTTTTATGTGTATGTGAGACTATTTTTGTTTTCATTATAATCGTCAAAAAACATATTTTTCTTAATTTTTCATGTTTTGTCTTTTATGCCACATGCATCTGCGTAGTCAGCGTATTTTATTAAGGTAATAAGAATTTAGAGAATATTCAAAGAGACGTCAAGAAGAGGAACTACTTGGCATGGTGATTCGAAGACCTGAAAAAGGTTATTGGACTATAGCAGCCCGACTTGATAATGATATCAAGTCGTGCTGCTCGCACGGATCTCCATAACTCTCCTTCTCTCTCCATCGGTCTCTATCATCCATTGCACCCAGCTGGTCTTCTAAACTACATATTCTAGAATATGTCTGCACAGAGCTGATGTAGATAAGTCTTTGCTGGACAGCCAGCACTGGAACGTCTGTGTGTAGGGGTCCATAGAAGAACGTCACTTATGAGTTTGTCTTTGGTTCTCCAGCAAAGTTCTGCATATCTTGTTCGTCTAACTCGAATGGTTTTGAGATGGAAGGTAACTGGCCGTTCAGCTGTTGTTTTGTTGAAAGTTCGAATCTAGATTTTTCTCAATGCCTTTTGTTAACATCCATGTGGTGCATCCATTCAGTAGTTGGGACACAAGCACAGTTTGGAAGAAATTCCGTTTTATTTCATCGGATAGATCTGATTTCCACATGATCGATACCGTATCGATAGTAGTCCACGCCTTTGTTAGGAGTGAATTAACATCCTGTTCAGGGGATGAGACGCTGCTGCCCAGATATATGAGCTTGTCAACTAATTTCAGAGGTTCACCATTTAGAGTGGAAATGACTCCTTCTCGTTTAAAACACATATACTTTGTTTTATTTGCGGTCACATTGAGGTTAATGCTTCCTGCTAATTACTCCAAGCTAAGCAGTCGAGATTCAGCTTGAGCAGGTGTATTTGAAAGAAGCGCTAGATCATCTGTGTAGTCTGCGTGTTATAGTTTCTGCATGATATCATCTGCTTCTTGCCTCTTTTAGTGTAAAGCTATTTTCTTTTATTGGATCTATTGACGTTCGAAGTACGTAGTTTAGGTAGATTATAAACAAATTTGGTACTAATGTATCTTCCTGCAAATCTCCGACGACAATATCCAAAATGTATGTCTCCATCAGGTGAGCAAACCATTGCTTTCGTGTTTTTATTATAGCTGTAACAGTTTCTTTGGGGAGGCTATATGTTATGAGTATTTGCTCCATCTTCCCACTGTGTATGGAATCAAATGCATTGGAGAAATCTGCAATGTTGCCTCAAGATTTTTTTGCACGCACCCCTTCGATGATTTGACGGACTGTCAGAATCTGTAATGTTGTAGATCGATTTCTTCGAAAACAGTTCTGATTTTTCGAAAGAAATTTTTCAATTTCAGCCCATAAAATCAACTTTTTGGCTTTTTTATGAAAGTTATTGAAAAATCTCTCTCTCTCTCTCTATATATATATATATATATATATATGTGTGTGTGTGAGTGTGTGTGAGTGTGTGTTTAGGTTATAGACTGTATTTCAGAAGAACAAAAACTACCCTGGGATATGACATCAAGAATCTAAGCACTTTAAAATAGCTTTGGTGGGACAGAAATAGATGCTTTGTGATTGCCAGTTCGCATCGTTTATGACTGATACAAACATTTTTTCTTGTCCAAATTACTCTTGCCCTGAGGACAGAGGAAGGCGCCAGTTACTGCACTTATGATAAATGATATTCCGAAAAAATTTGAAAGAAAAAAAAGAGCAAAATAATAATAATAAAATCGAAAATAGGATGAGATAGAGGGAAAACAAACAAATAAACAAAAAAAAAACAGCAAATGAATTATATCCACGACAAGTAATTTATCATTGAGTACAGTGTCATATGAAACATAACAGATGCAGATAGACCAAAAAGACACTCGCACTGACATCTACTACTACTACTATTACTACTCTCGTAATCTGTATGTATCTTTTTCCATATCTCCACCCTCTTCGCCGTTCCACCATCCGTCTCTCTGTACGTTTCCTTCTCTCTTTCTTAACCAAATTTGACGTATTAAGAAAGATTAGTGAAAGTGCAATACAAGATACAAATGGAGAAAAAGCAGTATTTTAAATATATATTTTTCAACAGAATCTCAATTTTCTTTTTGTAAATGCACTTTATCTAGTGAATAATAATCTCACAGACTGAGCAAGTCTTTTCTTAATATATACTCTTTTCACCTCGTCCTCTTTATATATCATTTCACACACACACACACACACACACACACACACACACACACACACACACACACACACACACACACACACACACACACACACACACACACATATATATATATATATATATATACGTATATATGTATCAGTATCTTTCGCCTTTTATCCTATTATTACTTTTCTATTCGATTCCCAACTCTTTACCTCTGGACACATACACACATACACGCGCACAGATATGCTAATAATAATAATAATAATAATAATCTCTTGAACTGATTAGATTCCAAGAAGAAGCAAATATTACCAATATCCAGAAAGACCCTCAAAAGGAACCATTCCCAGCAACTATAGACTGATAACATGTCTACCTATGATGTGGCAAATCCAAGCGGCACAAATTAAGGAGGAGGAGATCTTTTACTCGCTAGCTAGCCGTGGACTAGTTCCCGAAGAACAGAAAGGATGCCACAAGTAAACAAGAGCGACAGGTGATTTACTGCATATTGATCAATATATATTCAAAGAGAGCAAAGTGAGGCGGAAAAATGTTGCCTAGACGTGGATTGACTACAAAAAGGCCAATGATATGGTCCCATAATCCTGGATAGAAGAATGTCAAAAATGTACAAAATATCCGAAAAAATCATAAAGTTAATCTTGGAAGCCATGAAAAACTGGAAAGTGGAATTGACAGCTGGAGAAAAAACGTTCGCTGAGGAGAAAATCCAGACTGGTATCTTCTACAGAGATGCGCTTTCACAATTACTATTTGTAAAAGTAGTGATGCGACTAAATTGAATACTATATATATATCACAAGAATTATCACCTTATGTACATGGACGACATTAAGCTGTTTGCAAAAAATGAAAAAGAATTGGAAACTCTCATTTAAACAATAAAAATTTACAACCAGGATATAGGAATGGAATCTGGCATTGAAAAATGTGCCATGCTTATTAGGAAAAGTAGAAAAAGACAAATAATGGAAGGAATAGAACTATCAAATCAAGAAAGAATAAAAATGTTTGGAGAAAGGGAAAATTACAAGTACTTGGGTATACTAGAAGCGGACATAATCAAACAAGCGAAGATGAAAGACATATTTAAAAAAGAATACCCCAGACGAACAAGAAAGCTTCTCGAAATCAAACTCTGCAGCAGAAATCTTATCAAAGGAATAAACATCTGAGCAGCCCCCCGTGTGGGATACTCAAAATCATTCTTAAAATAGACGAGGGAAGAACTTCAACAAATGGACCAGTGAACAAGAAAGCTAATGACGATGTATACGGCCATACATTCGAGATATTGCATACACAGACTATATGTGTCAAGAAAAGAATGAGGAAAAGGACTTGCTAGCATTGAAGATAGCATGGATGCATCAAAACCAGGTGTTGAAGAGAATATAAAAAAAGCAAAGAAAGACTAATTACAGTGAATACTTACAGCACTGACAACATAAGGACAAAAAGAACAGCAATAACTAGATAACAGAAATTAAAAAAAAAAACCAACTGTATGGGTATTTCAATAAACAAAGTGACGAAATCTCACATGTGAAGATCTGGACATGGCAACGGAAGGAAAATTTTAAGAGAGAAAATTAATCTCTTCAATTAGCAGCATAAAGTAACGTCATAAGCACAAATTATGTTCAAGCGAAAATAGATAAGGCGCAAAGAGAATATCAAGTGTAAGTAATGTGTTGATTGAAACGAAACGATTAATCACATAATAAGCGACAGCAGTAAACTAGCGCAAAAAGAGTATATAAGATTGGACACGACGAGTTGAGAAAGACTGCAAGAAATTGAAATTTAACCATTTCGATGCATACATAAACCTGAATTCATCTTCGAGAATGAGACGCGTAAGATTCTGTAGTATTTCGAGATAGGAATAGACTACCATATCCCGGCCAAAAGACAAAACCTAATGATAAGAAACAGAGACACAAATTGTTATTGGTGTGTTTAGATTGGTCCCCAAAGGTTTATAAACGGGACAAGAAGAGTTAGAAATCGGGGAAAGGGAAGAATCGAGACCATTTAAATTATAACATTTTTGAAATCGGCCAAAATAGTGAGAAGAGTCCAGGAGGCCCGAGAAGCCTTGTTGTGACTCAGACTCCAGTGAAAGGCCATCAGCAAACGATTGTGTAAGGAACTCACGAAGAGTATGGTAATAATAATGATAATAAGAGCATTTTAGCATAAACTTTTCTATGATAAGTTACCCCTAGATTTGCCCAGCGATGAGAGTAAAATTACTTTCAAGTCGATTCAGCTATCGGGAGACAAATAAGAGAATTTCAATTTGAATATAGATTTTTATAAGATCCACTTCAAGTAAAAATAAACAAACAAAGTCAATTAATCAAATAAATATATTATTGAACATATTTCTTACAATGAGATGTTATTTCCCTCCACTCTGCTAACACCGGTTAGATCTTCAAGTACACACACACACACACACACACATATATATATATATATATATTTTTACATGTCTCTTACTCTCTCTTTCCCACTGTATTTATAAATCTATATTGCTTTTCATCACCATCTCTTTATCCTTCTCTCTATCTACATCCATTGATATTTCATATCTGTTATGGATACTTTTAATATTTTCCCTACCATTTGAGTGGCTCTTTGTCCCTATTTGTAGGAATTAAGCGTGGATTTAACGTTTAGTTATTTCATTTTAAAACTAATACTTTGACGAATGCATCCAAAAGTTCAAATATGAATAACGTGTTAAATAGTTAAGTGAAACAACAGTTTTTCCAGATTAATTCACCCGTCATAGACGATATTAGTTTTTATGATTATATCATTGCTAACTCAGTCAGAACAAATCATTTATAGCTGTTGAAGCTGAAAAATATTCACACCAAAAAACAGAATTCCTTGCATTACATATACCGTCTTTTGCAAAGTAGACCAAAGATTTCATGATAAATAAGCTATAGAAAACAAGACTTATAACGAATACACCCTTTTTTGTGTAAGTGTGTATATGTGAGTTCACATGTGTGTGTGTGTGTGTGTGTGAGGTGGTGTATGTGTTTGTGTGAGGTGTGTGTGTGTGAGAGAGAAAGAGACTATAACATGTTTTTTGCTTCGTATATATATATATATATATATATATATGTATATATACAAGCTTAAATTATTACTTTACATATTGATGAGTAAAAATATTTCTAATAGCACCAACAGTTTAACTTAATAGCTATCATTATAGGAAATGAAATTGGCAACACGAGTTCAAATCTTGGATGAGGCTATCGGCTTTTCACTCCACGCTTACTTGAAAAAAGCATGACTTCATCACTTCTTCGTTCCAGCTATGGCCAAATAGTATGGCAGACTGGATTCTTTAGCCTTGGTAAAGCAATCTAGCTGGTAGAAGGAAAACTATTTAAACAGATGTACTCCACTGAAAATTGATCTTGTATTACATCCTGCCCGTGGTGGAAAGACTTTCTTTTTTTTTTTTTTTTTGACTGGTTGTCGTAAAAAGCGTAGTCTTCCCTGCTATGAGTGGGGTGAGGAAGAGGACAGATAGATTCATGCCTTTTCCTTGGGAATTAGCACGAAATGAAACGTAAACAGCCTCGACCAGGTTTTGAACTCGTGACGCTGTTTCCACTTCCTACGACAATAACCTAACGCTAACCTTCAGAGAAAGGTGTGTCACACCAGTACGGAATTCAACCCGCTGTAGCTTCTGCTAAAAAAATGAGACGCCAAATCTAAAAAAATATTTGAGAACAATTACATTCAAATAAATCTATAAATGAATGAATAAATAAATGCATTTGCTTTGCACAGATGAAAAAAAGACCAGAATAAAATCCCTGGAGAGATATATTACTCTTGAAGAATGTCGGAGAATGTGCCATGGGAAACGTTGCGTGAATAACAAAACAAAGACGAGTTTAATTGTTCTAATGATTATTTGAATGGTTTTAGAGTTGTTTATGGTTCGAAACAGGATATTTACTGAGAATTAAGTTCAAGCGTCTATTTCTTTCTGTTTGCTGTGGTTTAGTTTGTTAAACGGAATATCAACCCTTAATGGGTTATTTAATGCCGAAATTTGATTAATTTTCAAATTTGGTTGTAATCATGACTATACTTTCATTGCAATATTTTTTCTTTAACTATAATAATCGTTTTTTTTTTTGCTTAGTTATATGGCAATAAGTATTCCTATCGAATGCGAATAATTTTTAAACAGACCTGTTTGACAAATAGATGAGATCCTAACAATCCGGACACAGAGGACCTGAGAGTAATGGAAATAAAAAAATACTTCACACTCTTCAGAGCTCGAAGAGTGCAGCCTCACCACCGGAGGCTGTTTAATGCCATTCCCAAGACATCTTCTCTATTTATGAGCGCGTGCTTTTATATTTGTGTTCACCCGTGCGTGACAAAATGATCAATCTTACTCACTGAAGACCTTGCTTTCCGACGTACTGTCATCGGAATCAGTTAGCTGTGGTAAGAAGAACAATATGATATGCTTCCGGTCCGGCAAAAACAATGAATATTTATGACCAATTCAAGTTTAGACGTTATACATGTTCATGATTGACGAAAACGATTATGTACGTTTGTTTGTGTGTGTGTGTGAGAGAGAGAGAGAGAATGAGAGAGAGAAAGCGTCTTTTCTTTCATTTTAATGCTTTTGTCACGAGGGAATTTTTCGTCTCTTTTTACAACTCTCAAAATTTTCTTTATATCTCCCTCTACTACCTCTAAATATTTATGCACCCTCTTGCGAACGTGTGTGCATTTGTGTGAGAGAGAAGGAGAGGGAAATAGAGAAATAGAGAAAGGGAAAGGATGAGAGAAAAAAAGAGAAAGAAATAGATAAAGAGAAAGAGAGAGTGAAAGTAGAGAGAGAAAGAAATAGAGAAATAGAAAGAGAGGGAAGGAGGAGAGAAAATAGAGACAAAGAAAGAGAAAGGAAAGGGGACAGAGAGAGAGAGAGAGAGAGAGAGAGAGAGAGTAAAGAAAATGAAATAGAGAAATAGAGATATATCACTTTTCCTCTCTCTTTCTCTCTTCATCCGTTTCTTTCTTCTTTTCTTCCTTTCTCACTTACTTTTTCTCTCTTTCTGTTTCTCAAGTTCTCGCTGTCTCTCTCATACACAAGAACTCTCTCACTCTCTCACGCGCACACAGACACATATACACAAGAGGCCACATACATATTTAAAGAGAGATATGAAAATGTTAGAAAATTGCCAAAAGTGACTGACGGATTAGGGATCAAGATGTAATGTTATATTGATCTTTAGAGGTTGTTTCTAATTGACTCGTGGAACTTCCTCTGTATTAGATAGGATTAATGAATCATTATACCCAATCTATCGTCAGTGGCGATAGCGTCTAACCAGTTTAAATGAAACGTTGTGTCATTCATGACTCTCAATTCAAATCACTGTACGGCTCAATTAAAACAATTGATGTTGTAATGATCAAAATCAAATAAAACCAAAACAGTTTGAGAGATAAGCTAATAATTCAAAATCACGTTGTAAATATGATGCTGGCGAATCATTCAGAGTTCAACAAAAATAGTGGGTCTGGCAGCAATATTCTTTAATATCAAACGAATAGCAGTAGATCTCTTTTGGTAGATGAAGCCTCTTCTAATGGACTATTTGTTTTTTTAAATTTTCGCCATAAATTTTCAATAGGATTTAGATTTGGACAATCCGGGATATTATTTTAAATTTATCAACTCCATGGATGAAAGAATTAAGGCTGTCATTAAAGTTCGAATAGGAGCAACAAAGTTTTATTTCTAGTTTTTTTGTCAATGAATTTAATAATTTTTTCGTTAATTTTGGGTTATTCTATATTTTCATCTTCCTACTCTGGAAAAAAATTATACCTTTAATGTGTATGATTTAATCTAGTTTGTTAAATATATATTGACCTATAAAGGAAAAATATTTTGCATTTTATCAGCTATTAGTTTATTTACAGCTGAATAATAATGATAATACTGATAATGATAAATCGCAAGAAAAGATCAATCACCTAATGTACATGGATGACATTAAACTGTTTGAAAAAAAATGAAAAAGAATTGGAAACTCTAATACACGCAGTTAGAGTATACAGTCAGGACATCGTAATGGAATTTGGCATAGAAAAATGTGCCATGCTAGTAATGAAAAGCGGAAAACGACACCTGAAGGACAGAATGGAACTGCCAAATCAAGACAAGATTAGAACGCACGGAGAAAAGGAAACTTACAAATATTTGGGCATTTCGGAAGCTGTCACCATAAAAAAAAGTGGCCTCCAAAAACGCTCCTGACAGCACAAAGACCAATAGAATGACAATAGCTAGAAAACAAAAATAGGAAGAAAAACAACTCTATGGACGTTTTAAACGATTAATAGGCAACATCTCGCAGGAGAAAACCTCGACGAGGCTAAGAAAAGGAAACCGAATCTCTCCTAATAGCAGCACACAACAACAACAATAGTACCAATCATATCAAAGCGAGAATAGATAAGATGCAAAAAATAGCAAATGTAGGTTATGTGGTGATAGAGACGAAACGATCAATTACATAATAAGCGAATGCAGCAAATTAGCACCTAAAGAGTATAAGACTAGACACGACTGGGTGGGCAACCTGATCCCCTGGGAGATGTGCAAGAAATTTAAATTTGACCATACGAACAAATGGTATATGCACAACCCAGCATCTGTCCTTGAAAATGACACACATGAACTCCTATGAGACTTTGACATACAAACGGATCACCAAATCTCGGCCAGAAAACCAGACCTGATAATCAACAACAAACAAAAAAAAACAAAAAAAAAGAAGAGAATTTGAAAAATTGTGGACTTTTCTGTCCCGGTTGACCACAGAATAAAACTGAAGGAAAGTGAAAAGAAGGATAAGTACCTGGATCTTACTAGGAAAAGGAACAAACTATGGAACATAAAGGTGACAATTATACAAATCGTGATTGGTGCTTTTGGTACAGTCACCAAAGGATTATTAAAGGGACTGGAGGACTTGCAAGTAGGAGGACGAGTAGAGACCATCCAAACTACAACATTATTGAGAACGATCAGAATACTGAGAAGAATCTTGGAGACTTGAGGAGACTTGCTGTCACTCAAACTCTAGTGAAAGGCCATCAGCTAAAACTGATGCGAAAAACTCGCAAGTATTAAATAATAATAATAATAATAATAATAATAGAATAATAATAATAGACGCAGCAAAATAACAAATTTAGGTTATTTTGTGCTAGAAAGAAAACGATCAATCACATAATAAGCGAATGCAGGAAATTAGCACAAAAAGAGCATTTGACTAGACACAACTGAGTGGGTAAGGTAATCCATGGGGAATTCAGCAAGAAATTAAAATTTGACCACACGAACAAATGGTTTATGCACAACCCCGAATCCGTCCTGGAGAATGTGAGATCACAAACTTCTCTGGGATTTTGAAATACAAACGGATCATATAATCTCGGCCAGACGACCACACCGAGTTATAGTCACCAAAAAAACAAAAAAAAAAGCCCTGCTGAATAGCGGACTTTGCCGTTCCAGCAAACCACTGGGTAAAACTGAAAGAAAGCGAGAAGAGAGATAAGTACCTGGACCTTACAAGAGAACTCAAAAACTATAGAACATGAAAGTGACGATGATAACAATTGTAATTGATGCTCTCGGTACAGTTACCAAAGGATTGGTAAAGGGACTGGAGGACTTGGAAATAAGAGGACGAGTGGAGACCATCCAAACGACTACATTATTAACGTCAGCCAGAATACTGAGAAGAGTCCTGGAGACTTGAAGAGATTGTTGTCACTCAAACTTCTGTGAAAGACCATCAGCTAACGCTGGTGTGAAAAACTCTCAAGTGAGTAAAATAATAATGATAAAACAATGTGAATTCCTCTACAAATTCCATAATTTTTGCTAGTGAGAAGTATTCTTGGGGGCCATTAAGGAGGGTCATTGAAAAGCATATTACCTTGTACTATAAAAAAAGATTTAGGAACATTTTCTAAAAAAGTAAATAAACTGAATAACTTGAAAGTGTGAATGACAATTTTAGACCGAAAGATTTTTTCTCCATTAATTTGCCGATCGTTAGATCAAACGTTAACTCTCTGGCAATTTATTATCAGAATAAATGAACTTCTCTTCAAATTTTATTTGATAAGCAGCAAGTCTCAAAACATGTATTTAATACCAACAACAAGTATAGAATGTGACCCTTATTAAATGAATATACGAATGCCTACTCTAATATGCCCCTTTTGGGGACATACGGATAGAAAATATGAGGAAGGCTGTTGAATGAATTGGCCTAAATGCTGTGCTAATGAAAGAGACAAAAAAGAGAGTCAATTGTCTGGGAAAAAAAATTAAAAATTAAAAAAAATAAATGAATCAGTGTCTTTATCAGATGACCAGTACCAATCTCCTTTCGCACTTAATGAACCCATCGATTTTTTATTTGTTTATTCTTTTATTTTCCAATTAAAAAGAATTAGTTCTGCGTTTATAGATGCCATCAAAGTATACAAATCAGATTTATCTAATTTAGCTAGAAAAGGTTACCCCAATCAACTATTTCTTCTATTTTGATTTGTTGTTTTCACTGAGCCAGGTGGTCTCACACGAACCAACCTAATGCCCTGTTTTTGCGCATCAGGATTAGCTGGTATCTGAGGCCCAACTAGTGAAAGTTTAGCTTGGATGTGACCTGAAGAGACTTTACGTGATATAGAGAGATTTGAGAAGATTTGAATCTTGACAGAATCTAAACTATTTAACATTGGTACTTCAATGGAATTAAGAGAACTATGCATAGATATGAACAGTGTAGCTTAAAATGTTAATTCAGTTTTACCAGCCCAGTCTGCTGAGGCTGTAGAATACGCTGATTGTATCTCTGTAGAGAGTAAAACCCTCCCAACAAGTGTTTTGGATATGACACTAAACCATCTGATGGTAAGGCTCTTGTCCTGGAGCCTTCAGAAACGTGGAGTACTCTTCTATTGTCATTACTCCCAGGTCCACTCTGACCCGGAGTGGTAGTACCTGTTAGAGTCCCATCTACGGATCGAACAGAAATGTTTAATCAATTATTATGCTTGAAACCATTTAAATGCGTATAAACAAATGATTGAGATTAATTGAATTATTTCTGTTTGATAGCAATACTCCAAACCATTTAACTGCGTACAAACGAATGAGCTGTCACATTTAAAAATAATGTTAACTACTAAGTATTAGCTCACAAATCTCTCTCTCTCTCTCTCTCTCTCTATCTCTCTCTCTCTCTCTCTCTCACACACACACACACACACACACATATATATATGTATATATAAATAGGACCTACAAGGGTTGATGTGTCATAAAACACAACCAACCAATCTGTTTTGCTATATTTAACATTGGCATTTCAAAGGCAGCATTTATGGTCATCCTGTAAGAATTCAACTCACCACTGCATCCAATAGTGAGGTACATTATTGAATATGGAGTTATTTTTTGCCATTTTGCCCAGGTCTACTACCTGTTACAGTCTCATCTAGGGGTCAAATAGAGCTTTTCGAAAACGATTAGTATTAAATAAATATATTTGAAATCAGATATAGTTACTTGGAGCAATAATTGTTTAAAAAGATATATTATTAGTTACTTAACCAAATATTTGCTTGAAGTAATTGAAATCATATAACTACGTGAAAACAAATGATCAACATTTAATAGGAATACTTATTTGAAACTATATAACTGTGTCCATATTATTTGTATAAAGAATTATTATAATTTAAAAATGATTATCAGTAGTTACTTGACACCATATAATTGCTTACAAAAAAGTGACTTCGGTATTAGATAACCCAACAACGATTGTCACGCTGTAAAAACAATCAAACAGCCAACCCACCACCTGACCAACTCGATGGTAATTCCTCTGAGAAACAAGCTCGTTAATTATTATACTACAGCGAAGTGATAAAAGGCAAAAGAAAAGTCAATAGTCGAGAGAAAATACAAAAGACTGGTATAGGCAGAAAAACAAAACAATTGGTAAATAAAGAGAAGCAAGAGTTCAATACGCTGGTAAATCAAAAGTCTGGTAAGCGTAAAAAGGACTTCGTCTGGAAAAGATAAGCAAATGGACGATATGCTAATAAAAACAAATCAAAGAGGAGAACTTATAGAAGAAAACGAAAGAAAGATGAATGAGAAAAACTGAAAGAAGTGAATAAACAATGATTACTTTTCTGTTTCTCCACTTCTTTCTCAAACTTTGTTGAGAAAGAAGTGGGGAACAGAAGAGTAATCATTGCTTACGTATAAGACAATATGAAACAAAGAAATGTAAACAAATTAGAAGTAAAAGCAGAGGACAAAGTATGCCGTGATCATCCAATTAACCAACATTCATAAAAGAATTCATTTCCGGAAGAAGAGAAGGTTTATTTGTTTATTTACTTTATGTTTGGGTTTGATATTGAAAAAGAATGTTCATAGTCAGCAATTTGATAAAGGAAGTGAGTTGTTTGCATACGATTGAATAAATGGACAAAAACCGTTTGATAAGGAATAGAAAACATTCGCAGTAACACTTACCCTTTTACTTCTATATCTATCTATATATTACTAAAATTCTCATTATGTTTCCATATATGCAATCGTAATTCCACCTCACAGAAAAAGAAAACATAAAAATAAATAAATAAATAAATAAATAAAAATGAAAAAATACACAGCTCTTCATAGTAAGTTTTTGTTAGAACAATACGCTTAAGATATAAGAGGTTAAATTACAATTACAATAATTTTGTGGGGTCTGTGCCGTGCTGAACGTCATTTAATTTTTTTTATAATCTAAGTTCTCGATATAATTTATATGTAAGAATTCTTCACCACTTCTTTAATAGAAGCATCTGAATCAGTTATTTTGTATGTACATATGTTTGTATTCACCAAACACTGGGTCAATTTTTTTCTTTTTTTTTTTACCAACCTCTCCACACAAGCAAGATGTAACACAAGGTCAATTTTTAAGCAGAGATTTACAAGTTTGAATTCAGAGTTTTTCTTCTAGGTTAGTTGCCTAACCAAGGTCAAAGAACCGAGTATGCCCCACACATAGATGGATGGAGAATAATCAGATTCATACCTTTCCCAAAGTTATAGAAAAGCACTCAGCCGCGTTCAGGATTTGAATTCATGTCACCGTGTTCATTTCCTACGAAGGCAAACATTACTCAACGGGCACATCCCCAACAGGGTCAATTTTTAAACGGAGTAAAGCTGGCATGAATTCAGAGTTTTCCTTCTCCTAGGACGGTTGTCTAAGGAAAGCAACAAAACTCAGTCTGACCTATTATTTACCCCTAGCAGAGGGAGAAAAGATGGATACATAAATTTCCAAAGGGCATTAGCGTAAAGTGAAAAGCAAACAGCCTTATCCAAAATTTAAACCCCATTATATTTCTTACGAAGCTAAAAACGAAGACAGGGCAAAACTTCTAAAAAAAAAAAAAAGAAAAAATGAAAGAAAGGAAGGTGTCCTGGGTTTATCATTAAACTGCATACGGTGGTAGGATCACTGTTTTGGAGCTCTGAGGAGAGCGAAGTCATCTCTTCTAAATCTTTTCTGCCCCGATGGGGTAGTACTTTTGGGGGTCTTATCGATGGGACAAATCTGTTTGAGATAATGTTTTAAATAATTTTAAACTTTTGGCATTGGTAGTAGTCTTTTTAAAAATAGGTTCTTGCAATGTTATTTAATTTTTGTTTATCAAGCTAAATATATTATAAAAAGATATAATGTAATGAAAAAATTTGTTAATTAAGAAAAGAATTAATACGTAATACAGTTTGGAAGATTCTCGGTAAAGATTTATTTTATGGTCTCCTTATTGACCATTGCTCCTACTACAAATATGAGCAAGATTTTTTTAAAGTTCTAATATTCTGGGTCTGGGGAAAAGTTCATAACTTTGGTTTCTGACGAGGAAATTTTCAGTTAGCTATTTTATGCGATTTTCTTTACCTTTCACTTTATGCTAATGCCCTTGGAAATTCGTATATCCATCTCTTCTTCCCCTGCTATGGATAAATAATTGGTCAGACTGAGTTCTGTAGTCTTGGTTCAGCAACCAGTCTTTACTTGTGTCTCATCCTACACGTGGTAGAGAGGTTGGGTAAATACATACTCACGAATGTGCCTGCTTGTATAAGTGTTCACCTCCTGCTCTTTATTTTACAATTGTTGATTTGATAGAGGCATATTTATAGAAGAAGCCAATAATTTTTTTTAGTCTAGTAAAACTATTTGGGTTGATGGTTGGTTAATTGGTTGGATTTGACGGCAAACCAACCCTTGGGTTATTTTATTGCTCAGACGTTTTACAGAAATATGGTTTCAAGTATTTTATTAAACGCAAATAGTTCTATTTGCACACAGTAAAATGTTTCCAGATATAGAAAATGATTAAAAAGTTCTATTTGACCCACAGAAGAAACCCTTATGGATACTACCACTCTAAAACAGAGTGAACCTGGGAGTAATAGCAGTGAAGGGATACTCCACGTTTCCCAAAGCTCCAGGATTGAAGCCTCACTATCAAATGATTTAGAGACTTATCCAGAACACTCGTTAGGGGAAGGTCTTACCCCTCCGTAGAGAAGCAGTTGGCGTATTCCACAGCTGCTGTCAACAGGGCTTATTTGGGTAGAGTTTCTAGTTAATATTGATGACATTGGCATTGATTCATTTTCATATCCTTTATTTAAGATGCATTAAAAAATAGATTAAAGCTGGAATCCATGATTTGTTAATATCATTTATAGTCCTTCAATAAGAGATATGAATTTATTCTAAGTTGGTTGGTTGATTGGTTTTACGGCATGTCAACCATTGCCTAATTTAATATCGAAGTCAATAGATTTTTTTTTAGTTTCTCGGTTCATCGAGTTCATTTCTTACGACGATAACTATTACGCCACGCGCTCTTCCCTCGTATAATACACACACACACACACACACACACACACACACACACACACACACTTTTTTAAATATATGAAAAAAAAAAAAAATTCGCATAAAAGGAAAGCGGACGCTTAAAAAAATTCCCGAGTGAGTCAATTTAATTTCAAAGCAAAATTTTCCTTTTTGTGCCAAATATTTGCGTTGGCATAAAACGCAGCATAGTACTTGATGAACTTAACTTGCTGGACTTGAATGAATTTATACTGATTTATTTTTTATTGCATGCTTATAAACGGGTGTCTAGACTTAATTAAATAAATATTCCTATTCATCGTCCTATTCACTTCTGTTGGGTCGTCAGTTTTGCCTTGTTTCAATAATTGACCTTTTTGAATTGTCTTTCCGATTCCTGACAAGTTGAAATTTATGCAATAAAGATGTTCTACCGTGAAAAGACAACAAAATAATAAAAACTCGAAACTTAGCACAATTCGACATAATCACATGGTTTCGCGAAACAAAGTCAATTTAATAATAGTCAGTTGCATGGTTTCAAGTATTCCTCTCTAATACTAATAATTTCCACACGGTTATATCTTTTCAAATATTTGAAGAAATTATAAAGTTTTGATTAATTAATTATAATCTTTTGTCAAGAATTATGGGTTTAAATAATTATTATTACTATTAAAAATTTGAATGTTGTTATGGTTTCAAGTATTCCTATCTAATACAAAAATAATTAAAACAGATCGGTTTGAGCCATAAATTGATTCTAATAAGTAAGAGTGGACCTGGGAGTAATTGCAACGAAGTAGTGGCTCTACACTTCTTAGAGTCTCAGAACTAGATCCTCACCATCGGATGAAGTTTAATGTCATTATAAGGATAATTTCTTTTGAAATGATCGTACATGTTCGAAGGGGATACAGTCGACATATTCTTGCTTCAGCCGACAGACCTAAGAAAAAAGGTTATGAGGATTTATTGATTTCTTCTGACTTGTGAAAAAATCTGGTGTTTGTTTTTGCTTTTTCTTTTGTCAGTAAAATAACAATATGCATTTGATTCACACTAGCGTAAAGCAAGTGTAAATCTTAAACTTTGGTTTCTGTTATTGCTTATTCAAAATAAGTATTATAATTTTAGTGGGTAAAAAACAAATTCAGAAACTTTGTTTGCTAGTCTACGCATGTTTCATTGCAATCTTTCTCTATTTATTGCTATCAGTGGTCGGAAATTTATTTACAATGACAATAGAATGTTTTTTTTTAAGTTTTATATCGATTTATCCAAAGATTTTACAATTTCGCAGAAACCAAATACAGAAATACAGAACATAATTCTAAGAAAAAAGACCCCACCTTTCCCTTGAATCCCCTCACCCCCAAAAAGCACAGAAACAAAACAAAAAACATTTAAATTCAGTTGAACACAATGAAACATTTAAGGAACAATAGCATAGTTTTTATTTTTATTTTTTTCAAGAAATGTTCAGTTATGTAAGAGTTAAAAGAAACACCTCTCCTTTTCCTTATTTATGAGATCCAGGTGCAGGTACCTAATCTTACCCACAATATCTGCGAACTTCGTCTTTTCTTTTGCAAACAATACTTCTATAGCTCTCTTTCCTAGCCTCAATGTAAAATTGATCAATCCATCTTGCATGTTAGCTTGGTATGTGACCTACGACACAATTTATTTACGCATAAAGCTGTCATTTTAATTGTATTTTTGTGAAAACCGTACTGCTCATATCTATCTATCTATCTATCTATTTATCTATCTATCTATCTTATTTCATATCTATTTAACTGCATCTGGGGGTTGTACCAGTTAAGTTCCCTTGTATGAATCAAATAGATCCGTCTTAGATGACGTTTAGAATGATTTTGATCAATATTAATACATTGATATTGCAACTAAATATAAAATGTTTAAAACGATTGTAAAACTCCAAAGTAAAAGGTCCAAAGAAAGAGTAAGAATATATTTTAAAATATGAATGTCCACGAAGAGATTTGTATTTTTTGAATTTATTAATTTTGTTCTTACATACGTGTTATATATGCGTATGTTTCCAGCTTGTTGCTTTCGTCAGAATATATATATATATATATATATATATATATATATATATATATATATATATATATATATATATATATATATATATATATCAGCGTAAGTTGGAAAAATATGAAGATCTGCGAGAACAATGTGTCAGAAATGGCTGGATAACGAATGTATTTCCTATCGAAGTCGGAAGGTTTTATTGCCAACACAACCTCTGTTTTCTTAACTAATCTTGGACTTCCTCCATCAAACAAGAGGAAATACATGGAAAAGATCCAAGATAAGGCTCTAACTGCATCAGCGTGGATCTGGCAATTCCACGGAGCGACAACAATCTGACAAAGTCTGGTAGTGTCGTGAGATACTGCTGGGGCGCTATGGGTTAGTGGTAATGATGCTTCGGCCCCGAAACCATGCCTGAACCCTGAGTCATCATCTGATGAAGGCTTTGTTAGAAGCAATGCTGTTGTATAAACATCAGTTATAGTATGATACCTACTATAAAACAAGCAATTTAAAAATAGCAATCCATTTCCATAAATTTATTTCGTTTATTCAAGCTCGTTAGATGGAATAAGTGAAAAAAATTATTATGGAAATGGAATATTATTTCTAATATTTTTGTTTTTTAAACGAAAATATATATTTTGCTCTGCAGGTATATTTTGTATTAAATAGCCATGTATTGAGCACTCATTCTTTGGATATTCACAATCTTTATTTACTATATATATATATGCAAGCGTGTGTATATATACTTGCATGTCTGTGTATGTATAAATACAGAGAAGATAAGTTTTATCTATTTACTCCAATAGGTTAGGGTTAGCTAACCTCTGTGGAATTTCCTTCGTTGAGAGCCCTACTGTCTTTTCCCCTTCTTTTATCTCTTCAAAGAATACCACGAAAAAAAGAAAAGAAGCTGTGCTCGTTGGCAGATGATAGACATTTTGTTTTCAATATTTTTTACTCGTCTTTCTTGTATGTCAGAGTTGATTATATGCGTCTCTCTCTCTTTCTCTCTGGCTTTGCGTAGATATTAGAATTCACGTACCCTTGCGAGCGTGCGAACGTGTATGTTAAATATATAGACTTTGTTTTCATGCACTTTGTATACATGTGTGCATAGCGCCTTTGCATTTTAAGACGTCGCCAGGCAAACAAATTAGAATCTCCCTCACATCTCCTTTTCAAATAAAAAGAACAAATACGCGTTGAAGATAAGCAATATACAAGGACAGATAAAGAAATGAATATTAAGTATTTTCTCACACTTATTTGAATGAGAAACATATCATCATCATCATCATCATCGAGTCATGCTGACAACGCGGTGGTCCCTGACTTTATCTCGTTATCCATCCCTATCATCCATTGTTTTTGGCAGGTCCTCCAAACTACGTCCACTGCTCGCACGCAGCTAGTCGGCCAACACTGGTGCGTCTGTTGTCAATAGGAGAACGTAGCTTGAGTTCGGTCCTTACTTCTCCAGCAGCACTCCCCTTGGCTTGTTCATCTTACTTGGTTAGTTGATGAGATGGGGTGTAAGTGGCTGTAAAACTGTTATTTATTGGGTTTTGTTTCCAGTATTTGTTCAAAACAATACGTAGTATTCTTGTGTAGTTTCCATTTAGCTTTTTCTCTGTGCGTTTCGTTAGCGTCCAGGTGGTGCACCCATACAATAGTACTGACACAGAGTTTGGAAAAAATCCCTTGGAGAGATTAGATTTCCATATTATCGATAACCTGTCAATAGCATTCCACATCTACGCCAGGCGTATGTTGATTACACATTCAGTAGATGAGATATTGCTGCCGAAGTATGTGAATTGGTTTACTAATTTTAGAGGCCTGCCACTTAAAGCAGAGAGAACTCCTTTTCATTGAAAGCTCAAGAAATCTGTTTTTTATTTGCGTTCACATAGAAACTAATGTCTCCTGCTGCTTTCCTTAGACTATGCAGCAGTGTTTCGGCTTGGGCAGGTGTACTTGCAAGAAGCGTTGGATTATCTATCTATCTATCTATCTATCTGTCGATTCTCAGTCTGTCTATCAAGATTCATTTTTTCAATTCTTCTTTCAGAGGTGCGAGTGGCTTAACGGTTTACGACGCAGAGAATGAAACGGGTAAAACGAGTTCAATGAATGATTAGAAATGACTCGATAATTCATATTTAAAAATACCTTTGAAATTTTAGGAATATTTACTATAGCAGACTTTAATGATTTTTTGAAGATATCTTTAAAGTGTATTGTTCTATAGATTTCTATTCGATCTTCTGTAAAGTAAATTCGTTTCTGTTTTATTCTACGTTATTCCCATGTATCACCCTTTCGTACGACATTTTCTGCAGAATGTCTTCTTAGCTATTATTTTCAATATGCAGTTTTAATATCTGTGTTATATTATCCCCCTCATACACACACATACTTTAAACTCATCAAAATTTGTTCGTCTGTTAGTATCTATCTATCTATCTATCTATCTATCTATCTCCAGAAGCGTGACAGTTGAAAGTTATATCTAGTTATCAAACGAGAAGGTTGGCAAATTTACTTCATATTTTGATATTTGAGGTTTGATTTATAAGTATTTAGATTAAGAATTTAAATGAATCGGTCTATTTTGAAGAAAATTAACGTTTCATTCATTGTATATTTTTGCACTGACAAATACAGTTTTAGTTTCGATATTTTTTGAACCAAGCTTATATATATATATATATATATATATATATATATATATATATATATATATATATATATATATATATTCAGTATGCGTGTGTAAGCTCTCGCTCTTTCTCTTTCACCCTCTCTTTCTCTTCCCTCCCTCCCTCTCTCTCTCTCTCTTACCCACACGCACATTAAAAAAAAAAGATTAATTCCAAAATGTGGTGTTCCAGTAATTGTACGGCTTTATCTCCTCGTCATTACTCTTATCTATAACAAGCCTCTTCTTCTTCTTCTTCTTCTTCTTCTTCTTCTTCTTCTTCTTCTTCTTCTTTATTTCTCTCTCTCTTTATTTCTCTCTCCCCCCCCCTCTCTCTCTGTACTCTTTGCGTAAGAACAAACAGAACTATTCAACATTCCATTTACGATCTTGGTGCTTGATAAAATGTACAAACAGTTGATTCATTTGTAACGGAACCGTTTTATAAGGGAGAGTACTGAGAGAGTTCATGGACCATCTAATATAAATGTTAACTAGTCATGCTAGTTTTGTGCTCAAGCTTATGGGTAGGTAACTGGCATTCAAGTCTTTCATTTGATATTGTCAGACCATTGTCAGAAGTCATAATACTAAATTATGCAAATATTTAGCTACATATTTTAGAGTGAACTCATCAAATTCACTGAGACAAACACAGACAGACACAAACACAGACACACACAGACACAGACACACACAGACACACACACACACACACACACACACACACGCATATATATATTGGGTGTTTCACAAAAATTTATGATTTCAAATATTAATGATGTTTCAGAAAAATTAATATCATTTTTGTTAACTTGACCAATCTCGTTCAAACGATCTCAAATTGTAAAATTGTAATAGCATATTCAAAAAGAATTTTGAGCTGTTTCTAAACATGCTGTTAAAATTTGTGAGCATTTGAACGAGAATTAGTAAAATTATTAGATTACGAAACAATATGCGAGGTGCATACGATAAGTTTCCAGACTTTTTTCGTATGGGCACTTTTATTGATAGTACCCACATGAAACTCTAGTCCCCTTCGAAGTAATCTCCTCCGGATGCAATGCACTTGTTGTACCGTTCCAACAACTTCTGCAAGGCCCCATGGAAGTCCTCTGTGAGCATGTCAATGACCTTCGTCACAGCCTCTTTCATCTCCTCAATTGTCTCATAAGTACAGCCTCTGAGCTTAGGGAATAAGCAAAAGTCACAGGGAGCAAGGTCTGGACTATAGGGACGGTGACGAACTGTCTTGATGTCCATCTTGGTCAAATAGTCTATGACAAGGATGGAGTTGTGGACTGGTGTATTGTCCTGGTGGAAATGCCACTGAGCCGATTTGAAGAGTGCTGGCCTCTTCCGGCGGAATCTCTTCCTGAACTCCCTTAAAACCTCAACATAGTAACCATAACCCTAACTCTAACCCTTTGGCCAATCAACTGTGGTGTATTGACTCCCTTACTCCTCCCACACCTCTCATCATACCTCACAGACTCCCTGCCTTCCTTGAATCTCTTACGCCACTCAAAAACTGATGCTCGGTTCATGCAAGATGGTCGAAAAGCAGTCTGAAGCATTCCATACGTTTCTGTGTCATTTTTTTCCAAGTTTAAAACAGAATTTTATTGCATATCGTTCTTCTAAAGTGTCAGATTGCATTTTTGAAATTCACCTGCTGTGACAATCAGACTTTAGTAGGGTGTATTCCAATTGCTGCAGTAGCTGTTCATTTAAACCTGAAATCATGAAACTTGGTCAGTCATCTCATAAGATGTATAGCAATAACATACTAAATTTGCAAGTGTCTACGACAATTTTAAATGCCCATACGAAAAAAGTCTGGAAACATATCGTATGCACCTCGTATATATATATATATATATATATATATATATATATATATATATATATATATATATATATATATATGTATGGAATAAAACTCCAGAAAAACAAGATATTCAGGGACTGATTTCATTTATAGTTGAATTATTTGCCGAGGCTGATCGTTTCGATTTTTACATTAAACCGTCGCCTGGGCATTAAATAAGTAATGTATCTTCTGAACTACATTTAAGTTGATGTTTTAAAAATATATTTTTTAAGTGAAACGAAAAGATAAGGAAGTTTTTAACATACTATTTCCATCAGTGGCATTTTTCAGAACTTTGTGACGTAGTTAGGGTCCTTTATATAAAAAATGTAACGTATTTCCTTTATATATATATATATATATATATATATATATATATATATATATATATATATATATATATGCATGTTTGATTAAATAAAGACCATTTTGTATATATGATTTTATTAAGATCCTTTGAAGTTTCCTGATAAGTGTCTTGGTTTCAGGTTGCAATTGGTGGATGACTTTATCAAAAGTGTTCCGATATTCAATGTGGGTTTGTTATTCTTATTATTGATTATATTCTTAATTGTTTTTAACAAGTTTGTATCTATTTTGATTCCTAGTTTGTTTCAGTATTTTTTAGATGGTATTTTTGGTTGAAATATTGGGTAAAATAATATATCTGTGAATAGATTATTATTGGAAAAGTCATTATGAAAAAGTTTTGGGAAACATTTACATTTGTGAATATTGAGAGCTTTTATGTTGGCAAGTTGTAATAAATGATTTTAGATATTGAGCGAAGGATTTTTCTATATTGTTAATTTCATTAATTAAAAGATGGGGAATACAAGTCCTAAGAGCTCTAAGGTAAAGTAAAGTAAATTTGGCGACTGTAGTTGAAGGCGACCAGAAGGCTCCCTTTTCAATAGCTACTACACCGAGGTGTAGGAGAGGGCGCTACTCCTTTCTCTTGATTGCTCCACTTTACCCTTGATACGCATCTTATATTGCTGAGTGTTAAGCAAGGAGGCATCAAGTACCATTTTAAAAATCTTTGGTATGACTCGATCTGGGATTGAACCCCGGTTTCCTGGACCATTGGCGAACATTCTACCCATTAGGCCAAGGAGCCGGTTTAAAAACCAAAAATTATTCCTCTAATAACTTTGATGTTATGATGTGAGTAAAAATGTATATAATCATTTTTATTTGTAAATTTGTGCTGAATTTTAAATTCTCGTTTGTTACAATCATTTAAAAGTAAAATATCTAAGAAAATTAAAGTGTTGTTAGTTTCTAGTAGGTAAGGAAAATCTATGATAGATTTTATTTTGTTTAATTTGTTATTATTATTTTTGTTATTAATCCGTGGGTATATAAGATCTTATCTATATAACAAAGATAGAATCTTTGGGTATTATTGGTTTAAAGGGACCAGATTCAAGAAATTCAAGGAAAAGTCATACAAAGACCCCACCAAAAAGTGAACCCATGGGTAAACCAAATTTTTGTTTATAAAAAATACCATTATATTGAAAAAAAAAAAAAAAAAGCGATGTATCATGTGCAAATTTAAATCACTTTGATAAAAGTAACGTAATGTTTTTCTTGAGGTGATTTTCTGAACGTTTAATACAGTTATTAATGGGGATATTGATATATAATGTCAACACAAACTAGATGCTTGTTTTCCATGTTTAAAACATTGACTTCGTTTTGTAAAACCCCGGAATTCTTGATGTAAGAATTGTTAATCGTACCTAAGAGAGAATTTAACATTTTGGCGAAAGATTTTACAGTGTTATTGAAGGCGGGGGTTTCAATCTCAGAAATAATTCATTGAAAAGGATTTTCACGTTTACGAGTTTTAGTAACTCCATATAAAATTAACGAGTAAATTTTGGTCGGATTTGAACGTCAGATTTGGGGTTTAGTCCACTCAGCCAGTGTTTTATTGTCGACTGTTTTTATCTCGGTTCTTTTTGACTTTCTTGTCTAAGGTTGCCGTAGAATGATTGTCCCGAGTAAGAATCTTATGCTGAAGATAATTAAGCAACTATACTTTCCAGTTATATAAAGTATAAAAATGTAATGTAGTTCACCATCATTTTGAATTGGTAAACACTTCATCATTGCAGTATCAATATTTTAAGATATAATGTAGTAATGTTGATTAAAATCATGTTAAACATAATCTCAACTAAATCTATTTAATCCATAGGTGTACTAGGTATTACCACAACAAGTCAGAGTGAGCTTGGGAGTAATGGCAACATAGGGGCGATTCTATACTTTCCTGGGCTCCACAATTAAAGCTTCACTGCCGGAAACGGTTACTCAGAACACCCAATATAATCGCTCACTCAGTATCTTTTGTAGTTTCCGTGTAATCAATTGGATGCTTTATTTTCGGAGCGTGCCCTTTTGTGCAACTCATAATCAGCAACTTGAGAATAATTTGTGTATCCCTAAATAAATGTCAGCACATCATGCCAAATTTCTCTTGCGACAAGAAAAATGGGATAATATACAAATGATCGATAAATTTCATGCGTAATATGGCCGATCCTTTGAGGTGAGCGACCTCAATTCATAGACCCTGTCGCTCTTATCTGACGTCTAATCTAATGCAAAACCAGAATCTTTTCACTTGTCAGAATGAGAATAGTATAAAACGGGATTAAGTAAAAGATAATGTCACCTTTTTTAATCAATGAGAAAACGTTTTTGCTTGTAGTTCTTTTCTCACTTTAAAATGTGACTTATGTGTCAGAATCCTCTCCTCACTTATTTATCTGTCTTTTTTTGTCTTCTCTCTTATATTAGTAAATGGACTGAATGAATACAGAGAATATACTGAAGTTGGAAAGTTATGGCAGATAATGACAAAAGTAATGACGGGAAAGGCCGGAACTAGGTGGTAAGGCGTCAAGATAATTAAAACGATGTTTTAAAAAGCCGTTCAAATGTATATTCATAACGACAGTTTACATTTTATGGAAGCGTCGCATGATATAATGGTTTGTAATCAGATCCTTGCTTAACCATATTATTCACTAATAAAGGCCAGGCTAGAAAATCCAAGGAGAACTTTGCCCAGTCGGCTGGGGCTGTAGAATACACCGACTGCTTCTCTGCAGAGGGGTAAGACCCCCCCCCTAACGAGTGTCCTGAATATGACACTAAACAATCTGATGGTGAGGTTCAAGCAGTGCTGGAGCTTTGGGGAATGTGGAGTACCCCTTCATTGCCATCGCTCCCAGGTCCACTCTGGCCCGGAGTGGTAGCACCTGATAGGGCCCAATCTATGGGTTAAATAGAACTAACAGCATACTTATGCTAAAATGAATTGTTTGACTAAACTGAATAGCTTGAAATAGAAATGATTTTGACTATTAAACTGTACTTACATTTAAACTGCGTGCTTATGCTTAACTGAATTATTTGAAATGGAACTGTTTTTGACATTAAAACTGTATTTACTCTTAACTGAATTGTTACATATAACTGCTTGAATAGTTTGAAATGGAAATGTTTTTGACAAATAAACTGTGTACTTATGCTAAACTGAATTGTTTTAAATAGAACAGATTATTTACATAAAAATTGATTTGGCATTAAATAACTTACAATGGTTGATATGCCATAAAACCCAACCCAATCCAACCCGAGGAGAACTGTACATATCGAACAATTTTCTTTCTAAAAGGTTTTTTTCGAAACCAAAGATAGCAAGTTTTATTATTTCTAGTCAAACATTTTGCAGTCAAAACGAATGTTATTTGGTATTATTTTTTCAACTAAACTCTACAGCATTGAAATTTCTCAATAAAACACCTCTTATATAGATTTACGTAATTCTATTTTTTCAAATCTGACCTTCCTCTCATTCCCTACATATATATGAATGACTGAGAGAGAGAGAGAGAGAGAGAGAGAGAGAGAGAGAGAGAGAGAGAGAGAGAGAGAGAGAGAGAGAGAGAGAGAGAGAGAGAGTTTTTTCTTTTAAAAAAGCTTTCTAAATTAAGAAATAAAACGCCTTATGGTGCTATAAAGAGTGCCGAGATTCAGCTTGGCTGGTTTCTAAAGAATTGAATTGTACACTCTCGCCTCAGCAACCTACTAGTAAAGGATCAAAGTTTCATCAAAAACATTTGAGCAGTAACATCCAGTAATATTTTATAAATAAAACTTATTGCTATTCTTATACACGATGTGACTCATAATACCACATCTCTCCTTATCTTTCAACTATTGACTCCTAACCAAGTCTGTTCCTAGAATACAAGATGGTCTTCCAGAGGTGATTAAGTAAAATTTTCAAGACAACAAAAACAAATGGAATGTTTTTTTGGGAAGAGATGTAAAACTTTGGAATTGAATATCCATCAATCTAAGAAAATTTCGAAGGCAGAAATAAGAGAAAATTTGTGTCTACTTATTTACTATATTCTCTGATAATAACGAGTTTCATCAAATATCAACTTTAATTGATAAAATGCCATGTGCTGCTAAACTATAAAAATACTCATCATATTTCCATTGTAAATCTCGAGCAATAACTTAATTTCTACCGATAAATTACTGTCAAGTTTTTATCAATCCAGAACTTAATTTTTTCTTTTTCTATCTGTTTATCCTTCAAATTCAAACAACTGTAATTCTTTTTTTCTGTGTCAAACTCAAATCTACAATCTGTGTCCTGAGCGTGACATTAAATTGTCTCCAGTATTAATACTTTATTTCTGGAGTCCTAGGGAGTGCTGAATCGTCATTGCAATTTCTCCCAGGTCCACTCTGACCTGGAGTGGTAGTACCTATTAGGGTCTCATCAATGGATCAAATAGATCTGACTGAAAATGATTCGCTTTTGATAGGAATACATGAAACCATATAGCTGTGTAAATTATTTCTATAAAGAATAGTTACTTGAAGCTATCATTGTTGACAAAGGATTATTATCATTAGCTATTTGAAACCATATAATTGCTTGCAGGTTATTGGTGTTAGATAAAAATAGTTACTTGAAACAATATAATTATGCATAAATTATAATTAGTTGATAAGAATACTTGAAATTACGCATAAATTGTATTATTAGATACGAATACTTTATAACTGTAAGACAATGATTATAGGTAAATAAAAGTGCAAGATAATAAAGTACAAAAGAAAATTGAAATATGATTATAATTACAATGAAACATTTTCAAAGGAATCAAATGTTGACATGAAATAAATTTATACGCCATTAAACAAATAGATCAAACTAAACCCTCTTCAATCTGTCCGTTTGGATTAGCATTTGTTCTCTTCAGTCAACGTAAATGTTTATTATTTTGATAATTCGAATTAAATTGAGTTTAAATTGATTCAATAGTACAATAAATAACCAAAAATCTGTGTACCAGACTAAACAAAATGAATATATAACTTTGTCGATGTGGACAGATCTAAAATCTCTTCTTTAACGCTATCTTCACATATTTAGTCATCGACAATAACTATCTAATATCAAAGTGATCCGCTTCCGACTTTTTTCTTTATTTCAGGGCTCAAACGCCTTTTAAAATGCTCCATGAGGAAAATGAAAAAAAAACAGTTCGTCGACAGGAGACAGTTATTGATGAAAAGAAAGATGAAATTAAAAAAGAACGACAATTCTCCAGTTGTTCAACATTGTGCCATGTAAAGTCAGGTGTCCTGATGTTAACTTCCCGTTTAGCGACAGGCAATAAGTCTTGCAATCTTTGACGCGAACCGAAGTGACTGACTGACTGTAGCTGCTAACCTAGAATAAGGCTTGTTAGGGTTAGGAACCATAATAAATTTTCCCTATAGATGGTTAAGATTTATATGATTAATCAGCTAAGATCAGATTTCGTGATATGTAGCAAAAAACACAGATTCATTCATCGACAATAAGCCATTCTCATGTCATCCCTGACAGTAGAGAGTCTTTTCTCTGACATATGTTGGTTGAAAACTAAGTTTAAAATGATAATTTAATAACATTTAGCCCCGTATCTTTGCATAAAAAAATTATCTGAGAAGACACCTGCATGATAACTGTAAATTCCTTCATACATTGGTTTATATTCACACACACACACACACACACACACACACACACACACACACACACACACACACACACACACACACACACACACACAGATACATACACAGATACATACATATATATATATATATATATATATATATATATACTTCTGAGTTTCATCTGATGGTTGCATATTTAGTTAATAATACTTTAGTCAAGTAGTCATCATCGAGAGGTGAGATTTTAATTTCTTTTAGGTTTTATCCAGCCGTGATGGCCATTTTAGCACTTTCGTGATAAAGGAAAAGCGTTTTTAAATCAATTTATTTCTTCGAATATATATATATATATATATATATATATATATATATATATATATATATATATATATATATATATATCTAAGGGAATTAGAAGAAAACTCAAACCTGGTTAAATTGTCATTATAAATTTATTTCGGTGAAGAATATCATTATACTCTTCGTCTCATCAAATGACTTCACACGTTTAATTTGACGTTGAAAAACAGTAAATATGGATTACAGCCTATATATATGTATGAAAAAAAGGAAGAAAAAAGCAATATAAATTTAAATTCTCAGACGAAAGTAAACGGAGTTAAAACAATAAAGTATTAGAAAAATTAAGAAACCAGGAAAATGGTGTTGTTGTAAATCAAACCATCCTAATTTGAACATATGTTAGATTTTTCGTAGCTGGTGGAATTTTATGAATAATTTAATCTTGTAAACTAAACGATTACCTTCATATATTTTTCTGTATACTCTTTTTACATATGTTAAATCCCTCAGCTAATGGAGCCGTCATACTCCTAAAAAAAACTAAAGCAAAAACAAATAGTCTATCCTCATGTAAAAAAATTTTTGCGGAGAACAAAAGGATATATGATGAACCTATCAAAAACAGCGATTTCCAAGGTAGAACTCCCGCTATAATGGAAGAAGTAGTAGTAGTGGGACCATGCGCTCGTCAAGGTAGGTGACATCAATAATAATCCCTCAAATAGACGAGGAAAAATAGAAATAGAAGAGCAATCTGGTTTAAACCGCCATTCTGTAAACTTACCAACAGTAACATAGGTAAATACTTCCTAGACCTCCTGAACAGGCACTTTTATAGGGACAATCACTGTAAAAATGAGTTACTCTTGTACAAACAATATACATAGTATCTTAAATTACCACAATAGGAGGTTACTAGACGAATTAAATAGGAACAGAGAGGACCAGATGAGGTGTCCTGTGACTGTTGAAGAAAATGGGAATGCCCCTTGGGCGGACGATGCAACTCAAAAAACGTCGTATATCAAGCGTGCGTTTCCCGCATGGAATATAATAATGATGGGGATAAGTTTTATATAGGTATCTCCGCTGGGAATTAGAATCAAAGACTGTATAACCACAGACAATCTTTCCCCGACCCATGACTTAAAAAAACAAACCGCTTTATCTAAATATTTTTGGAACCTTAAGGATCAGGAGCTATCCCCCAAAATAAAGTGAATATAGTTAGGCAGTTTTCAACCATGAATAGCTTCAATGGCAGATGTAACTTGTGTATCGATGAAAAAATTAGTATAATTAATTTTAAAGATCGCAGACTGCTACTTGTATCGAACTTGAATTTAAATGTAGACATAAAAGTAAATTTAAATTATCCAGACTGGGGGCCACCCAGACTCCAATTTTCCATAAAAACAAGGATATTGATATCGGTTGATTTTTAGTGGAAATAATAACATTTATTACAAATGATTATTAGATTCATTTACTTGAAACTATATAATTTCTTTAAAAAGCCTGACTCCAGCATTGAATTACCCAACTAGAGTCGTAAAAAAACAACCGACTATACAATGGCTTATAAAAAAAGGCTAACTTCGGCATCAAACCGTCCAATAAGGGTTCTCATGTCGTAAAAGCAACCACACACACACACACACACACACACACACATATATATATATACATATATATATGTATTCATACGAAATTAAATATTGGAAAAGAATCCGACAAAGTGGAGAAAAATTGAAAAAAGATAATCCAAAGTGAAGAATTTAATATGAAAGAAAGTCGACGTTATAATGTTTCGGTTT